>CAMXCT020000824.1:0-192500 GCA_947184155.2 Cladocopium goreaui
CACTCTGACGTTCACAAATTGACTATTCCTGATTACATGATCATTGATTCCATTCATGATTATCTTGGCTATCCATTTAGTGTAAACTTGGGTAATGCGAGTTTCCCTACCGGCACACTCTGCATGGTCATGACGGCGATCGCATCTTCTATGAAGCTTCGGAAAAGACACCCCCCATGAAACAATCTTCCATGGTTTCTTGATTGGTTTGGGAGTCTTTTGGAATTGTGATTTCAATCCATACATGCATCCATCAAATTTGTGCTCATGAGATACGGTTCCTTCTACAAGTTCTGTCATTCTACGGTCCTTCCAGTAGTCACAACCTCTAGGCAACTCAAGCAAGGCTGGTGATCCCATGTTGATAAGTTCACTTAGCACTGATGTAAACACTTCCCACATCGCCCAGAAGATCTGCTTCTCTGCTTCGATGAGTTGTGTCGTTGCTTCGCTTACCCATCGGTTGATTCGGTTCCATGGTGAACCTCCTGTACATGGACCTGCAAAGAACACTGAATCAAGTTTGGTCCGAAGGCATCGCCTTGCTTTACTGATTCCGTACGGAGAGAGCATGTCGTCATCTTCAGTGATTGGTACGACATGAAACTTCATTTCGTCCTTCATTTTGTTCTGCAAGAACGTAAACCAGTTTCTCTCTTCCGAACATAACAAGACGAAGCATGGGACTGCTTGAGGAACTTCGATCAAATTGATTGCAAGGGAAAACTTCGCATACTTTGATGTCATCAAGTCACAAGGTGATTTGGAAAATTGAAATTCCAAAGTTCTGTTTTTCTTTTCTCTCCAAAGGATTACCGACACTTTGGGATGGTCAACCTCATGTTTGCCTACTTCAATGTGATATTGATAGGGGACAAAAACATCAGTGATGGGAATAGTTTTCACGTCATTGCAATTGGTGCATAGCGTGATTACTCCCTGACTCACCTTACAGTTCTTACCTCCATCGATCACTTCAGCATTGGCGAGCACCTTAAATGTCGATTTTCCAGTCCAAAATTCATTCAACTTGTTGGTTGATTCGTGATTGTCGCCCTTGAATCTCCATATGTCTTTGATCACTCGAGTGTTAGTTTTGAACTTTTGTTCAGTTTCCCTCTCATCACATATGATCCTAGGGTCACAAGGACAGTCTTCGCAATCCTGTGGTACAAAGTTTTGCCTTCTTGGCGTTTTGTGAATTCGGATCAATGTCTCTTTCCCATCCCACTGCCAATGGTCTTCATTTTTCTTACCTAACACTTGGGATTTTCGGGTGGATTTTACAAACGGAATGTTATCATTGATGTCCAATTCCGGATGCTTATGACATAGGCCAGGTGTTGAAGTGGACTGTAGGTGTCCCTTTCCTTCACCCTCACTACATCCTTCACCCTCACTCCCCCCATGAACAAGGCGCATAAGCGTATTGATCACACGTGTGGCTGGCTGAAGGCACTGGTGAATGGATTTCGGGTGTTGAGACGGTGATGTCTGTGCATCTAAAAACAAGGCATCAACCGAGAACATCAGCATTGGTGAATCGGTCAGATGCTGTACACGGTCTTGTTGTGTTGACGCACACGAGTCACGTAGTGATCTCGAGTGGGCAGGCGGGGCATGCACGTGCTTTGACGACATCACCCGGTGGGTTGAGGTCGTTGAAACGGATTGTGAAACAGTGTCCGGGATCAACGGCTGCTTGTTAGGCGAATGATACTGAAAACACGCTCGTTCAACCCACTTATCAAATCTGATGGCCTGCTCTGGTGGAGATGCACGGTGTTCGACCTTTGTCCAGGTACCATTGAGAAGAACCCATGTGGATATCAATACATCTGGCGGCACAATCAGGCCGGGTGGCCTAGGACGATAAAACACCGGTTGCTTGACGACAAAAATGGGATCCATACCTGGCAAGTATTGTAGCTTCTCTTTACTTGTCAAACCCTTCCTATACACTTCTTTTGGCAAAATAGGGGTTTCCGTGTATGGGAAGTTTGGGATATCCTCGGTTTTGGATTGGAAAACTTGTCGAGTAGTCATATCGACATCGGTGCTTGGCTGCAACATGTCTAAGACTTCTTTACTCTGCAAGTCCTGAGGTTCCAACAAGTTGATTAGCATACAAGCTTTCTTCCATGCCATGGGATTCTTGAATCCTTTAGTATGGATATCGGCTGCCATTTTGGCTGTAATTTCATAGATCAATACAAAATGATCCTTTTGGAAGTGTTCATGCATGGAGGCAATGGAAATACCATGTGTGCGCTCCAAATGACGCATGGTTGGATTCCGTCCTGATCTGACAACACCAATCATACCTTGATTATCGTCATGAAACAGGAGTTGAGGAAAAAACTTTGGCTAAGACTTTCCACAGACTTAATGCGGGGATTCCTAGAGTCCTAAGTGCAGTATCTGCAGCCACAATTTCAGCTTCGGGGGTAGAATGACTAACACACCCTTGTCGCTTACTTCCACCAGCAAGTGGGAATCTTGTGAACTTACCTTGGACTTGTAAGTGCGATCCTGATGTTGACCTCAAGGATTGAGCACATCCAGCGAAATCCGCATCTGCAAATAGTCCTAACGATAAATCTTCAATTTTGTCTCCGACCCATCCTATCATTTTGAGGGACAATGTGGAATTAACATAACACATTAGGTGATGAAGACGGGCGTCATCATCCTTCGTCCATTTAGTCACATTACGTGCTAATGCATTGATGGATCTCAACAGGTCAAACCGCGCAATGCGGGCTGCATAAAGCAGCTTCATAAGCACACTAGCTGCATGCGGAGCTAGATTCCCACGGCTCAGCGTCTCACTGTCTTGGCCAGGACATGAGTTGCCAGTCTCAGAGAGAGCAGGCATATCTGGATCGAAGGAATGTGCACACCAAGGACACTCAACTTTGTGTTTTCCATCGGAAGGAGCTCGATACGGGCTGCTTTTCGTTTCCTCTGGAAGGCTCGGCGTTGATACCTTTTTCAATTTTGTGTCCTTGCCAATGATGTCAAGATACTTTTCCACCGATAACTTTAACAATCCTTCCATGTTATAAGTTATGGTCTTGACTTTCTTACCGTTATGCAATTGGGTCTCACCTTGGGATAAAACACATCCTAAGTAAAGTCCCAGATCGGTTTCGGGTTCAATGCGCAGAACAGTGCGCAGCATATCCCAACCTTTGGCCAGATTTTCGGAAGGCCCAGCAAGCTTAAGGTCATCCACATAGATTACCAACAGCAATTTGAGCTCATCATGAAAATACATAGAAGGCCATTCCTCACCAATGGGCTTAAAACCAATTTCTTGAACTTTCTTGTCACAATGTTGTTCCCACATCGTGCCTGAATCAGGGTGTCCGTACAGGGCTTTGTCGAGTCTTACGACAGGGCGACGGAACTTCCAATACTGTATCTCCGGCGGCCATGCATCAGTGGGTAACTCCACCCAACACAAAGGTCCCTTCAACTTAGCCTGGATGTAAGCCTGAATCGCATCTGCCAACTTGACGGAGTGCCCAGGAAGACAACCGAAAAAATCTGCCCATCGTGAGGCTTCAAAGGAAGCAGGGGAATTTCCCAAGTCTTGGAAGAATGCTGCCTCCCAATGCTGATTCTTCACCTGATTTCCTAGCAGAACGCCTCTTCCCTTGAATTTTCGTCCAGGATTGTCTTCTGACAGCTGGTAGTTCTTCTCCACGCATATGCCATGGACCCTGGCCATGTGTACTTCCTTATTGTTCTTCTTGGCCTCTGCAACAACATCGTCGTATTCACGAACCATTGTAAAGTCAAATACCTCTTGATCACGAAGGCCTTTCCACTCCTTGAGCATTGCCTCCTTGGCCTTTGGGTTAGACTCAATCTCGGCTCTGCCCACAGGTCGTGAAACCATTGCATTGAAAAGTTTGCTTCCAAGACCTTCTGATGATATCTTGGTTCGGTGACTTTGATTTGATGCAGAAGTACATGGCATAGTTGGGAATGGAATGTATTCATCATCATCAGTGGCTATGTTCTTCACGTTCTTGACGTTCACACATTTGCCATTTTTGATCATTGTCGACTCTCCTGGCGTAGCCATGGAAAACCTCGAAATCTCACCTGACAATGTGCTCCAAACTTCACCACTCCACGATGCTTTTGGGCCACGTCCTTTCTCGACCTCCGACCATTCATCCCATTCAGTGAGATATTCCTCGTCGTCCGGGACGTCAGTAGAAGCATCGGAACATGGACTAGCATCAGCATTCCTCTTCACTTTTCGACAATCAATATATCGTCTTCCATGTACATCGTCATCATCGACTATGTCGTATAAATCAAGATAAGTACTTGTACATGTGATAGGTAAGGTAATTTTGTTCTTCACAACTTCACCAACACCTGCATCGGATTTCTTTGACTTTGAATGAGAGTCATCCTTCTTACTTTCATCACCACCTTCATCGTCCTTGGACTTTGGCTCGTCCTTCTCTTTCTTTGAATCTTTCTTCTCCTTCTTCGTTGCCTTCTTCTTCTTTTCTTCGACCAATCTTTTGGCTTTGTCATCGGCCTCTTTCTTCTCCAACTTCTTCTTCTCGGCTTTGAGGATGGTATTCCGGTCAGATTGAGAAAGTTTGCGCCATTCTTCAGGAGAATAGGTTCCTTTGGGACGCAATGACGTCCTGAACATTCGTCTACCATCATCTCCAATCTTGTATGGGTAACCCTTAACGTTCAACTTGACCTTCTCACCATCGTCATTGAGGTATACCTTCCCATCTCCAGCTTTGCCCTTCTTCCAATGGTCTGGTTGGGCGTCGATCAATTCCTGGAGGGTCATCTCTTCTGGATCTTTGTCTTTGTCGAAGATATCCTCAGGGTCATCAAGAGGCTTCTTTGAGACTTTTCCACCACTTGGTCCAGGTCCACCGTCGTCTCCGTCATCAAGCTCATCATCATCTTCATCTTGGTCATGTTCTTCGTCATCTCCATGAGGCACTTTGGAGGGATCGCCATCGAGGATTTCTCTTTCTTTCATTCCTTCCAATGTGGTGTTCACCCTCTCATATTCCTGCTTGCATGGAAATGTCAATGGAGTGACCATCTCGACCTTTTCAGTCAAATGAGGCTTGAGAAGACGATGTTCAGGTTTGCTAGCATCGTCACCAAGATTCTGATGTACGAATTCACTCAGAGGCCATACTTTGTATTGTCTTGACCAATGCATCCCTGGACCAATGTGATACCCTGCAAACACTCCAGGAATAGAGTCAGGCCCGAACTTATGAAGTTGTCCTGCTTCTCTGGTCTTCGGAGGCTTGTAGTTCACACGAGCACCATAGGGAATGAGTTTGCCAGCAAACTCAGATCCATGGAGTTTGCACCAAGCGCTCAATTCATCATCGTTGGGTTCCACGTTGAGTAGATGACATACGCAAAGGATTGCTGTTCTCCAGAAACAAGGTGGTAATCCAGCTTCCAAAAGACATGTAGAAGTAGCTGTGAGAATAAATTGGTTCGTTCTTTCGGCAATTGAATTGGTTTGAGGTCTTCCAGGTAACGAATGATCAATTGGTATCTTCATCTCATTCATAGCTTCAATGAACTGAGGAGCATGATCAGAGTAGGCCTGTCTAACCTTCTTGGCACCGATGAACTGTTTCACTGCTCTAACTACATCGTCTTTGGTCATTCGATCAGATGGATAAGCACCAATGATTCCTGTATAACAGTCTCTGACAACCAACACTTCCTTCTCGAGGACCAACACGTCATCATGGACTTTGGATGTGT
Source organism: Cladocopium goreaui (assembly GCA_947184155.2). NCBI lineage: Eukaryota > Dinophyceae > Suessiales > Symbiodiniaceae > Cladocopium > Cladocopium goreaui. The sequence goes on from CAMXCT020000824.1 coordinate 5,791, forward strand.
CCACCGCATCAAAGGTAATGAGGTCGCCAAACTTCTTGAGTTCCCTCTTGTATGCACCACGACGAGTCTTGAAATGCTTCATCTTTGCTCGAATGCATGAGTCGCAATATGGATTCTTGTATCTGTGGGTCAACTTGTGATTCAGGCTATTAGCTTCTCTCTTGAGTGTTCCTCTTTTGGCAACCCTAGATTCACCTTCAACAACATCGATCTCGATGTCATCTTCATCACCTTCAGCGGCATCTTCAGGAGCACCATGACCATCATCTTCAAAGTCAGTCTCGTCTCCAGGAGGCTCGTCAATCGGAGTTCCTGGTTCGTACTCGCCGCCCTCAGGTGGTTCTTCTTCTTCTTCTCCTGGGGTTGCTGAATGTTTCTGCCGGTTCATTGCTCTTTTCTTCTTCTTCACCTTGAGCTTCTTGACATATCGGGAACAGTTGTGATCCTCAGTTGATGTCTCAAGACCACTTTCTCCATCGAGATGTACTCTTCGTGAGGGTTGACCAACATCATCAATGTCGTTGAAATCATTGACTCCGATTTGAGGATGTATCAATAGGTCATGGATCTTTGATGCATGATGACATTCATGAGGAGTGCATTCGTAAGTTCCAAGATCAACGTAGGGGATGTTGTCATGTATTGTCAAATCGATGCGTTCTCCATTCTTCGTAATCATGAAAGGCATTTGACCAGATGGCCATACAAAGGAATATCCTTCTTCCATGCATCGTTTCCCAAGAGACATCACGGACGGAGTGTCGTCCAGTACATAGGCATGAGAGGTTACATCAAAGGTTCCCAGGTCAATCTCTGCTTCTGTCTGAGTAGCAGTTGAACCGTTGGCTGTGTGGAACATGATAGGATCACAAGTTCGCTGCTTCAAGTTCATCCTTTCGGCTTTCCTTGCAGAAATCAGATCATGCCCGCTGCCAGAATCCAGGATGAATCTACGATCTTTGGCTTGCACTGGTAGTGAAATGCACATTATGTTCTTGGACTTCATGAGGGAGTTTCCAACTTCGTGTTCAACAAGCTCTTCAATAAAAGTCAAGTCATCACGATCATTGTCCAGTTTGATCAACATGTCGAACTTGGGGCCAATAATGATTCTAACTTCAACAACAAGACGATGGAGTCCACATCTGTCCATGATGATAGCCTTGGCCCGTGCTCGGACTGAACCGAGGGTGTTGTCGGACTTGGACTGATCGTCGGTCAAATCATCGACTTTCCAGAAAACATATTGCTTGTTGGGGTCACGATACATACGTTTGGGTAGTCCCTCCTGGTAGTCCTCAATGGCGATCTCGTGCACCTCAGGTTCCAGATCAAATGAGATCCTGCGATCATCAGAAGACTTCTTTGCACTGGCTATCCTCGGTGAGGTATAATCCATGGAATCTTCATTGTCGCTATCAAAGAAGGAATCAATGGTAATGGGAGTCGCCTTCTTCTTTGGTGTCTTCTTGCTGGTTCTCTCTGAGGATGCTGAAGGCGATTTATCTGCATGTAGGAATTTACATTTGTTTCCGAACTTGCAGGTACCTTCTTGCCAATTCCAACATACCTTCTTTTTGGGTCCAGCTGAAGATGAACTTCCTCTACCTTTCCCTCTTGATGAATCTCTACTTCCGCTTCTGCCTTTCTTACCTTTCATCTTGGCATCATAGACCTTCTGAGAATGACTGTAAAGACATTTGTCCCCTTTGTTGCATCCTCCTTTATTGAAGAAGTAGTTACAGAAAATCTTCTTCTTGTCAACGGGTGAAGATGATCTTCCCTTCCCACCTTTGCCTTTCTTGTTGTTCTTGTCGGCATGGGATTTCGGAGAAGGTGTAGGAAGTACCGATGCAGCTTCACTCTTCGCTTTCGCCTTAGGACGTTTGGGAGGATCACCTGTAGACGATGCGGCCGCTTCATTCTCCTTCTTGGTCTTGACGGGAGCGGCAGGCTTGTCTGCATCTTCTAAGGCAGGTGTCGTCTTGTTAGAGGACAATGACAGTTTCACTGCACGTTCTCTATCTTTCAACAGTCGTTCTTGCTTCCCTCGTGCTATGTCTCCCTTGATCATACCAGTTAGGTAAGCATAGGTCTTCTCATGATGCCCTTCATCAAAGGTTTTGTATCGGTTGATATCGAAGGCCATAAGTTTTGAATGTTCAATCTTCCGGAACAATGTGTCACGCAGGGAATTGTTGGAAGGCAGATCATCATGTTTCATATTGTATACGATGTCAAGCCATTTGTTGTAGAAGGCCTCAAGTTGGTCGTCTCCATAGTAGTTGAACATATACAAATGATGGGCATTGTAGAGAACTTCAGTGTGGTCAGGTGACTTGAAGCTAATCAATATCATTGCAAATAGTTCTCGTCCCTTGATGAAGTCCCCACTTCTCCCATACAATTGGTTCTTCATGGACATGTCATACTTCACTTGTATGGACTTGTCCCCAGCATTGTCAATGACTTTCCTCAAGGCATTGGAGAGCTTGGCATCAATGGATTGGAATCTCACATCAGGAGCTTTGGCCAGCGCCTCCAAGTCAGGTTGATCTGCAAGACACGGAGCTAACCACGCCTTCCAATCTTCATAGTTTCGATCTCCACTTGCAACGCAAACTTCATGAACGACACTTCCCTTCCAGGATGAAAGTTCAGTGGTCTTAGGCCAGGGTTGGAGGCTGATCTTCTCGGCTTCTCTTAGAGATACAGATGACTTGGATCTATCCCTTTCAAGGTTCTCCAACTCCTTGACATTTGTGTTGTACTCGTTCCTGAGCTTCTCGAAGGCTTCAGCTTCTGCTCGGTATTCCTGCTCTTCATCATTGGCACGATCTTCAGCTTGAGAGAAATTGTTCTTATAGTAATCTTTACGATCTTCCATCTTCTTCAACTCATCTTGAAGATTTCGAACTTCAGCGTTCCTCTCTTGCTTCATCTCGTCCAACTCTGCTTTCAGTTTGGCACACCTCTCTTCACATTCATTCCGAGGCATGGCATTACTGGGGTACCCATGTAATGTAGTCGGTCTATTCATTGATGAAGAAGAATGAGCTCGGTTTTCCAACTTCAGGGCAGCAATGGTGCTCGACATTTCTTCTACCTCAGCGTAACGCTCATTGGCCAATTGATGCATCTCGGTCAAATGGCTTTCAGGAATGGAATAGTCAGTCGCACCTTTGATCACGAGTCTTCTGTCGTTCAACATCTTGATGGACTTACCTGCATCCCTGTGAGCACGCTCAAGAGAGTCCTTTTGGGCTTCAAGTTCAGTATGAAGGCGAGCAATAGCTGTATCCCTGTCATTGAGTTCATTGTGCAAACTGTCAAACAAGGTACTCGTCACATTCGGATTGTTGCTCATGTGATCGATCTTGTTCAGAGCATCTTGATATTTCTTACCAGTTTCATCAAAGTTTCGCTGGAAGACTTTGAGCAGGTCCTCAGTGTCAATGAGTTCAGATCTATTCTGCAAGTACAACTTATCAACTTCGGCCTTGGATTCTTTCAAGCTGTCACGTTCACGCACGGCTTGCATGTACATCTCGTATAGAGGTCCTCCATGCGGTGATCTGCTTGGTGAAGATCTTCTGGCTTGTTGACAGGAAAGTTCATGATACTGATTCTTCGATTCAGTCAGTTGCTGTTGCATTCGATCTAAAAGACTTTGTTTCATGTGTAGTTCAGAACGTAGTCCCATTATCCTCATGTCCCGCATGCCACCTGATTCAGCTAGAGATTCTTCAGAAACCCTGTTCTCAGAAATCGCTAGTCGAGATTGTAAGTTCTCACTGTGGATCACCTGTAATCGAAGCTGTGATTCTTCCAGAGCTAAGTGATGTTCACATTCTGCATAACGGTCATGTTTAGATCTTATGTTACTACGGAATTCCTTCATGATCTCGTCCCTCTTCATGTCAGCAGCATCTAACTCAGTTTCCAGTCGCCTGACATTCATGGCCATGGTGTGCTTCATCGTCTGGTTCTGATTGGCAACCTCGAGCATCTCGATCTGCAAAGCACATGTTTGGTCATTAGCATAGCCGACTGCTAGAGCTTCTTGCTTGGCATTCATCTCTGCGTTTTCCAGTTCCAGTCTGTGTTGATTGATGTGAGCATTCGAGTCAGTTCCCACATGTACCATAATTGCGTTTGCTTGTCCCATTTGTTCATCGAATTCCGAACGTAGTCGTGAATATTTGAATTCCAAATGAGATGCAGCTTCATTCGACATAGTCTGATACCTTTCCAACTCTTCGATCCTGTAGGTCGCACCTTCATCTTCCTGTTGTGCAGCCTGTAATTCGAAGTTCAGCATCTGGAGTTGTTCGGTCATCGACATCATCTCTTGATGAGTGGTGCTTTCTAGGAAATTAAATTGTTGATAGGCATATGCTGTCGTCTCACTCAATCTTGCCTGAAGTACAGATTCTTCTTCAGTGGCCCTTTCCAGTGATGTTTTGTACTCAGTTAATTCACTTTGATAGGCAGTGAAGATGTCGCTACCACTTGACGGGGCATTCACTTGCTGATAAGATCCTGTCCCTGATGGAGTAGCGTCCTGAATCGGTGAAGGCGGATTCGACGACGTAGTCTTTGCCTTAGTCCTTGGAGTCATCGGAGGCGACAATTGTCGTGCAGATGATCTTCTCTTTCCAGGTGTGCTGTCCCTATCTTCAAGTGCTTGCATTGTCGAAATTTGTCTCCCTCTAGGAGCAACCAGATGTCGCCTGGGTTGGCTTGTTCTCAGTTCTGAGGCATCGCTTCCACCAGTGTCGATACTCTGTGATGAATTTGACTGCGTGCCGGCAGCTGGTGCAACGGCATGTCCAGAGAAAGAAAATGCATTATCGCTGCTATCCTGTTCAGTCATCTGTAAGGCCCGCGGCTCCCCGCTCGTAGGCTCCGTAGGAGAGCTTACGGCTGATAACCTGCGAATCGGGGAATTGCCTACCCGATTATGTTCCAATGGTTGATGTTGAGGATAAATGTTCCAGTTCGACGACGTCACACGGGCAGCTGCTTCCGCATTGCTGATCTTTTCTCCAGTGCTGCAGTGGGTCTTGAGCCAAAGGGGCGAGTTGACGTACCCTTTGGCTGTGGATCCTTGAGGGCTGAATTATGTTGGAGTGTACAGTGTTCCGTAGCCTACACTCTATTCGCAGTATATATAGTATATATATAGTATATATAGTATATATAGTATATATAGTATATATAGTATATATAGTATATATAGTATATATAGTATATATATATAGTATATATATTATATATAGTATATATAGTATATATATAGTATATATAGTATATATAGTATATATAGTATATATAGTATATATAGTATATATAGTATATATAGTATATATAGTATATATAGTATATATAGTATATATAGTATATATAGTATATATAGTATATATAGTATATATTGTATATATATGTATATATATGTATATATATATATCACCAGTACATTCCCATCACATCCCCATTAAATGATTTTTTTTGTTGCCAGCAAGCAAATGAACTGTTTTTTCTCTGTAAGTTGGATGTGCAACATGTAGCAACTTGGCGAAACATCCACCGCTTGAGCTTTCCACAGTGTTTGAAGCCTCAGAAAGAGCTACGGGACTCGTCATCTCTCGCAACCTCGCAACGAGTGCCGGACCCTTCGAGCAGCATTTCAACAAGAAAGTGGCCAATCCCAAAAGCATAAATCATACTCTATGACTCTATGACTTTCCATTATGGCTGTCGGTTGCAAAACCATACTTTAAAATTGTACCCTTTTGGATGTTTTGGTTCGTGCACTGGGCCAGTTGGTACAGCCACCCAGCCCAGCGGTCCCGCGGTCCTTTCCGTCGCAGCTTGTCAGATTGGAACCGGTGTTCGTGCACAGGTGGCGCTTGGAACACAAGCCTGACAGCGGAAAACCCACGGAAAACCATCCCAAATGGAAACCACGAAACGATACCAACGAAACCAAATCCGATTATCCATAAATTGGTCGACCAAGTTTGATGGATTTTGGAGGTCCGAAAATTTGGGAAACGGTTTTGCTGCCACCGGAGCCTCGCCTCGGAACGGCAGAATGGCCGAGTCTCAACAACTCGACCTGCAATGCGACTGGAGTTGCGTTCCCTGAGTTTCGTGCGTTCCCTGGACTGTTGCGATCCCCAAGTTTTCATGATTCCAACAAAATTATTGAAATGAACGTGAAAATATGTGAAAATTCCTGAAAAATACTTATATAAGGATATTTATTTTGACATGGTCATCAACGTCCCGAAAGTGTTGTGGTAGGGTTTGTCTTTTTCCGCGCCTGCGCACTGTCTCCAAGAAACTCACTGAGCGGATGCTCTGTAGTCAAACGAGCCGAAAAATGTCAGCAATGCCCAAATTAAAAATTAAAGTTCCCACGAACCATTGGGTTCCAGAAAATGGTTGGTTGGGGGTGTCAAAAACAATGATCACCCACAGGGCCAGTTCGGCACGCTGTCTTAAAACTGGAACAACATTTTCATGATACGATTACCGAGTTTTGGAAAGGTTCAAATGCCTTTGCATCCGGTTGGAAACAGACCAAAAAAGGAATGGCGTGTTTGGGCACTGTTGGGACACTCATGTTCGAAATCCGTCACAGGGAGGGAACAAATAACAATTCGTGCTATTCACAAGAGTTTATTTCCCTACGCACTAAAACCGTCGAACCCTCAACGCCAATCATATATACGCTATCGTATATAAATACATATATATATATATACATATATAATATAAAAACTCAAGAGGCAAAAACACATCGCGCAAAAACATGCCACGAATGAAACTCTCGGAAAAACAAAGGCTTCACTGTGCTGAAAAACCGACAGCGCCTTTTTCCCACTCAGATGGGAAGTCTTACTGCCGCTTCGGGGACACGCTCGCCAGGATACGCAAACATAGACAATTGATGTTTGATCATATCCATGAAACCGAAAAAGGGAAAATATTTCGTGTTCGAAAAAACATATAGGATACCGCGTTCGGTATATGTTCAGAACTCCGCTCTCGGAGAAAAGCACGAGGGGTGGGGGGCACAAAAAAAGAAACCACAACAAAAGTCGAACCCGCCCTCCCTCCCTTTGGAAGCATCACTTGAAATGTAATGACCACCTCTGGCATATAATTCGCAAGTGAATCTGTTACATTTCGATTGTGTGTCATCCGTGTTTGACTGTTGACAGTGAAAACTTTGAGGTTGCGTTCAACACATAAGTTTCCAGATAACTATATTGAGGTTTGTGGTACAAAGTCCTTTGACCGAAAAGGGTTGTACTGCAGTTTCCAGTGGAAAAAATCTGCACACACAGATTTGTTTCACGTTGATACCTTTTGAGAATACACTGTAGTACTCAATTTGTTAACACAAAGTGCCCCAACCGAACGTGCTTCGGTTGAGGAACTTTGTCGGACGGGAAACACGCAGAGAACCCAAACCACAAATCTTCATGCACATATGCAGGAACGCGTAGACGCGGGCGAAAGAGAACGAAGAGGGAACGACTAGAAGTTGCTCTCAGTTTTTTTTGAAATGAGGTTCCAACAGCGCGCTGAGTCGCAACTTATTTCCCTACGCACCAAAACCGTCGAACCCTCAACGCCAATCATAACTACGCTATCGTATATAAATACATATATACATATAAATATGTATATATACATATAAATATATATATATATATACATATATAATATATATACATAAATATATATATACATATATATATATATACTAGTTCCCCATGACTTAGGACTTAAGCCCACGTGATGGCATAGGACTTTGTGCACCAAGTCCTAAATCACTGGGGTTGTTTTTGGACTTAAGCACTTTATAAGGTTAAAAAAAACATTTCTTAATGTCCTAAGTCATCAATGAATACATATTTGCGTTACATTACATTAATTTAAAGTACAGTACATTACATTATATTGCATTACATTACATTACAGTACCTTACATTACATTACATGCACATGATTTGGTGCACAACATCGTATGTCATGAGAGGGCCAGAAATCCTCGGTCATCAGAACATACTTACATTACGGTACGTTACATTACATTACGTTTCGTTACATTACAGTACATTACATTATATAGGCTACTTACCTTACATTCCATTCCATTCCATTCCATGCCATTCCATGCCATGCCATGCCATGCCATTACATTACATTACATTACATTGCATTGCATTGCATTGCATTGCATTCATTACATTACATTACATTACATTACACTACATTACATTGCATTCATTACATTAACTTACATTACATTACATTACATTACATTACATTACATAACAACCAATACAGTACAATACAATACATTACATTACATTACATTACATACATAGGATGTGGTCTTGGTGCACACAAAAACGTGTGTCACCAGAGGGACATACATAAGTCCTAAGTCATCAGAACATACATACGTACATTACATGACATTACAGTACATTACATTACATACACAGGACTTGGTGCGCAAAATCGTATGTCGCCAGAGGGGCATAAGTCCTAAGTTATCAGAACATACATACTCACATATCATTTCATTACATTACATTATCCCAGCCATTCCAAAGCGCGCACAACACAGAGCACAGCAAGAATATATAAAATCTAGATACCCCGCACGTGGCAAACGTAAAACGCCAAACGCAAAGCGTTCGGAGAATTTCACGTGAAAAAAAACCAACGGAAACATGCGTAAAACTTTGCACCGCTAAGTTGTGCCTTGAAAACCAAAACAAAACCTATCGCAATCAAAGTTACCCAAAGGCTTTTCCACAAATACACAAACGTGAGTCAAACTTTCCGTGCTCTCTTGCTCAAATCACTCCAGACAACAAGCAACGCTTCAACACACACTCTGTTTCTCTCGCTCGGGCTTGAGCCAACGAGTGTCGTTGGGTGTTCAATTCAAATACTGTTCAAAGGTGACAAAAACCAAGGAGGGGTTTTTGTCTAAACTGCAAACTGGATTCCAGTCTTGACGAAATTCCGAAAAGCGATCCACTGAGGATCAAAAGCTTTCATTCGGTTCTCAAACTGTTGAAATGTTTCCAAACGGTTCAAATAATGTTCGGTTTCCAACAAAACATCACAACTCTCAACTACAAAACGAGACGAGTGCAACCGCAGCGTCGGTTGTGCTCGTTGAGTGTCACAAGATGATCTATGCTTCATAGAGCATCGAAAAAACATCCAACAGTATATCTTCTACAGATGATATTCGGTCAGATCAAAACTACAAACTACGATCTGTCCATTCACAATCGTTCTACGTCGAAATAGGCTCGTCCACAGACGATACTTGGTGAAATCAAAACTGTGCAACGTCACTGATCTCTCAGCGCTATTCCAGGTAGGATTTTCACACCCCCTTTCGATGAGAGGTCAGTATGGAGTCTTCGTCCAAAACGTAGTGCAATCAATGCAATGCAATCCAATCCAGAAAGTCATGGCGTCCCATTCCAATCCAAAAAAAATCTAGTCCTCTCACATACCTGCAATAGAAGAAGTTGACGAAGCAGTTCTTCGCTGGCGAGGTACTGAATCTCCGAATAGTTCTGGCTCAAGTCGGCTTCCATCTTATGTATATATATTATTTATATATATCATATATAAATAATATATATACACTATACACAAATAAACATCTGATACGATCGCACGCAAAAAACGCTACTGCAAATCTGAAGCATTCCGAATGGTCTTCTCCCTTTTTCGACTGCCTTGAAATTTGATCCAAGCAATGTCTTTGGACAGGTTGTCCAAACATTTGAATACAACATCTGATGGTCACATATTCCCCCATCAGATGGTACCCATAGAAAAAAGGGACTGAAATCGCTGGAAATTGAATGGGAGTAGTTACCCATGTAGCATCCTTGGAGATGCCAGTCAGCGTAGGCTGGAATTGAAACAAGGTGGTGAACGCGGATATTCGAATGCCTTCGAACATCCTAAGCTTGAAAGTGTGAATTCCGGAGTGGTGAAACTCGCTGCAGTGAAAGCCAGTGGTGAAAACCGCACAAAGAATAAAGAAGAAGCGATCGATTGGAGAACCATAGGTACAGAAGCAACAAATTCCCTATATCATAAGGTGTGGGAGGGAGGGTAAAAACAAATAAAGCAACATAACATGAAAGCCAACTTGAGCCAAAATGGTACATCATAACAAGATGAAGTCCTACAAACCCAAAACATTAGTGAACAAGTACACTACACGTTCTGGCTCAGGTCGGCTTCCATCTTATGTATATATATATATATTATTTATATATATCATATATAAATAATATATATACACAAATAAACATCTGATACGATCGCACGCAAAAAACGCTACTGCAAATCTGAAGCATTCCGAATGGTCTTCTCCCTTTTTCGACTGCCTTGAAATTTGATCCAAGATGTCTTTGGACAGGTTGTCCAAACATTTGAATACAACATCTGATGGTCACATATTCCCCATTCTCCTATCAGACTGTTGGGATTCAAACGCAATACATAAGCCCCATAAAAAGTGTTGGATACCAGGCAGTCGATAAAAGGGAGAAAGAAGAATTCTACTAGGGCAACTGCCAAGATAAAAAGGTCTCGGCCAGATGCAATGAAACGGATGTTTCCGGATGCCAAAGTTGTTGCAAACTCAATGGAAATATATTATGAACCGAACGGTTAAAAGGTGGTTCAGAAACAAAGTCCCAACGGCTCAATGCATCAGCTTCATCGTTGCGGTGGCCCGCAATGTGGGATAAATCAAGTTCCATACCAGAAATTGTGCAGAGTAATGTCAATCGTTCCAGGAAATGGTTCAGTGGGACCGTCGTGGAGAAAAGTTTATTGCCTCCTGCTTCTGTTCCAGAATTATCAGTCAATGAAGGAATCTTCAATGGGAAACGAAATCCAGGAGAGCTGCGGCTGACAATGTACAGAATGGCAATCTGTGCCAAGGTCTCAAAAGATGCAATGCATTTTTTGCATGGAGTTAGGATATTCAGGCTGGAAAAATCCTTGAAAGTATTTTTTTGACTGAACCAAATTTGAGTATATACTAGAAGGAAATCGGATAAATCCACCGATTTGACAAATATCTTTGGATGCCATTGCATCTGCAGCGCATTCACCTGACCAAAGTGGTTTAGGACGCAGGCATTTCACCAATGAAACAGATTGAATCCAAGAAAAATAAATTTTCAATATTCGATGTGAGTCCGCACTCAATGTCCGTCGAATGGAGTTGGGGTCTTTAAGACGCAGCCAGGTTCTACGCTCAGATAAATAAAGTTGATGAAGATCAACTTTGCAATTGACCGCTTGATGGCGAACTGCGTGCTCCCAATGAGAATTCCTGTACCAGTAGGGGTTCGAATGAAAACTAAATTGTCATCAAGGCAATCAATCACATGCTTCCAGTTGCCCGGGTAAATGCTATAGTGGCTGGCCGGGATATGATACAAGTCTCTGTAAAGTACTGGAAGCCAGCATCGCATCAGTAAAAAGATCTGTGTGACCCAGTTGAGCAATCCCACCAATTTTTCCAATGAGTTTTTGGACGTGCGCGTGGTCTTCAACATTGATGAAATATAATCTGAAAGTTTGTCAATTTTGTTGGTGGGCAAGCTGATGTAACCTGCAGTAACATGAAATTGCCATCCGTCCATTGGACTCTGGGACCACATTCAGTTTTGCGCAAAGAAATTCGAATGCTGAGAACCTGTGCCATGATGCAACATAGGTAAGCCATAATCCAAGCAGCCTTCTTTGGGAAAGATGAAAAAGAAGTCATCAACGTACAGAAATCCTGCATGAGACCACCAGAGCAAGAAATGTAGGCAACGTAGGATGAAGCTGCCCAAGCGAGTCCAATGAAATGCTCTGAAAGTTGCTCCAAATGGGGCTACTTTATAAAATAAATTGCGTTATCCAAAGTGAATCCCAAAAGACCCCGATCAGATTCTCGAATAACAACCAGTTTGTGGGCTGATTTGATGTCCAGTGAAAATCCAACCAGTGTATCAGTGGTATTTCTCAAAGGAAATACGCGCATGACATCCTGGCACTTGGCAGTGTTGTGCGCTCAGGGATAACGCAACGATTGTTGACCCCGCAAACTGATGAGTCTACAACCAATCGAGGAGGCCGGTTGTCGCTAAGAGCCAATCCCAGGCGTCCAATCGCCAATTTGTCCCCAAATTCAGCTTGGGCTTCTTCAAGTGAGCCTGGATATTTGTAGATTCAGCCTTTCTCCAGTCTTGCGCAACGAGATCACGGGCTGTGGGTAAATCTGATTCTGCTGATTGCCAGTTGGTCAAATGTACTGAAAGTGGAATTGAATCATCTGTTTTATCCAAAGCAGTAGGGAAACATCCTGAAGGAGGAATAGTGCCGTCAATTTTTTTGTTTTCCTCTGGTATGGCCGTAACGCTCTGAGGCTCGGTCCTTACATGAGAAGAAGCAGGTTAAAATAACATCTACATGGACACCTGTGGTCATGTAGGTTGGCAGGTCAAAAGCACAAAACAAAACAACAAACACAAACCGGCGAAACGCAGATCCCCCAGACATGCGCTTCGCCATCCAGCAAAACAACAAAGCAAAATGCGAACGGGGCAGGGTCCAACAAAAACAACCACAACCAAGATTTGGAGAGAATCAGGAACAGATCGATTTTTTTTTTCCTCTGGTACGGCCGATCACGCTCTAAGGCAGGAACAGATCGAAATGGTCTGCTCAATCTGGTTCTGAGTGAAGGCCGCCTCCATCCTCGTAGCTGACCGGCAGTTCTCCCAATTGTTTGATTGGGACAGCGGCTTGAACCGATGCAAGGTCCAAAATCTGCCGCTTGGAAGGGAACACAAAGGTGAAATGATAGCTGAATGGCTTGACACATTTCACTTGGATACCATCCGCAGTTGCTCGACTCATGATTTTTTTTTCCTCGAGTATGGCCGATGTCGCACTGTGGCTCGGTCCTTACATGAGCATAAGCAGTCAAAAACGAAATTTGTACAAGGACCCAAACGGTCCAGGTGTGCAGGCAAATCACAACAAACCAAACGTCAAAGCAAAAAACCGCAAACCAGACACACAAAGGGGCAAGGGCCCAAACAAAAACACCCACAAAAAAGGATTTGCCAATGGACACAGCGGTCTTACCACTGTGTCACACTCAAAAACATGCCAAAATTAATTATCCACCACGACATTCAGTGAAACATAGAAATCGAAACATTGTATATACCGTCGTTGGCATAGAAGAAACCTGTACATGGTCACGGGCCTACGAAATTGCCTCTCTCAGCATCCTCTCAGATGTACTTGTGCAGAAGGCCACAATGCAAAGGACCTAAATTGTCCATCCTCTGTTGATAGGAATGTCGCAGTGGTCGTTGTACCAAGCACCCCCCCAGCTGGGGGGGGGCAGGCGGTATTGGCGTTCCGGAAGATTTGCAGACCAGGTGTAAACCATCCATACAGCCATCGCAAGAAACAGAGTGCAGGGCCCCTAGCTTCATAGGGGAAAATGTGCACACCTGACCAGATAATCGAGCTCTGCCAGTGGTAATCCTCAGCCGTAGGCAATGCTCAAATGGAAGGAAACCATGCAAGAGAAGTCAGCAGACATGCAAATCGCATGGAGCCATGATGTATGATGACTCCACACTAAGACAGCGAAATCATGCAGCAAACGATAACTTCGTCGCAGCTGGCTAATCACACCATCTTCACTTCCATCAAAGTCCACTGATTGTTGCAGGGTTCGTTAAAAGGGCAACCGCAGAACTGTTCAGGACAATCCAGGGTGTCATCGTCCCTGAAAGACCTGCAGTGCATTGCAGTATGCAAAGCAGACGTCAGCAGTGTCATCCAAACAAGTACCACTCACCCGTTGAGTGGGCACGTTGCAGAGTCACCGATTCTCATCCGCCAACGAACGAACCATGCAGGCAGACTTCTGCTGCTCACGGGCGCCCCAGGCTGTCCTACAGGGAGCACCACTGGATTGCTCCAATGGGACTCACTGCAGCGCAGCCTGGTCCATGGCTCCGGCCGGTTAACTACAGCCCCTCTCAGAACAAACAATAGCGACCAGGCAAAGCCACAGGACATCCGACGCACCAAAGAGCAGTTGCTCGACTCATGAAGCTCCCGTCAGCTGCTCTAACTCCACTATTTGCTCGTGGGTAGATGGAGGGTGTTTGCAAATGGAACCTAGTGATTTCATAGCAGGGTAAGTGCAAGCCAAGTGCCAATACGGTTGTGAGCACAAGCAGGAAAGTTCACCAAGCACAGAATTTGATAAATTGTTCCAACCAAGCCATGGAATTAGTGGGTTGTTCCAGATGACCATGTCCTCCTAAAGCGAAAAACAAATTCCATAGGACACTGCGAGCCATCAGTGTATGGCTGGTTTGGACCTTTTCCAACTGCAGGACTCAAATTTGGCACTCCATCCAAGTGCATGCGGGCGTACGAAGTGCTGGAGATCCATCATCGCGGAGTTTGAGGCGGCTACACTCCCCGCAATTCGGTGAGGCTGCAGCACAAGCCACAATGCCCGAAGCGCAAAATTCGCAAAAATGGTTCGTAGAACGCATAACCCAAGAGATGCATGCATCTTGGCGTCAATCAACATATCCACTGGAAAACACTGGCATTCCTGTAACATTGCTGTTGTAAGGGAGTAACCAGCCCCTGAACAGATGTCCAGAAAAATTCTGGAACCGTGCAAAAGTGAAACGTCCACTTTGAACCGAATGTGGGATGGTAGAAACAGTGGTGAATCTGAATCGACGTTGTCAACCATTGTTGAGTCGGCGATAGGGCCTCTGTCAATGCTTTTCCACATGCAATTTAGGCGTTGCTGTAGTCGTCATCTCGGCATGATGCGATCATAGTCCGCGGAGAGTCAGTGTGGTTGCTGTTGGTGATCAAATGCACTAAGCCTGACCTGTTTGTGAAAAAGCGCCGTGCACAGATCTGCGGCCAGATCCAACGCTTCATCAAAATTCCTACAGAACTACGCAGGCAGACGCGTACGTCAACCACGCACACCAAGCACAAGCGCAGAGCGTAAATTCACAAACCTAATTAAACTAAAGCAATACCGTGTCAAGAAGACTGTTTCACCCTCGACTCCCACATGCTGACGTCAAGCTCCTTCTTTTCGCTCCAGACGCAACACGATCAGTCACGGGGAAACACAAACACAACAAACAAACAAAACAAAGATCAACAAGGGACAAAGGTCATGTGTTCCCTCTGTCGGTCTGTCTTATGTCAAGTTATGTGACACAGCAGCTCTTGTTCATTAAATGAACTTCTGACACCAGTCCTTCGAGCCGATGTCTCAACTGGTAAACTCGATTCCAGGTTTCCAGTTAACAAACCTCAAGTTCTTCAAATAAAGGTTTGTTGAAACTATTCCAGCTGCTACAAGTCTACAAAACTCAATTTCACTAGATGAATTCAAAAACATCGAAACACTTCCAAAAGTTCTCAAATCAAACTGGTTCTCATCCAAACGTGAATAACCAGCTCATTAGTCAGCTTACTGGCTAACTTCTCAAGAACGAAGTGATTCACACAAGGTATCTGTACAACCTTCTTCTGGATACAAAACATAGTCAGAACACAACGTTCTTTCTCCAAATCAGCTTTCCACATAGAGATAGCATCTCACAGCTTCAAATCTCAATGTAGAATAGAATGTTCTGTTCGACATTGTCAATGTAGGTCAGCCAAATACAGTTGTATCGCTGAAGTCTTTCGACCACTGTAATAGCCAATCCACAATGTAGACCAAAGTCGTCTCAAAACAATGTCGTCCTCATAGAGATAACCAAAGTCTTCTCAGGAACGATAAAATGCACACCATAAGATCAAGTGTATGATCCATATGTCACGATGACGATGATGTAGGTATTGTCCTCACAATACCGAAACATCTCATCACAAAACTCTCAGACAAATAAGATGACCAGATATGGACATTGTCCTCACAATGCCAATGCATCTCAAGGTCCAAGACTCAAAGTATAATAGGTTCTCTCCATCAGATATTTCCAGCTAGCTTAAACTCTTCTCCAAGAGTTTCTAGCTGTGTTCTCATCACTTGGAGAGAATAAACTTCTCAGTGTCGAAGACACAATAAACGATTCCAATGTCAAACCAATGTAGGTATCTTCAGTTCAAGCAATAAGCTGTACCAGATTCAGGTAGAATCCAGAATAAGATGTAGGACTGCTCAATACGCCACATTCAGGTCAACACTGATCAATGACATCTCAGGATGTCAGAAAATGATAAGTCCAAAGACCAATAGAATATTGTGATACAGGTTGGTCACAATCCACAGATTCCTTCCGCAACAAGTAGAGTGTTCTCTACCATTCGCGTCATGTGTGAGCGATGAACTCTTGTAGTAGCCTTCCACGTATCTTCTGTGCATAAAACTATACAACCATGATGAATGGCATGTCGCTTCACCCTTACCCAAAGGGTGCTCCCATAGGGTGTCAAATTTCCATACCCCCTTTCGACATGACATATCATCCACTCACATCACTGCCATGTACGGATACCAATAGTATTCGATGATCCGCAGAAAAATGTTCATGTTCCAGATCACATTCATGATCAAAAGATAGTCAAAGAAGAACACGTCTTCCAAAATACAAAGTAGAAATAAAGCATCATCCAAACTCATCTCGTTCGATTCACGCATAATGTCGTAACTTCCAAATTCAAAATCTTCTCTGTCACGAAAGCCAGATATAGGAATACCAGATTCAGTCCAAAGACTCCTGAGGTCTTTCCAGTACTAAACATGTCTTCCAAATCCAGTTCTTCGGATAAACCATGGCGTCAATAACGATGTATCTACAGTGCTGTTGTCTTCCTACAACAAACAAAACAACAACAACAACAACAGAACAAAACAAACACACACACACACGAGACCCAAGACGAAACCTAACGTCACACGATCGGAGTCAACGCGAAAACAAAGGCCAACTGTTTCAGCTAATCCGCACCTTCGTGAAGAAGGTAGGCGTATGCAAAGAAAGTAAAAGTGAAATAATATCACTCATGCAACTCATCTCAAATTCAAAGCAAGTGAAGTACAGTTCACAGTCACTGCACAACGAATTCAAAACACTCTGAATGAAAATCGTTCACAGTCAGGGTTCAGACAATGTTCGCTATCCCCCTTTCAACGTCTGATCCATCCTAATGATCTCGAAGGTGTGATATGTCTTGTCTAAGTCCATATCATGACATGAAGGTGTAATGTGTCTGCAATCATGGCAGCAGATTCCCCGGAAGATTTTCCAATTAGTTAGACTCAGATTCCGTCTGAGTTTCTTCCCAGGTTCTCATCATTTGCCATGACAAACTTATTGAAACACATGTACATGGATAAACTCCAAAACAGAACACAAGAACTAAAGCACCAAGACATGAACATACAAGTTCAAATCATGTCCAACAACATCAAGTCCAATCACAACAACATCAACCTTTCTTCATGATGTCTCCCTCAGATCTGTTAGCAACTCCAAGTTCTGAATGCCTTCAAGAACGTTGCTCTCGCCATCGTCATTGAGAGACATATGACAACAAAACGAACCTCAAACAACTAACAGAGCAACATGCAAACAGTGCTATCCAGCATCAGCTTACACTCAAGACACGACGCAAACTCAAAACTGGTCTTAGAATCTTCCGTTCCAAGACAAATCAGCTCCAAGTCGTTTCACTCGGCATATCCCCCCTTTTAAACTCACGCTTGATCTCTGAACTCAGCCATGTCGTCCTTTTGAAAGCAACGAGTGAACCTCGAGCTGGCAAAGATGGCCAACTATTCTCTCGTTCTCACAACAGACGAATTCAGATGCCTTTGGCACTCTTCCTAGGGGTATACCCGCCGGTACTCATTCGTCCCCTTGATCTGGACGTACCCTAGCGGGGCAAATGCCGCTGTACCCGTCGCCGGGTCATGGCGACCAGTGGGTGACACGCACCGAATGCGGCCCGTACTCTCCTCAAGTACTTGGCAAGGTGGAGTCTTGATATCCGTCACTTCTCTCTGCAAAGGGTAGCTCATCGGTAACTCCCCCATTTTAGCCGGACTGTAGCCCACAAACTTCGCCACAGGAAGGGGTGGCTGCGGTGGTACCATGGGCTTTGGTGGCACCATGGGTGGTACCGCCGGTGGAGGCGGGATACCAGGCCCCACGGCCAAGCCAGGTGCCGGTGTCAATGGTGTCACTGCCGGAATACCCAGGTGTCCCATTGGAGGTTGAGGTGGATCATAGTCCGTGGTTCCCTCTTGACCTACTGGTGCCTTTTCGATCCTCACAGCAATCTTCTGCATATTTTCTTGTAGTTTGTCCATTGATTCGAAAAGCTGGGTCATCAGCTCCTGCAGAGCTTGATCTCGCTCCGTGCGGTTCTTGGCGTTCTTCTTGAGAACCTCTCCCATGGACACATCCATTGCCCACTCCAGGTGTTTTCTCAATTTGGAGTATTCCCCACAGACCGCACCCACGCGGCCAGTATTGTGGCTTACGCCAGCAGTCAATGATTCTACTGCTCTCGACATGTTGTTCACTGCCGAGCCCACCGTCTCTATAGGCTACGGCAAAGGTCTCGCTGAAGAGTCTGCGAATTCTGGATGAGAATCTCCAGCTTCGCGCTCGAACCCTTCAATGCAGCGATCATCGACGTGACCCCGATGGCCAGAGTAGTGGTGGAAGCCAGGAGGCTTGCCGGGTCATTAGGGTCTGGTTCAGGGACCCTTGGTCTGGGAGACCTTGACCGGTCATCATCTCTTTCCTCTTTGTCTGCCGGTGATTTGTTGCCTTCCTCAGGATGAGGGATACCCTGCTCTTCTCCTTTCTCTGATTCCGTATCCACAGTTCCTGCCTGTGCCGGCAGCGGCGGATTCTCGGAAAGGGGAAACTCCGGTGCTGCTGGAAGCGCGGCGTTCGCCATGAATCTCTCAAGACGTCGAGTGAGAGCTTGATGTACCCGTTGGGAGAGACCCGGGCCAAGATACAGCTTGGGCATACTCTGCGTCCCAACTTCACATTTCAATCTTGCATTCCAGCTTGCATCGACAATGCAACCAGATATCAAGATCAACCATTCAACAAAACTACAAGCTCACTTCTTCTCACTCTAAGGTGTGTGACGCACACCTTAACAGATGATTCACACTTCCGACAAAGATCACATTCACTACTACCCCAAGATGCGTGCCGCACATCTTGACAGGTAATATGTGATCGACCAAACTTCAATGTCTCAGACAAAACAAAAAATAATACAGACCGACGCAAACATGCAAAACTCACATCCAACTGCCAATGCATGCACAACCCTTCACAAAACTGCAAAACAGATCACAGTGGTTTCCACGCGTATGAAACCCATAGACATGTCATGCAGCAAAAATGAAAACCTATGCAACGCTCATCACAGCTAACAGAAAACTACTCAAACTGAGTTCCACAAGTCCAAGTTCTGTCCAGTCCGAAATCGTCCAAAACTCTGAAATTCCAAGACATCTCAAAATTGTTATTCCACTCCAATCTTAGCTTGACAGCTCTTTCGTCGCAGCTTTTGCATTTCTCCTCACAGCTGTCGGCGGCTTCCAAGCCTAGCACTACTACCCGGCCTGGAACCACTACAAAAACCTATACATTGGGAGGAAACCTGCCCACTCAGACGATCTTGTGAGCGTCCGCGGCAAACTTGTACAACAAGTTGCCATTCTCGTCGAATTCCAAAGCCTTCATAGTGCCTTGCCAACGATATTCGTTGGGCTTGTACTTCAGAAGGATCCCCGCCTCGGCCTTCTGGAGATAGCCAATGGCGGTCAATTCGACCTCAACCAGGACATAATCCTTGGCACAGAACTCACCTTTGGGACCTTCTGGCGTCCAATCATTGAAGTACTGCGCACGCTCAACGGCAGCAATCGGGTCTTTTCGTAGTCCAAACCTTTTGGAATATTCGTCAGGCTGGATCTCCTTGCCATTGTTCAAGTCCTCAAATTGCTTAGGAGTCAGAGCCAACCAAAGACGAATGGATTCCATTGCCGTTGATGCCAAAGGATCTCGAAGCGGTCGTTAGGGCAGCTGAAATGCAAAACACTGAGCCAAAGTTGTCTTATAATACAACAGCAAAAAGGAATGAAACCTGTACAAACATGAGAAGTCCAAACAAGAAGTCAAGTCAGGTCCAACAGAATACACAGCTCCATACTTCGTCTCTCACTTAGACAGTATGTCGAGCAACGAACTGACATCACATTCACATTACTTCCAGTCAGTTTCACGTTTTGGAACCTATGCAGATCGTCTCGTCGCCTCTGCCGTCCAGTTCCCTGTTTCTTTCTTTCTGACTTAATCTGTTATCTGAGCCTATGCACGTCTGCAACCCAGCTCATGTGTGAACCTTGCAACGTCTTGCAATCTGGTCCACGTTTTGACTTCCTACAACCTTTCTTTCCTTTTGGAACCTATGCAGATCGTCTCGTCGCCTCTGCCGTCCAGTTCCCTATGGACCTATGCAGCGCCTCTGCCATCCAGCCCATTTCTTTCTTTTGTTGTAAGTCAAAACTCTTTCAATTCAATTAAAATTGCAAATCTCAAATCCCAGATTCCCTCTTTTGCTTTTCACTCTGAGCAACACGCCAACGCAAAACTACACTACCGTTCTACTCATCTCTCAGGATACTCTGCAAAGTCTGGTAGTACAAGATGTCCAACCAACATGGCCCAAGGTTCGCAAAGGAAACCCTCCAGGGTCAACAACACCAAATCCATCTTGTTCGCAAACTACCAAAGAAAGTGCCACGCCCAACGTAGGCAAATGACGCTGGCAATCATCATCGCAAAGATGATCAGGTTCATTTCACAGCCAAGATTGACTTGCAGATGTCCCCAAACTCAGCCATTCATTTCGAGAGATATGCTACGGTATAGCTGCTCTAAGCCAAAAGAGAAAAACTGTCATTCAGGTTATCTTCACACAAAGTTCAGTCAGTCTGACAACAACTCCAGAGTACCTACCTGTCTCAGGGTTCAATGTACCTTCTCTGCATCTGTCCCAGTCTTTACGAATACATCCGTCCCAGGTTTCACAAAAAACAAACTGCAACAATCCAAGCAACGTAAGTCATACCTGACCTGCCTGCGACACTGCACAACTGTTCAAATTCCGGTCAAAGAAAAAACATGAAAGCAAACTCACAACAAAGTTTCCTGTTTCGTTTCAAAATACAGTTCAAAACAGTTTCCACTTCCTACACAGTTCAGGTCGTTCCCATCGACTTACAATAATACATGCTCAACTCAAACACTTCCACAACTGCAGTTCAAACCACGGATGCTACCTGATGCATCTGAGAAATCAAGATCAACATTCCCAAACAAGCGGTGTCCACATGTCATCTTTCTCTCACTCCGTTGTCAACCAACAGTCTCAACACCAAGTTCCACTGTGCCTTCAGTGCCATGACGGTTCCTATTTATCTCTGTTTCTCAGCACTCCAGTACCTATACTGCCAGGCAAACAACAATGCTTCAGGCTTCAATCTCAAGGTTACCAGTCAGTGCAAACATCCGTCAAGCCCCACTGTTCCTGCACACTATCGAACCTCAGGTGTTCAACTACTCACGTCTTATCTCACAAATGTGGCAAATAAACCAAGGTCACTGACAAAGCAAACTCGACCCTCCAGGTTCTCATGCCAAAGTTTCTCTTTCTAACTACCATCTCCAGGCATGACGCCAGGCTCAGTAGCACCACGCACTGTGCACTCCGTGCGTCCAGGATCAACTACAACCTGACCAACCTGTCGAGATGCAACTCTTTCTTACAGTACTTTTCTAGTATGGACCTATGCAGCTCCCTGCCATCCAGCCCATCTTCTTTCTAACTCTTTCCAATGCTTTCTAGTGATTCTCCAGGCACTCTCTCTCTCTCTTGCCAAAGTCACTAAACCTCTTACACAATAAAACGCAAATCACACATGCAACGCAACTCAGTGTGTTGCAACTCAGTCGTTGCCACCTATTTTCCTCACGCTTACCACTACTGTCAGGAACCCTGTCGCCTATATCTACTACATCTTTCATACAGCATTGGGTCACAGGTATTTCAACCTTGCAGTGCCCCGTGGTATCTGCCTAAGATATGCTCACGCATCTCACAAGCCTGCCTCTGCATTTCGGCTTCCAAATCTCTGAGATGGTCACGGTACATCGCTATGATGTCTCGCTGGTTCGCACTCAAACGAACATCTTCCAGCAACGGCAAAAGCCATTCCAAGAGAACGATCAGAGTCTGTACCAGTCTCAAGACGCTTGTCACCCTCTCTAAACCGATAATCCAACCAATGAGTTGGTCTTCCACTGCCTCACGTAACGGTCGGGTGTTGCGGCGATTGTCCATTCTTAGTACAGATAGTATGGCGATACTTTTCTTGAACCTAAACGCTTCGGTTCCAATCACAATCCAGTGGTTTCTCAACTCTTTACATTCACAGACTTCTAGGCCAGTTGTCGGAGTCCTCATTGTCCAAACACCTCACTTGTGTCTCCAGGACCTACTCCCAACTTCAGCCTACCAATCTTACCTACTTTTCCTTGCTTATCTCCAGGCAAGTTGTCGGAGTCTTCACTGTCCAAACACCTCACTTGTGTCTCCAGGACTTACTCCCAACCTCAGCCTGTCGAGATACTCACACTCATTTCGAAAACATGTCATTTCAGGCACTCAATTGACAAGTCACCTTCAACAAATGACCTTACAGCCAACATGTACAAAAATGAAACAGAGACACACTGTCTGAATCAAGAATACTCAAGTTCTTCGATGCCCTTGACTTTACAACAGCAGCATACCAACCTAGTGATCACTTCAGAACCTTAGTACAAGCTCAACACAGATCTCGCGAAAACCTAGGAGCTCAGTACAAACGATCTCAGCTTCACCTTAGATGGCGTCCTTAGTACACTGCAACAAGGGTCAGCGGAGAATGGTGTGGGTAGCTCCGTAGAGCTCCGCTACCATGTGAAAAAGCGCCGTGCACAGATCTGCGGCCAGATCCAACGCTTCATCAAAATTCCTACAGAACTACGCAGGCAGACGCGTACGTCAACCACGCACACCAAGCACAAGCGCAGAGCGTAAATTCACAAACCTAATTAAACTAAAGCAATACCGTGTCAAGAAGACTGTTTCACCCTCGACTCCCACATGCTGACGTCAAGCTCCTTCTTTTCGCTCCAGACGCAACACGATCAGTCACGGGGAAACACAAACACAACAAACAAACAAAACAGAAAAACAAGGGACAAAGAATGTGTTCCCTCTGTCGGTCTGTCTTATGTCAAGTTATGTGACACAGCAGCTCTTGTTCATTAAATGAACTTCTGACACCAGTCCTTCGAGCCGATGTCTCAACTGGTAAACTCGATTCCAGGTTTCCAGTTAACAAACCTCAAGTTCTTCAAATAAAGGTTTGTTGAAACTATTCCAGCTGCTACAAGTCTACAAAACTCAATTTCACTAGATGAATTCAAAAACATCGAAACACTTCCAAAAGTTCTCAAATCAAACTGGTTCTCATCCAAACGTGAATAACCAGCTCATTAGTCAGCTTACTGGCTAACTTCTCAAGAACGAAGTGATTCACACAAGGTATCTGTACAACCTTCTTCTGGATACAAAACATAGTCAGAACACAACGTTCTTTCTCCAAATCAGCTTTCCACATAGAGATAGCATCTCACAGCTTCAAATCTCAATGTAGAATAGAATGTTCTGTTCGACATTGTCAATGTAGGTCAGCCAAATACAGTTGTATCGCTGAAGTCTTTCGACCACTGTAATAGCCAATCCACAATGTAGACCAAAGTCGTCTCAAAACAATGTCGTCCTCATAGAGATAACCAAAGTCTTCTCAGGAACGATAAAATGCACACCATAAGATCAAGTGCATGATCCATATGTCACGATGACGATGATGTAGGTATTGTCCTCACAATACCGAAACATCTCATCACAAAACTCTCAGACAAATAAGATGACCAGATATGGACATTGTCCTCACAATGCCAATGCATCTCAAGGTCCAAGACTCAAAGTATAATATGTTCTCTCCATCAGATATTTCCAGCTAGCTTAAACTCTTCTCCAAGAGTTTCTAGCTGTGTTCTCATCACTTGGAGAGAATAAACTTCTCAGTGTCGAAGACACAATAAACGATTCCAATGTCAAACCAGTGTAGGCATCTTCAGTTCAAGCAATAAGCTGTACCAGATTCAGGTAGAATCCAGAATAAGATGTAGGACTGCTCAATACGCCACATTCAGGTCAACACTGATCAATGACATCTCAGGATGTCAGAAAATGATAAGTCCAAAGACCAATAGAACATTGTGATGCAGGTTGGTCACAATCCACAGATTCCTTCCGCAACAAGAGAGTGTTCTCTACCATTCGCGTCATGTATGAGCGATGAACTCTTGTAGTAGCCTTCCACGTATCTTCTGTGCATAAAACTATACAACCATGATGAATGGCATGTCGCTTCACCCTTACCCAAAGGGTGCTCCCATAGGGTGTCAAATTTCCATACTGTTGCCAACGGATATGTACACAGGTGTTGAAATCGGCATGAATCGCCCCTTCTGGCATTTTGCCAGATTGTGACTTGGAGAAAACTGCTGCTCCACAACCAAATCGTGAATCAATAGGGTCTCATCTGCAGCCACGCTCCACATAACTCACAAAGGTCACATGGGTTTCCATGCAAGTCCGGGGTTTTCTGTTGGGAGGGAGCGAGGTTTCTGTGATTCTGTTCGTTTGGATGTCAAAGATAGCCGCGTCGCTGTTATGCTCAGTTTGGATCGAAGAGAACTGAACTTCTGTCAGGTGTCATTAGTGAACAAGACCTCCGTGCAGGGTGCGGCGTGTGGCTGTCTCAATTGCCTGCGCATTCGTGTGGAAGTCCAAGCTAACACAACTGAGCGTACAGTCACAAGCCAACAGGCAATATTCATGTAAACAGGGTACAGCCATGCCCGCTGAAGAGCTTGACACAAATGACATCTGACAATTGTGTGGTGAAGATAGAGAAAGCACACCTGAGGATTTCCGTCCAACGCCTTCATGGCTTCCGCCAGGTCCAACACGTTCAATTGCATGTTACAAAATAGAATTAATTAGTTAATTAACGCATACATGGCCGTCTGCGAATGAGGCCCGTATAGGACCAGAGAAAGCACACCTGAGGAATCTGAGATGGCTCTGAGTGCTGTTTCCTCGTAACACGTTTCACCTTTTTGATTTCACTTTCCTATTGCCACATGGCAGTGTCATTGCTGGCATTGGATTGTGTCAAGTGTTGGCCATCTGTGAGATCGTTGCCCTCGCGGCTTGGTTTCCGTTATTTAAGTTTGTAGGAACCGATCTGTGAACTACAGAACCCCATAGGAACCTATAGGAACAAGGTAGGCACCAATTTGGAACCAGTTTGTGCATGGAAGAGCTTGGAGATGGACTTTCGTTTGTTTTTGTGGTTTGTGGTGTTTTTGGATGTTGTTTGCATGGGAAGTTGATGTTGACTGTATTTGGTTGTATTTGGTAGTATTTGTGAGTATATATATGAATTTGAGTTGAGGCTCACGTTGCACGGCGCAGTCATAGGTCTCCATGTTGGTCGATGGGCTTTTTTTTACAGTATTGTTGAGATTCGAGTCACCGTAGCTTCCTTTTTTTTCATACGCAGGTCCTATACCAGTTCACTCTTGAGCCCTCAATTAGTAGACGGCCATGTATGCGTTAATTAATCAATTAACCCTATTTTGCAACATGCAATTGAACGTGTTGGACGACCTGGCGGAAGCCATGAAGGCGTTGGACGGAAAAAAAATCCGTGAGCTTCCCTTTTTCAATTGTGCCTGCGCAGGCCTTGGTAAGTTGGTACAGAGGAGGCCCGCACATGCGAAGCCTGATTTCAATTGACTTTCCGGCCCCAGAAATGGAACCTGAAAGCGCACATGTGGTATCAGCTGTCGAAGCAGGTACAAGCACGAATCGGCACGAAACGAGCCAAGCCCCAAAGTGCAGGCAGGCAAGCGCCAAGAACCAGCCACGAACAGGTACAAGCACGAAACGGCACGAAACGAGCCAAGCGCCAAAGTGCAGGCAGGCAAGCGCCAAGAACCTCCATTCCCCAGCTCCAATGTGGCGATTTGCGATGCAGCAACACCCGGGCAACATTCACCAATCCTTCGCTACTCCGCGCTACTCCGCTACTCCGTGCTATGTTTTAATTCAATTACCCAATGTAATTGACACGATATCGAAACGATGGCGGAGTAAGAAAGCCCTCAATACTTCACCTTCCCACATCTTTTCCTAAGCAGATTCCTACTCCATCCCGTTTTGAATTTATACTATTAATTAATAACGGGATTGACTGAAAAGATCATGATGCATGATCTTTCTTGGCTGAAAACTCGGATCTAGAGAGGCAAGGGGGGCCAACAAGGGGCAGTAGAGTATTCAATACAATCATTCAAATGGAAGCCGGCCACCTGCGCGAAAACCCACAAACTCCGCAACAGCAAGAAACACCTCAAACAATCACCTGAGGGCTGCAAAAGGCTGATGGGCTTTCTTTTAGCGGCAGACAATCAAGCCACCAGAAACTTCAAGTGGGTTCAAGCAGCAACCGATATGCACCCCGCTTGCCCCAACAAGAAACAAAATCATCTACAAAACAGCTTGCTCCGACCGGACTCTGGAAAACGTTCTCAAATCCGGCTTCGCTCAAAAGGGCCTCGCCCTTCCGGTCGACATACGCCACAAAGTTTCATTGAAACCAAAACATTTGCGCTTCTGCAACCCTGATGCAAAAAACTTCAAAAAATGAACCTAAACACGGTCCCAAAAATAGGACCGCGTGGCGGTCCCATTTTTGGGACCGCATGCACAGCTTAGTAAAAGAACAAAAGAAAAGCACTCTCACGGTACCAAAAATGAGACCGCAAAATCGCAAAATCCACAGCAAAGGCCGACCCTTGCCACAAACACAAAATTACAATTGGGTTTACTTGAGCAACCAGCAAATAGATTTGGAACAGAGGAGGCCCCCACTGCGAAGCCTGATTTCAATTGACTTTCCGGCCCCAGAAATGGAACCTGAAAGCGCACATGTGGTATCAGCTGTCTCCGTTCCCTAGCTCCAATGTGGCGATTTGCGATGCAGCAACACCCAGGCAACATTCACCAATCCTTCGCTACTCCGCGCTACTCCGCGCTACTCCGCTACTCCGTGCTATGTTTTAATTCAATTACCCAATGTAATTGACACGATATCGAAACGATGGCGGAGTAAGAAAGCCCTCAATACTTCACCTTCCCACATCTTTTCCTAAGCAGATTCCTACTCCATCCCGTTTTGAATTTATACTATTAATTAATAACGGGATTGACTGAAAAGATCATGATGCATGATCTTTCTTGGCTGAAAACTCGGCGTCTAGAGAGGCAAGGGGGGCCAACAAGGGGCAGTAGAGTATTCAATACAATCATTCAAATGGAAGCCGGCCACCTGCGCGAAAACCCACAAACTCCGCAACAGCAAGAAACACCTCAAGCAATCACCTGAGGGCTGCAAAAGGCTGATGGACTTTCTTTTAGCGGCAGACAATCAAGCCACCAGAAACTTCAAGTGGGTTCAAGCAGCAACCGATATGCACCCCGCTTGCCCCAACAAGAAACAAAATCATCTACAAAACAGCTTACTCTGACGGACCCTTTTTTTTTCCGTCGAACGCCTTCATGGCTTCCGCCAGGTCGTTACACACGTTCAATCGCAGCAAAAAGATGAAAATTGTAATTATCATGCGAGGCTGTCTACTTGTCGATAGCCACAAAAGTACTGGTAGTGGACCTGTACGCAGTCCAGCGAGCTGTCCCAGCAAGAAACCAAAAAACCACACCAAACAAAAGAAAACAAGCAAACAAAAAACACACAACCACAACCAAAACAAAACAAACAAAAACACAGAGAAGTGGGATCGCTACCAGCAATGGGAATAACATACATGATGACATCTATGGCCACCGAAGCTTGCTCCGACGGACCCAATTCTGGGTCCGGAAAAGTTCTCAAATCCGGCTTCGCTCAAAAGGGCCTCCCTAGTAAGCCTTAGGGAGCCACGAATGCCAACAAACCTGCTTCATCATGGCCCCCAAAACAGGTCTAAAAAAAGTAGTTACAACATGGATGGACCTTGACAGTACACATTTCCAACCCAAAAAAACGGCACTAAACAAATCGAACAATTTAAAATGTCGCCCGGACTCCCTCCAAGAAAGCGCAAGATGCCCAAGATGCTGTTTTGAAATTTTTGAAGTTTTCAGTTTCAATCGCGCTGACGTCGTTTATCAGCCGGAAAGCTAGTTGCATTGTGCAAATTCACTGAATTAATGCAGTGGCAACATCGTCATGACGACAAAGTGCATCAAAAGGAGAACTGAAGGATCGATACATAATCTATTGAGCTGTCACGGTGCAAAGCAAAAGGAGAAGCTCACTTACAAAGCCCTTTCTATGTCAGAGCACAACGAAAAGTGAGGAGACATTTGAACTTCATTCTTGCCAAGTTCGGCGAGCAGGCAGTCAGGAATCACCAACACAGGCTGTGGATCTCTCATTCGAGGGCACAGTGCAGGCTCGTATGCAGGAATGGTATGGGAAACCATCCTTGCTGAATTCCCAGACATTGAAGGCAAAACGGTTCTAGCAGCCATTGCTCTGCCACCATCGCTTCTAACGACACACAGACTGTCCCATCACCGAAAGGTACACCTCATCCACCATGCAGATGACCGACTGTGCGTCTGGAACCCGTCCAAGACATCAGACTGCTCCAACAACAGGGGTTCACAATCACACACATCACAGGATGGCGAGTATACCTAGGCACTGCCCAACACAACTACCCGCACTGGACACGAGTTACCCTTCCAGAGGGACGACCGGACATAGCACAGCTGGAGAGTACCCCAGGGGTGCTTCCCTTTGAAGTTTACTCACAAGCCCCCCTGCGGCTGATATCATGGTGCAGCTTTGAGCTCCCACAGGCAGCTAAGCGTCTCCTTCGTCAGTTAGCAATGATGTGCGAGTTACCAGAGACCACAACACAGGCACTAGTCAGCCATATTGCCGTACACAACTCACAGGTACGAACGGAGCAAAATGCAACTCAATATTTGGCCTCATTGGCGACAGTCAGCATTGCGTCTAGGGCCAAATTGCTCACTTATACAACCATGGTTCAACACTTCCTTGGCACCCTGCAACTGCCTATGGCTGTCTACATGTTAGACTACTATCTGCCAATGCTCAGCCCCAATGAAGGCTACAATGAGACGGGGCTTACAATGCAAAGTGCTGGACCAATTCGTCAACCATGGCAACCAATTGCATTCGAATTTCTTTTCAAAGGCAGTGAGTTCGGTCACTGGAGAGTTAAAGGAGGACAGGATGCCTTCGCGTTCCGACACCCGAGCCTAGGCCAAACAGAAGTCTTCAGCCTCCTCGCAAGTGATGCACACCACCACAAGGTTAGCCCCATAGGCACGGGAAGACTCGTTGCAATGGTAGGAACCACAGATGCTCCAGCGGGCGACGTCAGAAACCTTCAAACTCTTTTTGGGTTAGTCCTTGCCATCACGTCACGCTCATCAAAAAACAAGGATGAACTGCCTGCCACCCGAATACACAGGCAGTGCAACCCCAGATTCATCGAAGTAGCCTTTCTCTCGGGGCCTGCCATTGACTTTTTTGCCCATGAGCAATTCCTGGCCCTTCAAGACTGGTATCTTGTCTCTGGCCAAAGCCTGGAACCCATCGATGCTACCGTTCAGGGGAACGTAGGCCCACTCCCAGGTACCTTCTTCCTTCATACTATGTGGATGTTTGGATGCACCAAGCCCACAAGAGAGGTGACTGCTGTCGCACAAACTCCCCCCTGCAGGTACCACCTTGGCCTAGGCATCTATAATGTCCAAACAGCAGTTGAAGGAATGGATGGCAACAAACGATCACACTTGCTACATTTGTGCGGGCAGTTGCTACGCCTGGTACTTATCCCATGTCATGTGGAGGGTGAACCCCATCAATGGACCCGCACAACTGCACTTTCCTTCGCTGCCGAACTAGATGGACATGTCTTGGGCACGCTGTGTGCAGTGACAATGGCGTTACTCACCAATCGGCTAGACCTGTGTATTCAAGGACTCTTCGGTGCAGGCAAGTCCAAATCGATGGCAGTCCTCATCCTGGCCTTGATTGAAATCGATACCACTGACAGCCTCAAGATATTGTTTATATGGAAGGAAAACTCAGGCACTCGATCCTTTGCTGACCTACTCCTATGGCTCGACCCCCCGTCGGGGGTGTTTGGGCGCATAGGTAGGTTGGCAGGGGACCAAGAACGTAACAAGAGCAGTTACTCCCATACTAAATTCGACATTCATCCCAGAGAAAGAAGGCAAATGCTGAACAAGTGCCAGCTAGTGTTGGCTCAGGGGGTACGGTAGCCCAGGATCTCACCATGCAATGGTCCACGCTAGAAGGTTTCATGCAAGAGCTTTCCCTCATGGTCATTGATGAAGGGCAACAATATGGCACTGACCGAGAAATTGCAGTCATCAGCCTGATGAGGCAACAACCCCTAGTCCTGTGGACGGCTGATTCAGAGCAGACGCCAGGAGGCATTGATCGTGCAGCCCGTAACGCTAAACGATCCCGACAACTCCTCTTATCCAAAAAACATGGGCTGCGAAGTGACCGGAATTATTATATGCCAGCTATCTATGGGGGTACGCCCATGCGTCACCGCAAAACTGCCTGTTTTGAGGCCCTGGTTTTGGAACCTCATTTTGCTCAATCTTGCGGCCGCTTCTTGCTACTTTATTGCCTTCTTGGTTGGCGGACTTCGCTGCAACGCTTCAAGGTTGCTGCGCATGTGTTGGTCAAGTCGTGGTTTGCCGCGCCTCTTCCTTGCACCTTTCAATGCTTCGTCAGAAAAGTGAAAAATGCCCATAGAAGATAAACATTTTGTGCTGGCTCCCAATCCAACAGTTTTACTTGGTTTCTGTGCGCCTTCTAGTGTAGTTTCCGTTGCAAGCAGTTGGTGGGTTGCTGCAGCAAGTTTTGTTGTTGTCTGTTGTCTTGCAGCGATATCGCTCATGTGGCTCTTGGGCGTGTCCTGGTGGGTTAGTTAGTGGCTGGACATGGTGTTGGGGTCGCATTTGGGGTGCCTTGCGGGTTGGATCTGAAATCTCAAAGTCTTGTGATTGAAAGCTTCTCTGTCGGGAGTCGGGCGGTACTTGAGTGCTTGGAGAAGCTTTTGATGTTTCGCGACCAGGAAAAGTCGTCAACGTTTCGCTTGCTTTTCTTCGCGCGGTTTTTTGGCTGTCTGTGACATTCACAGTGTTTGGGCGGTTTTGCTGGTAATTTTGAATGAGGTAGAAGTTTGTCCACTATTTGCAGCGTTGCGTGTGTTTTGTCATACGCAACACATACGCAACATGCACGCAACATGGCGTGTTGCGCGGCCACGCAACGCTGTAATTTACGATGTTTCGCGCTTCTTCCGCTCACGGGACGTAAAAAAGGTAGAACTCCATTTGAAAGACTGGCTGTCCCGAAAATGCGCGGAAAAAGCGCGAAACATCGTAAATTACAGCGTTGCGTGGCCGCGCAACACGCCATGTTGCGTGCATGTTGCGTATGTGTTGCGCATGACAAAACCCACGCAACGCTGTGAGGGGTGCAAAATTTTGAAATGTCTGTGAACATGGTCACATTTTCCCTTGGTCGACGGTTTAACAGACGGCAGAACGCCGCAACGGCAGTCTTTACCTTGTATAGTGGTGCAGCACCTTTTTCTTTTTGCGCGGATGGCAGCTTGGTTCCAGCCACGGTTTCAGCCCGATCTATGTCAATCCGATATCCTTTGCCTTCGGTGCTAACGCTACGATTCTTATTAATCGTAGCTTAGGATGGGCGCAGGAGGAGAAGAATAATTAGGATGTGCTTCATATAATCTCTGTGAGCTCCATATGTGCCAAATATGTCCAGTCAGTGATGTGCCATATCTTTGCATAGAGGTACATGTGCAAACATTCTCATTTATGCTTTCTGTCTGCCGGGGCTTTCTGTTGGAAGAGTCTTCGCATCTCAGGCTTGAAAGTAAGCCTTTGCAAGAGAGGAGAAGGCAAGGGCAAACCCTTCACCCCATAGACTCTTAGCGCTTCCCAATTTATTATCAGAAGCTTGCGGAGGAAGTTCTTTCCCTGTAGAAATAACCTTGTAATTTTAATTTGGGCGAAACCTCCTCCGCGTATTTTCCATTGCAAATGCCATGTGATTTTGCGATTGCTCCTCCGCAAGGGTTCACTCCAAACCTACTCCGCGCATGGTTGACAATCAGAACTAACGCGTTGGTTTGCTGTAAAACTTCCTCCGTTGATGTCCTATGAGTCAGTGGTTTTGGTTCAAGATGGTAGCGTTCCTTGGCCGTATCTTTCTCGTCCAGCTTCTTCTTCTGATTCTGTCCTGGCTTTAGGTTGCCGCGCCTTGCGCTCTCTTTTTTCCTTTGCAAATTCCGTGGGCTACTGCCTGGCTCCCCTTTGACCCCAGGTTGGCAATGTTGAGGACGCGCGTAGGAAGAGAAATCCTTGTATGCTCTGCTTCCTCCCTTACAATTCAACATTGCTTAAAAGGGGCACGGGGAACGCCAGCATCTTCGCCACGATTCTCAGAATGTCCCCATAGCGAAACTTTGTTCCTCTGTTTCACTGGCCCGCTGAGCAAATTGCTCCACTGTTGCTCCACTGTTGCTCCACTGTTTGAACATATGCAGTCCGCAGGTGTTGGACAAACTGGCAATTTCACATTTTGCATCTTCCAATGAAAGGATGCTTGCAGCGAACTCTGCCACCCAAGGATGCAATAAAGTAGCAAGAAGCGGCCGCCAGATTGAGCAAAATGAGGCTCCAAAACCAGGGCCTCAAAACAGGCAGTTTTGCGGTGACGCATGGGCGTACCCCCATAGTAGCAAGCATGCTGTTGATTTTCCCATGCGTGAGACTTGACTGTGTATCTTCTGCAAGTAAAACATGTCTTGACTATGTTTGGTCTGTGAATGTATGCATGCTCTCTCTGTTTGAGCAATTTTGCTCGCCCAAGTTTCCCTTCCTTCTTTGGTTGAAGTTGTTGGTTTGTTGCACAATTGAATAAGATCGCCAAGCAGACCGACCGCTGAATGAAGATCATCTCTACACGTCCTTGTTCGCGTCTCCGTACAAATTTGGGGCCCCGGATTGCATTTTGGGGTCCTGATTTGGTTCATATTTTGGTCCTTGTTTTGGGTTCCATTTTTGGGCCTTGGATTTTGTTTGTAATTGTAGGGGCCCAAAACGGTGCCCAAAAATGGAACCCGAAACAGGGACCAAAATATGACCCAAATCAGGACCCCAAAATGCAATCCGGGGCCCCAAATTTGTACGGAGATGCAAACAAGGTCTACATGATCTTCATTCAGCGGTCTGCTGGGCGATCGGATTCAATTGTGCAACAAACCAACAGCTTCAACCAAAGAAGGAAGGGAAACTTGGACGGGCAAAATTGCTCAAACAGAGAGCATGAATACATTCGCAGACCAAACATAGTCAAGACATGTTTTACTTGCAGAAGATACACAGTCAAGTTTCACGCATGGGAAAATCAACATCATGCTTGCTACTGTAGCAAGCATGCTGTTGATTTTCCCATGCGTGAGACTTGACTGTGTATCTTCTGCAAGTAAAACATGTCTTGACTATGTTTGGTCTGTGAATGTATGCATGCTCTCTCTGTTTGAGCAATTTTTCTCGCCCAAGTTTCCCTTCCTTCTTTGGTTGAAGTTGTTGGTTTGTTGCACAATTGAATAAGATCGCCAAGCAGACCGACCGCTGAATGAAGATCATCTCTACACGTCCTTGTTCGCGTCTCCGTACAAATTTGGGGCCCCGGATTGCATTTTGGGGTCCTGATTTGGTTCATATTTTGGTCCTTGTTTTGGGTTCCATTTTTGGGCGCGGTTTTGGGGCCTTGGATTTTGTTTGTAATTGTAGGGGCCCAAAACGGTGCCCAAAAATGGAACCCGAAACAGGGACCAAAATATGACCCAAATCAGGACCCCAAAATGCAATCCGGGGCCCCAAATTTGTACGGAGATGCAAACAAGGTCTACATGATCTTCATTCAGCGGTCTGCTGGGCGATCGGATTCAATTGTGCAACAAACCAACAGCTTCAACCAAAGAAGGAAGGGAAACTTGGACGGGCAAAATTGCTCAAACAGAGAGCATGAATACATTCGCAGACCAAACATAGTCAAGACATGTTTTACTTGCAGAAGATACACAGTCAAGTTTCACGCATGGGAAAATCAACATCATGCTTGCTACTATGGGGGTACGCCCATGCGTCACCGCAAAACTGCCTGTTTTGAGGCCCTGGTTTTGGAACCTCATTTTGCTCAATCTTGCGGCCGCTTCTTGCTACTTTATTGCCTTCTTGGTTGGCGGACTTCGCTGCAACGCTTCAAGGTTGCTGCGCATGTGTTGGTCAAGTCGTGGTTTGCCGCGCCTCTTCCTTGCACCTTTCAATGCTTCGTCAGAAAAGTGAAAAATGCCCATAGAAGATAAACATTTTGTGCTGGCTCCCAATCCAACAGTTTTACTTGGTTTCTGTGCGCCTTCTAGTGTAGTTTCCGTTGCAAGCAGTTGGTGGGTTGCTGCAGCAAGTTTTGTTGTTGTCTGTTGTCTTGCAGCGATATCGCTCATGTGGCTCTTGGGCGTGTCCTGGTGGGTTAGTTAGTGGCTGGACATGGTGTTGGGGTCGCATTTGGGGTGCCTTGCGGGTTGGATCTGAAATCTCAAAGTCTTGTGATTGAAAGCTTCTCTGTCGGGAGTCGGGCGGTACTTGAGTGCTTGGAGAAGCTTTTGATGTTTCGCGACCAGCAAAAAGAGTCGTCAACGTTTCGCTTGCTGTTCTTCGCACGTTTTTTGGCTGTCTGTGACATTCACAGTGTTTGGGCGGTTTTGCTGGTAATTTTGAATGAGGTAGAAGTTTGTCCACTATTTGCAGCGTGTTTTGTCATACGCAACACATACGCAACATGCACGCAACATGGCGTGTTGCGCGGCCACGCAACGCTGTAATTTACGATGTTTCGCGCTTCTTCCGCTCACGGGACGTAAAAAAGGTAGAACTCCATTTGAAAGACTGGCTGTCCCGAAAATGCGCGGAAAAAGCGCGAAACATCGTAAATTACAGCGTTGCGTGGCCGCGCAACACGCCATGTTGCGTGCATGTTGCGTATGTGTTGCGCATGACAAAACCCACGCAACGCTGTGAGGGGTGCAAAATTTTGAAATGTCTGTGAACATTGTCACATTTTCCCTTGGTCGACGGTTTAACAGACGGCAGAACGCCGCAACGGCAGTCTTTACCTTGTATAGTGGTGCAGCACCTTTTTCTTTTTGCGCGGATGGCAGCTTGGTTCCAGCCACGGTTTCAGCCCGATCTATGTCAATCCGATATCCTTTGCCTTCGGTGCTAACGCTACGATTCTGATTAATCGTAGCTTAGGATGGGCGCAGGAGGAGAAGAATAATTAGGATGTGCTTCATATAATCTCTGTGAGCTCCATATGTGCCAAATATGTCCAGTCAGTGATGTGCCATATCTTTGCATAGAGGTACATGTGCAAACATTCTCATTATGCTTTCTGTCTGCCGGGGCTTTCTGTTGGAAGAGTCTTCGCATCTCAGGCTTGAAAGCAAGCCTTTGCAAGAGAGGAGAAGGCAAGGGTAAACCCTTCACACCATAGACTCTTAGCGCTTCCCAATTTATTATCAGAAGCTTGCGGAGGAAGTTCTTTCCCTGTAGAAATAACCTTGTAATTTTAATTTGGGCGAAACCTCCTCCGCGTATTTTCCATTGCAAATGCCATGTGATTTTGCGATTGCTCCTCCGCAAGGTTCACTCCAAACCTACTCCGCGCATGGTTGACAATCAGAACTAACGCGTTGGTTTGCTGTAAACTTCCTCCGTTGATGTCCTATGAGTCAGTGGTTTTGGTTCAAGATGGTAGCGTTCCTTGGCCGTATCTTTCTCGTCCAGCTTCTTCTTCTGATTCTGTCCTGGCTTTAGGTTGCCGCGCCTTGCGCTCTCTTTTTTCCTTTGCAAATTCCGTGGGCTACTGCCTGGCTCCCCTTTGACCCCAGGTTGGCAATGTTGAGGACGCGCGTAGGAAGAGAAATCCTTGTATGCTCTGCTTCCTCCCTTACAATTCAACATTGCTTAAAAGGGGCACGGGGAACGCCAGCATCTTCGCCACGATTCTCAGAATGTCCCCATAGCGAAACTTTGTTCCTCTGTTTCACTGGCCCGCTGAGCAAATTGCTCCACTGTTGCTCCGCTGTTGCTCCACTGTTTGAACATATGCAGTCCGCAGGTGTTGGACAAACTGGCAATTTCACATTTTGCATCTTCCAATGAAAGGATGCTTGCAGCGAACTCTGCCACCCAAGGATGCAATAAAGTAGCAAGAAGCGGCCGCCAGATTGAGCAAAATGAGGCTCCAAAACCAGGGCCTCAAAACAGGCAGTTTTGCGGTGACGCATGGGCGTACCCCCATAGTAGCAAGCATGCTGTTGATTTTCCCATGCGTGAGACTTGACTGTGTATCTTCTGCAAGTAAAACATGTCTTGACTATGTTTGGTCTGTGAATGTATGCATGCTCTCTCTGTTTGAGCAATTTTTCTCGCCCAAGTTTCCCTTCCTTCTTTGGTTGAAGTTGTTGGTTTGTTGCACAATTGAATAAGATCGCCAAGCAGACCGACCGCTGAATGAAGATCATCTCTACACGTCCTTGTTCGCGTCTCCGTACAAATTTGGGGCCCCGGATTGCATTTTGGGGTCCTGATTTGGTTCATATTTTGGTCCTTGTTTTGGGTTCCATTTTTGGGCGCGGTTTTGGGGCCTTGGATTTTGTTTGTAATTGTAGGGGCCCAAAACGGTGCCCAAAAATGGAACCCGAAACAGGGACCAAAATATGATCCAAATCAGGACCCCAAAATGCAATCCGGGGCCCCAAATTTGTACGGAGATGCAAACAAGGTCTACATGATCTTCATTCAGCGGTCTGCTGGGCGATCGGATTCAATTGTGCAACAAACCAACAGCTTCAACCAAAGAAGGAAGGGAAACTTGGACGGGCAAAATTGCTCAAACAGAGAGCATGAATACATTCGCAGACCAAACATAGTCAAGACATGTTTTACTTGCAGAAGATACACAGTCAAGTTTCACGCATGGGAAAATCAACATCATGCTTGCTACTGTAGCAAGCATGCTGTTGATTTTCCCATGCGTGAGACTTGACTGTGTATCTTCTGCAAGTAAAACATGTCTTGACTATGTTTGGTCTGTGAATGTATGCATGCTCTCTCTGTTTGAGCAATTTTTCTCGCCCAAGTTTCCCTTCCTTCTTTGGTTGAAGTTGTTGGTTTGTTGCACAATTGAATCCGATCGCCCAGCAGACCGACCGCTGAATGAAGATCATCTCTACACGTCCTTGTTCGCGTCTCCGTACAAATTTGGGGCCCCGGATTGCATTTTGGGGTCCTGATTTGGTTCATATTTTGGTCCTTGTTTTGGGTTCCATTTTTGGACACCGTTTTGGGCCCCTACAATTACAAACAAAGTCCAAGGCCCAAAAATGGAACCCGAAACAGGGACCAAAATATGACCCAAATCAGGACCCCAAAATGCAATCCGGGGCCCAAATTTGTACGGAGATGCAAACAAGGTCTACATGATCTTCATTCAGCGGTCTGCTGGGCGATCGGATTCAATTGTGCAACAAACCAACAGCTTCAACCAAAGAAGGAAGAGAAACTTGGACGGGCAAAATTGCTCAAACAGAGAGCATGAATACATTCGCAGACCAAACATAGTCAAGACATGTTTTACTTGCAGAAGATACACAGTCAAGTTTCACGCATGGGAAAATCAACATCCTGCTTGCTACTATGGGGGTACGCCCATGCGTCACCGCAAAACTGCCTGTTTTGAGGCCCTG
The DNA here is from genome assembly GCA_947184155.2 of Cladocopium goreaui. Taxonomy (NCBI): domain Eukaryota; class Dinophyceae; order Suessiales; family Symbiodiniaceae; genus Cladocopium; species Cladocopium goreaui. The sequence continues at coordinate 44,097 of CAMXCT020000824.1, forward strand.
GTTTTGGAACCTCATTTTGCTCAATCTTGCGGCCGCTTCTTGCTACTTTATTGCCTTCTTGGTTGGCGGACTTCGCTGCAACGCTTCAAGGTTGCTGCGCATGTGTTGGTCAAGTCGTGGTTTGCCGCGCCTCTTCCTTGCACCTTTCAATGCTTCGTCAGAAAAGTGAAAAATGCCCATAGAAGATAAACATTTTGTGCTGGCTCCCAATCCAACAGTTTTACTTGGTTTCTGTGCGCCTTCTAGTGTAGTTTCGGTTGCAAGCAGTTGGTGGGTTGCTGCAGCAAGTTTTGTTGTTATCTGTTGTCTTGCAGCGATATCGCTCATGTGGCTCTTGGGCGTGTCCTGGTGGGTTAGTTAGTGGCTGGACATGGTGTTGGAGTCGCATTTGGGGTGTCTTGCGGGTTGGATCTGAAATCTCAAAGTCTTGCGATTGAAAGCTTCTCTGTCGGGAGTCGGGCGGTACTTGAGTGCTTGGAGAAGCTTTTGATGTTTCGCGACCAGCAAAAAGAGTCGTCAACGTTTCGCTTGCTGTTCTTCGCACGGTTTTTTTGGCTGTCTGTGACATTCACAGTGTTTGGGCGGTTTTGCTGGTAATTTTGAATGAGGTAGAAGTTTGTCCACTATTTCCAGCGTTGCGTGTGTTTTGTCATACACAACACATACGCAACATGCACGCAACATGGCGTGTTGCGCGGCCACGCAACGCTGTAATTTACGATGTTTCGCGCTTCTTCCGCTCACGGGACGTAAAAAGGTAGAACTCCATTTGAAAGACTGGCTGTCCCGAAAATGCGCGGAAAAAGCGCGAAACATCGTAAATTACAGCGTTGCGTGGCCGCGCAACACGCCATGTTGCGTGCATGTTGCGTATGTGTTGCGCATGACAAAACCCACGCAACGCTGTGAGGGGTGCAAAATTTTGAAATGTCTGTGAACATTGTCGCATTTTCCCTTGGTCGACAGTTTAACAGACGGCAGAACGCCGCAACGGCAGTCTTTACCTTGTATAGTGGTGCAGCACCTTTTTCTTTTTGCGCGGATGGCAGCTTGGTTCCAGCCACGGTTTCAGCCCGATCTATGTCAATCCGATATCCTTTGCCTTCGGTGCTAACGCTACGATTCTTATTAATCGTAGCTTAGGATGGGCGCAGGAGGAGAAGAATAATTAGGATGTGCTTCATATAATCTCTGTGAGCTCCATATGTGCCAAATATGTCCAGTCAGTGATGTGCCATATCTTTGCATAGAGGTACATGTGCAAACATTCACTTGTGCTTTCTGTCTGCCGGGCTTTCTGTTGGAAGAGTCTTCGCATCTCAGGCTTGAAAGTAAGCCTTTGCAAGAGAGGAGAAGGCAAGGGCAAACCCTTCACCCCATAGACTCTTAGCGCTTCCCAATTTATTATCAGAAGCTTGTGGAGGAAGTAGAAATAACCTTGTAATTTTAATTTGGGCGAAACCTCCTCCGCGTATTTTCCATTGCAAATGCCATGTGATTTTGCGATTGCTCCTCCGCAAGGGTTCACTCCAAACCTACTCCGCGCATGGTTGACAATCAGAACTAACGCGTTGGTTTGCTGTAAAACTTCCTCCGTTGATGTCCTATGAGTCAGTGGTTTTGGTTCAAGATGGTAGCGTTCCTTGGCCGTATCTTTCTCGTCCAGCTTCTTCTTCTGATTCTGTCCTGGCTTTAGGTTGCGGCGCCTTGCGCTCTCTTTTTTCCTTTGCAAATTCCGTGGGCTTCTGCCTGGCTCCCCTTTGACCCCAGCTTGGCAATGTTGAGAACGCGCGTAGGAAGAGAAATCCTTGTATGCTCTGCTTCCTCCCTTGCAAATCAACATTGCTTGAAAGGGGCACGGGGGACGCCAGCATGTTCGCCACGATTCTCAGAATGTCCCCATAGCGAAACTTTGTTCCCTTGTTTCACTGGCCCGCTGGGCAAATTGCTCCAATGTTACTCCACTGTTTGAACATATGCAGCCCGCAGGTGTTGGACAAACTGGCAATTTCACACTTTGCATCTTCCAATGAAAGGATGCTTGCAGCGAACTCTGCCACCCAAGGATGCAATAAAGTAGTAAGAAAAGGCCGCAAGATTGAGCAAAATGAGGTTCCAAAACCAGGGTCTCAAAACAGGCAGTTTTGCGGTGACGCTTGGGCGTACCCCCATAGTAGCAAGCATGCTGTTGATTTTCCCATGCGTGAGACTTGACTGTGTATCTTCTGCAAGTAAAACATGTCTTGACTATGTTTGGTCTGCGAATGTATTCATGCTCTCTGTTTGAGCATTTTTTCTCGCCCAAGTTTCCCTTCCTTCTTTGGTTGAAGTTGTTGGTTTGTTGCACAATTGAATAAGATCGCCAAGCAGACCGACCGTTGAATGAAGATCATCTCTACACGTCCTTGTTTGCGTCTCCGTACAAACGTGGGGCCCCGGATTGCATTTTGGGGTCCTGATTTGGGTCATATTTTGGTCCCTGTTTCGGGTTCCATTTTTGGGCACCGTTTTGGGCCCCTACAATTACAAACAAAATCCAAGGCCCCAAAACCGCGCCCAAAAATGGAACCCGAAACAGGGACCAAAATATGACCCAAATCAGGACCCCAAAATGCAATCCGGGGCCCCAAATTTGTACGGAGATGCAAACAAGGTCTACATGATCTTCATTCAGCGGTCTGCTGGGCGATCGGATTCAATTGTGCAACAAACCAACAACTTCAACCAAAGAAGGAAGGGAAACTTGGGCGGGCAAAATTGCTCAAACAGACAGCATGAATAGATTCGCAGACCAAACATAGTCAAAACATGTTTTACTTGCAGAAGATACACAGTCAAGTCTCACGCATGGGAAAATCAACATCATGCTTGCTACTATGGGGGTACGCCCATGCGTCACCGCAAAACTGCCTGTTTTGAGGCCCTGGTTTTGGAACCTCATTTTGCTCAATCTTGCGGCCGCTTCTTGCTACTTTATTGCTTTCTTGGTTGGCGGACTTCGCTGCAACGCTTCAAGGTTGCTGCGCATGTGTTGGTCAAGTCGTGGTTTGCCGCGCCTCTTCCTTGCACCTTTCAATGCTTCGTCAGAAAAGTGAAAAATGCCCATAGAAGATAAACATTTTGTGCTGGCTCCCAATCCAACAGTTTTACTTGGTTTCTGTGCGCCTTCTAGTGTAGTTTCGGTTGCAAGCAGTTGGTGGGTTGCTGCAGCAAGTTTTGTTGTTGTCTGTTGTCTTGCAGCGATATCGCTCATGTGGCTCTTGGGCGTGTCCTGGTGGGTTAGTTAGTGGCTGGACATGGTGTTGGGGTCGCATTTGGGGGTGCCTTGCGGGTTGGATCTGAAATCTCAAAGTCTTGTGATTGAAAGCTTTTCTGTCGGGAGTCGGGCGGTACTGAGTGCTTGGAGAAGCTTTTGATGTTTCGCGACCAGCAAAAAAGTCGTCAACGTTTCGCTTGCTTTTCTTCGCACGGTTCTATGGCTGTCTGTGACATTCACAGTGTTTGGGCGGTTTTGCTGGTAATTTTGAATGAGGTAGAAGTTTGTCCACTATTTGCAGCGTTGCGTGTGTTTTGTCATATGCAACACATACGCAACATGCACGCAACATGGCGTGTTGCGCGGCCACGCAACGCTGTAATTTACGATGTTTCGCGCTTCTTCCGCTCATGGGACGTAAAAAAGGTAGAACTCCATTTAAAAGACTGGCTGTCCCGAAAATGCGCGGAAAAAGCGCGAAACATTGTAAATTACAGCGTTGCGTGGCTGCGCAACACGCCATGTTGCGTGCATGTTGCGTATGTGTTGCGCATGACAAAACCCACGCAACGCTGTGAGGGGTGCAAAATTTTGAAATGTCTGTGAACATTGTCACATTTTCCTTGGTCGACGCTTAACAGACGGCAGAACGCCGCAACGGCAGTCTTTACCTTGTATAGTGGCACAGCACCTTTTTCTTTTGGCGCGGATGGCAGCTTGGTTCCAGCCACGGTTTCAGCCCGATCTATGTCAATCCGATATCCTTTGCCTTCGGTGCCAACGCTACGATTCTAATTAATCCTAGCTTAGGATGGGCGCAGGATGAGAAGAATGATTAGGATGTGCTTCATATAATCTCTGTGAGCTCCATATGTGCCAAATATGTCCAGTCAGTGATGTGCCATATCTTTGCATAGAGGTACATGTGCAAACATTCGCATTTATGCTTTCTGTCTGCCGGGGCTTTCTGTTGGAAGAGTCTTCGCATCTCAGGCTTGAAAAGTAAGCCTTTGCAAGAGAGGAGAAGGCAAGGGCAAACCCTTCACCCCATAGACTCTTAGCGCTTCCCAATTTATTATCAGAAGCTTGCGGAGGAAGTTCTTTCCCTGTAGAAATAACCTTGTAATTTTAATTTGGGCGAAACCTCCTCCGCGTATTTTCCATTGCAAATGCCATGTGATTTTGCGGTTGCTCCTCCGCAAGGGTTCACTCCAAACCTATTCCGCACATGGTTTTCAATCAGAGCTAACGCGTTGGTTTGCTGTAAAACTTCCTCCGCTGATGTCCTATGAGTCAGTGGTTTTGGTTCAAGATGGTAGCGTTCCTTGGCCGTATCTTTCTCGTCCAGCTTCTTCTTCTGATTCTGTCCTGGCTTTAGGTTGCGGCGCCTTGCGCTCTCTTTTTTCCTTTGCAAATTCCGTGGGCTTCTGCCTGGCTCCCCTTTGACCCCAGCTTGGCAATGTTGAGAACGCGCGTAGGAAGAGAAATCCTTGTATGCTCTGCTTCCTCCCTTGCAAATCAACATTGCTTGAGAGGGGCACGGGGGACGCCAGCATGTTCGCCACGATTCTCAGAATGTCCCCATAGCGAAACTTTGTTCCCTTGTTTCACTGGCCCGCTGGGCAAATTGCTCCAATGTTACTCCACTGTTTGAACATATGCAGCCCGCAGGTGTTGGACAAACTGGCAATTTCACACTTTGCATCTTCCAATGAAAGGATGCTTGCAGCGAACTCTGCCACCCAAGGATGCAATAAAGTAGTAAGAAAAGGCCGCAAGATTGAGCAAAATGAGGTTCCAAAACCAGGGTCTCAAAACAGGCAGTTTTGCGGTGACGCTTGGGCGTACCCCCATAGTAGCAAGCATGCTGTTGATTTTCCCATGCGTGAGACTTGACTGTGTATCTTCTGCAAGTAAAACATGTCTTGATTATGTTTGGTCTGCGAATGTATTCATGCTCTCTGTTTGAGCAATTTTGCCCGCCCAAGTTTCCCTTCCTTCCTTGGTTGAAGTTGTTGGTTTGTTGCACAATTGAATCCGATCGCCCAGCAGACCGCTGAATGAAGATCATCTCTACACGTCCTTGTTTGCGTCTCCGTACAAATTTCGGGCCCCGGATTGCATTTTGGGGCCTGATTTGGGTCATATTTTGGTCCCTGTTTTGGGTTCCATTTTTTTCTTGGGCGCGGTTTGGGGCCTGAGTTTGTTGAATTGAGGCGGCCAAAAAAAAAATAAAAAAAAAAAAAAAAAAAAAAATGTGCCCAAAAATGGAACCCGAAACTGGGACCAAAATATGACCCAATTCAGGACCCAAAATGCAATTCGGGGCCCCAAATTTGTACGGAGACACAAACAAGGACGTGTAGAGATGATCTTCATTCAGCGGTCTGCTGGGCGATCGGATTCAATTGTGCAACAAACCAACAACTTCAACCAAGGAAGGAAGGGAAACTTGGGCGGGCAAAATTGCTCAAACAGAGAGCATGAATACATTCGCAGACCAAACATAGTCAAGACATGTTTTACTTGCAGAAGATACACAGTCAAGTCTCATGCATGGGAAAATCAACAGCATGCTTGGGGGTACGCCCAAGCGTCACCGCAAAACTGCCTGTTTTGAGGCCCTGGTTTTGGAACCTCATTTTGCTCAATCTTGCGGCCTTTTCTTGCTACTTATTTATTGCCTTCTTGGTTGGCGGACCTCGCTGCAACGCCTCAAGGTGCTGCGCATGTGTTGGTCAGGTCGTGGTTTGCCGCGCCTCTTCCTTGCACCTTTCAATGCTTCGTCAGAAAAGTGAAAAATGCCCATAGAAGATAAACATTTTGTGCTGGCTCCCAGTCCAACAGTATTACTTGGTTTCTGTGAGGCTTCTAGTGTAGTTTCGGTTGCAAGCAGTTGGTGGGTTGCTGCAGCAGGTTTTGTTGTTGTCTGTTGTCTTGCAGCGATATCGCTCATGTGGCTCTTGGGCGTGTCCTGGTGGGTTACTTAGTGGCTGGACATGGTGTTGGGGTCGCATTTGGGGGTGCCTTGCGGGTTGGATCTGAAATCTCAAAGTCTTGTGATTGAAAGCTTTTCTGTCGGGAGTCGGGCGGTACTGAGTGCTTGGAGAAGCTTTTGATGTTTCGCGACCAGCAAAAAAGTCGTCAACGTTTCGCTTGCTTTTCTTCGCACGGTTCTATGGTTGTCTGTGACATTCACAGTGTTTGGGCGGTTTTGCTGGTAATTTTGAATAAGGTAGAAGTTTGTCCACTATTTGCAGCGTTGCGTGTGTTTTGTCATACGCAACACATACGCAACATGCACGCAACATGGCGTGTTGCGCGGCCACGCAACGCTGTAATTTACGATGTTTCGCGCTTCTTCCTCTCACGGGACGTAAAAAAGGTAGAACTTCATTTAAAAGACTGGCTGTCCCGAAAATGCGGGAAAAAGCGCGAAACATCGTAAATTACAGCGTTGCGTGGCCGCGCAACACGCCATGTTGCGTGCATGTTGCTTGCGTATGTGTTGCGCATGACAAAACCCACGCAACGCTGTGAGGGGTGCAAAATTTTGAAATGTCTGTGAACATTGTCACATTTTCCCTTGGTCGGCGCTTAACAGACGGCAGAACGCCGCAACGGCAGTCTTTACCTTGTATAGTGGCGCAGCACCTTTTTCTTTTTGCGCGGATGGCAGCTTGGTTCCAGCCACAGTTTCAGCCCGATCTATGTCAATCCGATATCCTTTGCCTTCGGTGCCAACGCTACGATTCTTATTAATCGTAGCTTAGGATGGGCGCAGGAGGAGAAGAATGATTAGTATGTGATTAATATAATCTCTGTGAGCTCCGTATGTGCCAAATATGTCCAGTCAGTGGTGTGCCATATCTTTGCATAGAGGTACATGTGCAAACATTCACTTGTGCTTTCTGTCTGCCGGGCTTTCTGTTGGAATAGTCTTCGCATCTCAGGCTTGAAAGTAAGCCTTTGCAAGAGAGGAGAAGGCAAGGGCAAACCCTTCACCCCATAGACTCTTAGCGCTTCTCAATTTATTATCAGAAGCTTGCGGAGGAAGTTCTTTCCCTGTAGAAATAACCTTGTAGTTTTAATTTGGGCGAAACCTCCTCCGCGTATTTTCCATTGCAAATGCCATGTGATTTTGCGATTTCTCCTCCGCAAGGGTTCACTCCAAACCTACTCCGCACATGGTTTACAATCAGAACTAGCGCGTTGGTTTGCTGTAAAACTTCCTCCGCTGATGTCCTATGAGTCAGTGGTTTTGGTTCAAGATGGTAGCGTTCCTTGGCCGTATCTTTCTCGTCCAGCTTCTTCTTCTGATTCTGTCCTGGCTTTAGGTTGCGGCGCCTTGCGCTCTCTTTTTTCCTTTGCAAATTCCGTGGACTTCTGCCTGGCTCCCCTTTGACCCCAGCTTGGCAATGTTGAGAACGCGCGTAGGAAGAGAAATCCGTGTATGCCCTGCTTCCTCCCTTGCAAATCAACATTGCTTGCAAGGGGCACGGGGGACGCCAGCATGTTCGCCACGATTCTCAGAATGTCCCCATAGCGAAACTTTGTTCCCTTGTTTCACTGGCCCGCTGGGCAAATTTCTCCAATGTTACTCCACTGTTTGAACATATGCAGCCCGCAGGTGTTGGACAAACTGGCAATTTCACACTTTGCATCTTCCAATGAAAGGATGCTTGCAGCGAACTCTGCCACCCAAGGATGCAATAAAGTAGTAAGAAAAGGCCGCAAGATAGCAAAATGAGGTTCCAAAACCAGGGTCTCAAAACAGGCAGTTTTGCGGTGACGCTTGGGCGTACCCCCATAGTAGCAAGCATGCTGTTGATTTTCCCATGCGTGAGACTTGACTGTGTATCTTCTGCAAGTAAAACATGTCTTGACTATGTTTGGTCTGCGAATGTATTCATGCTCTCTGTTTGAGCAATTTTGCCCGCCCAAGTTTCCCTTCCTTCCTTGGTTGAAGTTGTTGGTTTGTTGCACAATTGAATCCGATCGCCCAGCAGACCGCTGAATGAAGATCATCTCTACACGTCCTTGTTTGCGTCTCCGTACAAATTTCGGGCCCCGGATTGCATTTTGGGGCCTGATTTGGGTCATATTTTGGTCCCTGTTTTGGGTTCCATTTTTGGGCGCGGTTTTGGGGCCCTGGATTTTGTTTGTAATTGTAGGGACCCAAAACGGTGCCCAAAAATGGAACCCGAAACTGGGACCAAAATATGACCCAATTCAGGACCCAAAATGCAATCCGGGGCCCCAAATTTGTACGGAGACACGAACAAGGACGTGTAGAGATGATCTTCATTCAGCGGTCTGCTGGGCGATCGGATTCAATTGTGCAACAAACCAACAACTTCAACCAAAGAAGGAAGGGAAACTTGGGCGGGCAAAATTGCTCAAACAGAGAGCATGAATACATTCGCAGACCAAACATAGTCAAGACATGTTTTACTTGCAGAAGATACACAGTCAAGTCTCATGCATGGGAAAATCAACAGCATGCTTGCTACTATGGGGGTACGCCCATGCGTCACCGCAAAACTGCCTGTTTTGAGGCCCTGGTTTTGGAACCTCATTTTGCTCAATCTTGCGGCCGCTTCTTGCTACTTTATTGCCTTCTTGGTTGGCGGACTTCGCTGCAACGCTTCAAGGTTGCTGCGCATGTGTTGGTCAAGTCGTGGTTTGCCGCGCCTCTTCCTTGCACCTTTCAATGCTTCGTCAGAAAAGTGAAAAATGCCCATAGAAGATAAACATTTTGTGCTGGCTCCCAATCCAACAGTTTTACTTGGTTTCTGTGCGCCTTCTAGTGTAGTTTCGGTTGCAAGCAGTTGGTGGGTTGCTGCAGCAAGTTTTGTTGTTGTCTGTTGTCTTGCAGCGATATCGCTCATGTGGCTCTTGGGCGTGTCCTGGTGGGTTAGTTAGTGGCTGGACATGGTGTTGGGGTCGCATTTGGGGTGCCTTGCGGGTTGGATCTGAAATCTCAAAGTCTTGTGATTGAAAGCTTCTCTGTCGGGAGTCGGGCGGTACTGAGTGCTTGGAGAAGCTTTTGATGTTTCGCGACCAGCAAAAAAGTCGTCAACGTTTCGCTTGCTTTTCTTCGCACGGTTCTATGGCTGTCTGTGACATTCACAGTGTTGGGGCGGTTTTGCTGGTAATTTTGAATAAGGTAGAAGTGTGTCCACTATTTGCAGCGTTGCGTGTGTTTTGTCATACGCAACACATACGCAACATGCACGCAACATGGCGTGTTGCGCGGCCACGCAACGCTGTAATTTACGATGTTTCGCGCTTCTTCCGCTCACGGGATGTAAAAAAGGTAGAACTTCATTTAAAAGACTGGCTGTCCCGAAAATGCGCGGAAAAAGCGCGAAACATCGTAAATTACAGCGTTGCGTGGCCGTGCAACACGCCATGTTGCGTGCATGTTGCTGTTGCGTATGTGTTGCGCATGACCAAACCCACGCAACGCTGTGAGGGGTGCAAAAAATTGAAATGTCTGCGAACATTGTCACATTTTCCCTTGGTCGACGCTTAACAGACGGCAGAACGCCGCAACGGCAGTCTTTACCTTGTATAGTGGCGCAGCACCTTTTTCTTTTTGCGCGGATGGCAGCTTGGTTCCAGCCACAGTTTCAGCCCGATCTATGTCAATCCGATATCCTTTGCCTTCGGTGCCAACGCTACGATTCTTATTAATCGTAGCTTAGGATGGGCGCAGGAGGAGAAGAATGATTAGTATGTGATTAATATAATCTCTGTGAGCTCCGTATGTGCCAAATATGTCCAGTCAGTGGTGTGCCATATCTTTGCATAGAGGTACATGTGCAAACATTCACTTGTGCTTTCTGTCTGCCGGGCTTTCTGTTGGAAGAGTCTTCGCATCTCAGGCTTGAAAGTAAGCCTTTGCAAGAGAGGAGAAGGCAAGGGCAAACCCTTCACCCCATAGACTCTTAGCGCTTCCCAATTTATTATCAGAAGCTTGCGGAGGAAGTTCTTTCCCTGTAGAAATAACCTTGTAGTTTTAATTTGGGCGAAACCTCCTCCGCGTATTTTCCATTGCAAATGCCATGTGATTTTGCGATTGCTCCTCCGCAAGGGTTCACTCCAAACCTACTCCGCGCATGGTTGACAATCAGAACTAACGCGTTGGTTTGCTGTAAAACTTCCTCCGTTGATGTCCTATGAGTCAGTGGTTTTGGTTCAAGATGGTAGCGTTCCTTGGCCGTATCTTTCTCGTCCAGCTTCTTCTTCTGATTCTGTCCTGGCTTTAGGTTGCCGCGCCTTGCGCTCTCTTTTTTCCTTTGCAAATTCCGTGGGCTACTGCCTGGCTCCCCTTTGACCCCAGGTTGGCAATGTTGAGGACGCGCGTAGGAAGAGAAATCCTTGTATGCTCTGCTTCCTCCCTTACAATTCAACATTGCTTAAAAGGGGCACGGGGAACGCCAGCATCTTCGCCACGATTCTCAGAATGTCCCCATAGCGAAACTTTGTTCCTCTGTTTCACTGGCCCGCTGAGCAAATTGCTCCACTGTTGCTCCACTGTTGCTCCACTGTTTGAACATATGCAGTCCGCAGGTGTTGGACAAACTGGCAATTTCACATTTTGCATCTTCCAATGAAAGGATGCTTGCAGCGAACTCTGCCACCCAAGGATGCAATAAAGTAGCAAGAAGCGGCCGCCAGATTGAGCAAAATGAGGCTCCAAAACCAGGGCCTCAAAACAGGCAGTTTTGCGGTGACGCATGGGCGTACCCCCATAGTAGTTTAGCAGATGCAATGATCCGGCTGTTGGACGGCTCGTCCAATGAAGGCCTAACTACCCTCAGCCAAATCCTCCGTCGAGGCCAGTACACGTTAGGTCAGCTATGGACAAGCCAACTCTCGCCACAAGCTACGGAAGACCTCAAGGCAGCCAATACTGTCCTTCCAGGCCTGAGGGCACAATTTGAAGCCGCCCAGCCACATGCGCAAAGACAACCCTCCACATTCGTGTGTGGACGTAGAACTACTGGCAGGCACAACAATCAACTTTCCACGGTCCCTGGTCCGCCTTGCCTGGATCCTGCAGCATGCCGCTACCCTCCTACCCATGGCCGGCGACATCCAAGCAGTTTTAAACTCTCAGACCGCCGGAGTAAGCAACATCCATGCCTGGGGGTTGATGCTCCCGTCCAGTTCAAGAGTTAGTCCTGTCATACCACTCCGTAGTGGCAGTTAGATACCCTGATCTCTGCAGATTCATCAACGACATGTGGGAATTGGGAAGTTTTGCCTCCGGAGGACTTCCAGACCGGCCACCGGGGTTCCAATTCGTGCTTTGGGACACCAATGCCAGAATTAATGGGCTAGTAGCGACAGACTTGGAGTGTCAGAGGTACTCTCCCCCTTCCCCAGAAATACCGGGTTTGCCGATGGGCTTTTCGTAATGACCACTGCAACAGACCACAAGAATAACTTGAACCGTTCAGTCCTTAAGAAGGATTATGCCCGCACTCTCCGAGTAGAAACAATAGCCAACTCAGCAGAAGGAACAGCACAAGTAGCAATCGTAGCCACAAAGTACTACTCCAATGGTTCCCCTACAGAGGATACGGAAGACTGCCTTGGCCGAATCACTGTCGGACTCACCCATTCAAAATCCTTGACCCTGTTAGTCTCCCCCTTAGACATGATGGGGCTCATGGGCATGACCCAGGTGGTCGCGACCATAGCATATGGCATCCGGAGCCTTCGAAGAGGAGAGACGACATGGGGCTGACCCGACTTCGATGCCAACCCAGAACAGGAGAATCTTGCACAGATAAGTAGATGGTCACTGAATTCAGCGCCCGCATGGGAATTCCCTCCCCTCGCAATCGCCAACCAATACCAGGATCAGCAAACCAGCGAGGTGAAGCGAGCGAGATACCGTCTACAGTCGAGGTCCCTTTATGGCTTCCCTGTTTCTACTAGTTTTTTGGATCTTGTTTTGGGGGCCATGATGAAGCAGGTTTGTCGCCAGACACTAAAGTCTTTGGCTGCTGAATGTCTTTTTGGCGTTCGTTTGGGGCTACTGACTCTCTCGACTTCTGCCTGCATGGATTTGTTTTGGTTGCTTGCATTTGGTAGGGCCTCAAGGCTTGCTTCATGCTAAATATATCTTTGAGGCCCTGGAAGCCTGCCTCGAGGCCTGCCTCAAGGCCTGCTTTGAAGCCTGCTTCGAGGCTTGCTTCATCCTTAAAAGCACATCCTCGAGAGGCTTGGAGGCCTGCCTCGAAGCCTGCCTCGAGGCTTGCTTCATGCTTAAAAACATATTCTCGAGGGTCTGGAAGCCTGCCTCGAGGCCTGCCTCGAGGCCTGCCTCGAAGCCTGTCTGGAGGCTTGCATCATGCTATAACCAATCCTCGAAGCCTTGGAGGCCTGCCTCGAGGGCTGCCTCGAAGCCTGCCTGGAAGCTTGCTTGATGCTGATAAACACATATATTTTCGTTGCTTCCATGAGGCCGTCCCTTTGCGCCAGCTGCGGGCCTAAAATTCTACAAGGCACCACAATTTCCCACTGCCACACCATCACCATTTCCATGGGACTCTAACAATAGTATTATATAGATTCGAGTCCCCGTGAGCCTCGCTTTGTCCTCGTGCCAATACGTTTTGCGTCCGAGGCCTGGCTCGGGCAGGCCTCGGTGAGCCTCGGAGCGCCTCGAAGGAAGTACGCCTGCCAACAAATTAAACATACTTTCTCATGGCCCCTAAACAGGGTCTAAAAAAGTGGTACAAACATGGCGGCCATAAAGGGACCTCGACAGTAGCAACTAGAACTTGGGACGCATAAGAAGAAACCGGTTTGTGTTGACATTCATGTTCATGCTGCTGGTTCGCAAACCCGCTTGCAAAACATTTGCGGGCAGCCGCAAAATTCTCCGATGGCTGACCCCATTTTTGGGCCCAAATCTGGACCCCAAAATGGGGTCCAGAATTGGATCCTATTTTAGTTTCTTCTCATGAGTCTTCGCTTGGGCCCCGTTTTGGGGTCCAGATTTGGACCCAAAAGTGGGGTCAACCATCGGAGAATTTTGTTGCTGACCGCGGAAGTTTTGCAAGCAGATTTGCGACGCTCTAGCATGAGCATGAGTGTTGGCTTAACACATGCCTTTTTCTCCTTGTCCGTCCCAACTTGTTGCTTGTACAGTCGAGGTCCCTTTATGGCTTCCCTGTTTCTACTAGTTTTTTGGATCTTGTTTTGGGGGCCATGATGAAGCAGGTTTGTTGCCAGACACTAAAGTCTTTGGCTGCTGAAAGTCTTTTTGGCGTTCGTTTGGGGCTACTGACTCACTCGACTTCTGCCTGCATGGATTTGTTTTGGTTGCTCGCATTTGGTAGGGCCTCAAGGCTTGCTTCATGCTAAATATATCTTTGAGGCCCTGGAAACCTGCCTCGAGGCCTGCCTCAAGGCCTGCTTTGAAGCCTGCTTCGAGGCTTGCTTCATGCTTAAAAGCACATCCTCGAGGCTTGGAGGCCTGCCTCGAAGCCTGCCTCGAGGCTTGCTTCATGCTTAAAAACATATTCTCGAGGGTCTGGGCCTGTCTGGAGGCTTGCATCATGCTATAACCAATCCTCGAAGCCTTGGAGGCCTGCCTCGAGGGCTGCCTCGAAGCCTGCCTGGAAGCTTGCTTGATGCTGATAAACACATATATTTTCGTTGCTTCGAGGCTTCCATGAGGCCGTCCCTTTGCGCCAGCTGCGGCCTAAATTCTACAAGGCACCACAATTTCCCACTGCCACACCATCACCATTTCCATGGGACTCTAACAATAGTATTATATAGATTCGAGTCCCCGTGAGCCTCGCTTTGTCCTCGTGCCAATACGTTTTGCGTCCGAGGCCTGCCCGAGGGAGCGCCTCGAAGGAAGTACGCCTGCCAACAAATTAAACATACTTTCTCATGGCCCCTAAACAGGGTCTAAAAAAGTGGTACAAACATGGCGGCCATAAAGGGCCCTCGACAGTAGCAACTAGAACTTGGGACGCATAAGAAGAAAACGGTTTGTGTTGACATTCATGTTCATGCTGCTGGTTCGCAAACCCGCTTGCAAAACATTTGCGGGCAGCAGCAAAATTCTCCGATGGCTGACCCCATTTTTGGGCCCAAATCTGGACCCCAAAATGGGGTCCAGAATTGGATCCTATTTTACTTTCTTCTCATGGGTCTTCGCTTGTGCCCCGTTTTGGGGTCCAGATTTGGACCCAAAAGTGGCGTCAGCCATCGGAGAATTTTGTTGCTGACCGCGGAAGTTTTGCAAGCAGATTTGCGACGCTCTAGCATGAGCATAAGTGTTGGCTTAACACATGCCTTTTTCTTCCTGTCTGTCCCAACTTGTTGCTTGTACAGTCGAGGTCCCTTTATGGCTTCCCTGTTTCTACTAGTTTTTTGGATCTTGTTTTGGGGGCCATGATGAAGCAGGTTTGTCGCCAGACACTAAAGTCTTTGGCTGCTGAAAGTCTTTTTGGCGTTCGTTTGGGGGCTACTGACTCTCTCGACTTCTGCCTGCATGGATTTCTTTTGGTTGCTTGCATTTGGTAGGGCCTCAAGGCTTGCTTCATGCTAAATATATCTTTGAGGCCCTGGAAGCCTGCCTCGAGGCCTGCCTCAAGGCCTGCTTTGAAGCCTGCTTCGAGGCTTGCTTTCATCCTTAAAAGCACATCCTCGAGGCTTGGAGACCTGCCTCGAAGCCTGCCTCGAGGCTTGCTTCATGCTTAAAAACATACTCTCGAGGGTCTGGAAGCCTGCCTCGTGGCCTGTCTTGAGGCCTGCCTCGAAGCCTATCTGGAGGCTTGCATCATGCTATAACCAATCCTCGAAGCCTTGGAGGCCTGCCTCGAGGGCTGCCTCGAAGCCTGCCTGGAAGCTTGCTTGATGCTGATAAACACCTATATTTTCGTTGCTTCGAGGCTTCCATGAGGCCGTCCCTTTGCGCCAGCTGCGGCCTAAAATTCTACAAGGCACCACAATTTCCCACTGCCACACCATCACCATTTCCATGGGACTCTAACAATAGAATTATATAGATTCGAGTCCCCGTGAGCCTCGCTTTGTCCTCGTGCCAATACGTTTTGCGTCCGAGGTCTGGCCTCGGGCAGGCCTCGGTGAGCCTCGGTGAGCCTCGGAGCGCCTCGAAGGAAGTACGCCTGCCAACAAATTAAACATGCTTTCTCATGGCCCCTAAACAGGGTCTAAAAAAGTGGTACAAACATGGCGGCCATAAAGGGACCTCGACAGTAGCAACTAGAACTTGGGACGCATAAGAAGAAAACGGTTTGTGTTGACATTCATGTTCATGCTGCTGGTTCGCAAACCCGCTTGCAAAACATTTGCGGGCAGCAGCAAAATTCTCCGATGGCTGACCCCATTTTTGGGCCCAAATCTGGACCCCAAAATGGGGTCCAGAATTGTATCCTATTTTACTTTCTTCTCATGGGTCTTCGCTTGGGCCCCGTTTTGGGGTCCAGATTTGGACCCAAAAGTGGCGTCAGCCATCGGAGAATTTTGTTGCTGACCGCGGAAGTTTTGCAAGCAGATTTGCGACGCTCTAGCATGAGCATAAGTGTTGGCTTAACACATGCCTTTTCCTTCCTGTCCGTCCCAACTTGTTGCTTGTACAGTCGAGGTCCCTTTATGGCTTCCCTGTTTCTACTAATTTTTTGGATCTTGTTTTGGGGGCCATGATGAAGCAGGTTTGTCGCCAGACACTAAAGTCTTTGGCTGCTGAAAGTCTTTTTGGCGTTCGTTTGGGGCTACTGACTCTCTCGACTTCTGCCTGCATGGATTTCTTTTGGTTGCTTGCATTTGGTAGGGCCTCAAGGCTTGCTTCATGCTAAATATATCTTTGAGGCCCTGGCAGCCTGCCTCGAGGCCTGCCTCAAGGCCTGCTTTGAAGCCTGCTTCGAGACTTGCTTCATCCTTAAAAGCACATCCTCGAGGCTTGGAGGCCTGCCTCGAAGCCTGCCTCGAGGCGTGCTTCATGCTTAAAAACATATTCTCGAGGGTCTGGAAGCCTGCCTCGAGGCCTGCCTCGAGGCCTGCCTCGAAGCCTGCCTCGAAGCCTGTCTGGAGGCTTGCATCATGCTATAACCAATCCTCGAAGCCTTGGAGGCCTGCCTCGAGGCCTGCCTCGAGGCCTGCCTCGAAGCCTGCCTGGAAGCTTGCTTGATGCTGATAAACACGTATATTTTCGTTGCTTCGAGGCTTCCATGCGGCCGTCCCTTTGCGCCACCTGCGGCCTAAAATTCTACAAGGCACCACAATTTCCCACTGCCACACCATCACCATTTCCATGGGACTCCAACAATAGTATTATATAGATTCGAGTCCCCGTGAGCCTCGCTTCGTCCTCGTGCCAATACGTTTTGCGTCCGAGCCTCGGAACGCCTCGCAGGAAGTACGCCTGCCAACAAATTAAACATGCTTTCTCATGGCCCCTAAACAGGGTCTAAAAAAGTGGTAAAAACATGGCGGCCATAAAGGGACCTCGACAGTAGCAACTAGAACTTGGGACGCATAAGAAGAAAACGGTTTGTGTTGACGTTCATGTTCATGCTGCTGGTTCGCAAACCCGCTTGCAAAACATTTGCGTTCAGCAGCAAAATTCTCCGATGGCTGACCCCATTTTTGGGCCCAAATCTGGACCCCAAAATGGGGTCCAGAATTGGATCCTATTTTACTTTCTTCTCATGGGTCTTTGCTTGGGCCCCGTTTTGGGGTCCAGATTTGGACCCAAAAGTGGCGTCAGCCATCGGAGAATTTTGTTGCTGACCGCGGAAGTTTTGCAAGCAGATTTGCGACGCTCTAGCATGAGCATGAGTGTTGGCTCAACACATGCCTTTTTCTCCCTGCCCGTCCCAACTTGTTGCTTGTACAGTCGAGGTCCCTTTATGGCTTCCCTGTTTCTACTAGTTTTTTGGATCTTGTTTTGGGGGCCATGATGAAGCAGGTTTGTCGCCAGACACTAAAGTCTTTGGCTGCTGAAAGTCTTTTTGGCGTTCGTTTGGGGCTACTGACTCTCTCGACTTCTGCCTGCATGGATTTCTTTTGGTTGCTTGCATTTGGTAGGGCCTCAAGGCTTGCTTCATGCTAAATATATCTTTGAGGCCCTGGAAGCCTGCCTCGAGGCCTGCCTCAAGGCCTGCTTTGAAGCCTGCTTCGAGGCTTGCTTCATCCTTAAAAGCACATCCGCGAGGCTTGGAGGCCTGCCTCGAAGCCTGCCTCGAGGCTTGCTTCATGCTTAAAAACATATTCTCGGGGGTCTGGAAGCCTGCCTCGAGGCCTGCCTCGAAGCCTGTCTGGAGGCTTGCATCATGCTATAACGAATCCTCGAAGCCTTGGAGGCCTGCCTCGAGGGCTGCCTCGAAGTCTGCCTGGAAGCTTGCTTGATGCCGATAAACACATATATTTTCGTTGCTTCGAGGCTTCCATGAGGCCGTCTCTTTGCGCCAGCTGCGGCCTAAAATTCTACAAGGCACCACAATTTCACTGCCACACCATCACCATTTCCATGGGACTCTAACAATAGTATTATATAGATTCGAGTCTCCGTGAGCCTCGCTTTGTCCTCGTGCCAATACGTTTTGCGTCCGAGGTCTGGTCGGGCAGGCCTCGGTGAGCCTCGGAGCGCCTCGAAGGAAGTACGCCTGCCAACAAATTAAACAGACTTTCTCATGGCCCCTAAACAGGGTCTAAAAAAGTGGTACAAACATGGCGGCCATAAAGGGACCTCGACAGTAGCAACTAGAACTTGGGACGCATAAGAAGAAAACGGTTTGTGTTGACATTCATGTTCGTGCTGCTGGTTCGCAAACCCGCTTGCAAAACATTTGCGTTCAGCAGCAAAATTCTCCGATGGCTGACCCCATTTTTGGGCCCAAATCTGGACCCCAAAATGGGGTCCAGAATTGGATCCTATTTTAGTTTCTTCTCGTGGGTCTTCGCTTGGGCCCCGTTTTGGGGTCCAGATTTGGACCCAAAAGTGGGGTCAGCCATCGGAGAATTTTGTTGCTGACCGCGGAAGTTTTGCAAGCAGATTTGCGACGCTCTAGCATGAGCATAAGTGTTGGCTTAACACATGCCTTTTTCTTCCTGTCCGTCCCAACTTGTTGCTTGTACAGTCGAGGTCCCTTTATGGCTTCCCTGTTTCTGCTAGTTGTTTGGATCTTGTTTTGGGGGCCATGATGAAGCAGGTTTGTCGCCAGACACTAAAGTCTTTGGCTGCTGAAAGTCTTTTTGGCGTTCGTTTGGGGCTACTGACTCACTCGACTTCTGCCTGCATGGATTTGTTTTGGTTGCTTGCATTTGGTAGGACCTCAAGGCTTGCTTCATGCTAAATATATCTTTGAGGCCCTGGAAGCCTGCCTCGAGGCCTGCCTCAAGGCCTGCTTTGAAGCCTGCTTCGAGGCTTGCTTCATCCTTAAAAGCACATCCTCGAGGCTTGGAGGCCTGCCTCGAAGCCTGCCTCGAGGCCTGCTTCATGCTTAAAAACATATTCTCGAGGGTCTGGAAGCCTGCCTCGAGGCCTGCCTCGAGGCCTGCCTCGAAGCCTGTCTGGAGGCTTGCATCATGCTATAACCAATCCTCGAAGCCTTGGAGGCCTGCCTCGAGGCCTGCCTCGAGGCCTGCCTCGAAGCCTGCCTGGAAGCTTGCTTGATGCTGATAAACACGTATATTTTCGTTGCTTCGAGGCTTCCATGCGGCCGTCCCTTTGCGCCACCTGCGGCCTAAAATTCTACAAGGCACCACAATTTCCCACTGCCACACCATCACCATGTCCATGGGACTCCAACAATAGTATTATATAGATTCGAGTCCCCGTGAGCCTCGCTTCGTCCTCGTGCCAATACGTTTTGCGTCCGAGGCCTGGCCTCGGGCAGGCCTCGGTGAGCAGGCCTCGGTGAGCCTCGGAACGCCTCGCAGGAAGTACGCCTGCCAACAAATTAAACATGCTTTCTCATGGCCCCTAAACAGGGTCTAAAAAAGTGGTAAAAACATGGCAGCCATAAAGGGACCTCGACAGTAGCAACTAGAACTTGGGACGCATAAGAAGAAAACGGTTTGTGTTGACATTCATGTTCATGCTGCTGGTTCGCAAACCCGCTTGCAAAACATTTGCGGGCAGCAGCAAAATTCTCCGATGGCTGACCCCATTTTTGGGCCCAAATCTGGACCCCAAAATGGGTCCAGAATTGGATCCTATTTTACTTTCTTCTCATGGGTCTTCGCTTGGGCCCCGTTTTGGGGTCCAGATTTGGACCCAAAAGTGGCGTCAGCCATCGGAGAATTTTGTTGCTGACCGCGGAAGTTTTGCAAGCAGATTTGCGACGCTCTAGCATGAGCATGAGTGTTGGCTCAACACATGCCTTTTTCTCCCTGTCCGTCCCAACTTGTTGCTTGTACAGTCGAGGTCCCTTTATGGCTTCCCTGTTTCTACTAGTTTTTTGGATCTTGTTTTGGGGGCCATGATGAAGCAGGTTTGTCGCCAGACTAAAGTCTTTGGCTGCTGAATGTCTTTTTGGCGTTCGTTTGGGGCTACTGACTCTCTCGACTTCTGCCTGCATGGATTTGTTTTGGTTGCTTGCATTTGGTAGGGCTTCAAGGCTTGCTTCATGCTAAAAAATATATCTTTGAGGCCCTGGAAGCATGCCTCGAGGCCTGCCTCAAGGCCTGCTTTGAAGCCTGCTTCGAGGCTTGCTTCATCCTTAAAAGCACATCCTCGAGGCTTGGAGGCCTGCCTCGAAGCCTGCCTCGAGGCTTGCTTCATGCTTAAAAACATATTCTCGAGGGTCTGGAAGCCTGCCTCGAGGCCTGCCTCGAGGCCTGCCTCGAAGCCTGTCTGGAGGCTTGCATCATGCTATAACGAATCCTCGAAGCCTTGGAGGCCTGCCTCGAGGGCTGCCTCGAAGCCTGCCTGGAAGCTTGCTTGATGCTGATAAACACATATATTTTCGTTGCTTCGAGGCTTCCATGAGGCCGTCCCTTTGCGCCAGCTGCGGCCTAAAATTCTACAAGGCACCACAATTTCCCAATGCCACACCATCACCATTTCCATGGGACAAGGCACCACAATTTCCCACTGCCACACCATCACCATTTCCATGGGACTCTAACAATAGTATTATATAGATTCGAGTCCCCGTGAGCCTCGCTTTGTCCTCGTGCCAATACGTTTTGCGTCCGAGGCCTGGCCTCGGGCAGGCCTCGGTGAGCCTCGGAGCGCCTCGAAGGAAGTACGCCTGCCAACAAATTAAACATGCTTTCTCATGGCCCCTAAACAGGGTCTAAAAAAGTGGTACAAACATGGCGGCCATAAAGGGACCTCGACAGTAGCAACTAGAACTTGGGACGCATAAGAAGAAAACGGTTTGTGTTGACATTCATGTTCATGCTGCTGGTTCGCAAACCCGCTTGCAAAACATTTGCGGGCAGCAGCAAAATTCTCCGATGGCGGACCCCATTTTTGGGCCCAAATCTGGACCCCAAAATGGGGTCCAGAATTGGATCCTATTTTACTTTCTTCTCATGGGTCTTCGCTTGGGCCCCTTTTGGGGTCCAGATTGGACCCAAAATTGGCGTCAGCAATCGGAGAATTTGTGATGACCGCGGAAGTGGGAAAGTTTTTTTGAAAGCAGATTTGCCGACGCTCTAGCATGAGGCATGAGTGTTGGCTCAACACATGCCTTTTTCTCCCTGTCCGTCCCAACTTGTTGCTTGTACAGTCGAGGTCCCTTTATGGCTTCCCTGTTTCTACTAATTTTTTGGATCCTGTTTTGGGGGCCATGATGAAGCAGGTTTGTCGCCAGACACTTAAAGTCTTTGGCTGCTGAATGTCTTTTTGGCGTTCGTTTGGGGCTACTGACTCTCTCGACTTCTGCCTGCATGGATTTGTTTTGGTTGCTTGCATTTGGTAGGGCTTCAAGGCTTGCTTCATGCTAAAAAATATATCTTTGAGGCCCTGGAAGCCTGCCTCGAGGCCTGCCTCAAGGCCTACTTTGAAGCCTGCTTCGAGGCTTGCTTCATCCTTAAAAGCACATCCTCGAGGCTTGGAGGCCTGCCTCGAAGCCTGCCTCGAGGCTTGCTTCATGCTTAAAAACATATTCTCGAGGGTCTGGAAGCCTGCCTCGATGCCTCGAGGCCTGCCTCGAAGCCTGTCTGGAGGCTTGCATCATGCTATAACGAATCCTCGAAGCCTTGGAGGCCTGCCTCGAGGGCTGCCTCGAAGTCTGCCTGGAAGCTTGCTTGATGCTGATAAACACATATATTTTCGTTGCTTCGAGGCTTCCATGAGGCCGTCTCTTTGCGCCAGCTGCGGCCTAAAATTCTACAAGGCACCACAATTTCACTGCGACACCATCACCATTTCCATGGGACTCTAACAATAGTATTATATAGATTCGAGTCCCCGTGAGCCTCGCTTTTTTGTCCGTCGTGCCAATACGTTTGGCGTCCGAAGGTCGGCCCTCGGGCAGGGCATCGGTGAGCCTCGGAGCGCCTCGAAGGAAGTAAGCCGCCAACAAAGTTATTAAAACATGCTTTCTCATGGCCCGAAACAGGGTATAAAAATAGTTGTACAAGACATGGCGGCCATAAAGGACCTCGGACAGTAGCAACTAGAAACTTGGGACGATTAAGAAGAAAAAAACGGTTTTGTGTTGACATTCATGGTGTTCAAGCTGCAGGGTCGCAAATCTGCTTGCACAACATGTGCGGGCAGCAGCGAAATTCTCCGATGGCTGAACCCATTTTTGGGTCCAAATATGGACCCCAAAATGGGGTCCAGAATTGGATCACATTTTCATTCCTTCTTTTAGGTCTTTGCTTGGGCCCCGTTTTGGGATCCAGATTTGGACCCAAAAGTGGGTCAGCCATCGGAGAAGTTTGCTGCTGCCCGCAGAGGTTTTGCAAGCAGATTTGCGACGCACTAGCATGAGCGTAAGTGTTAATACATGCTTTTTCTCTCTGGGCGTCCCACTTTGTTGCTTGTACAGTCGAGGTCCCTTTATGGCTTCCCTGTTTCTACTTGTTTTTTGGATCTTGTTTTGGGGGCCATGATGAAGCAGGTTTGTCGCCAGACACTAAAGTCTTTGGCTGCTGAATGTCTTTTTGGCGTTCGTTTGGGGCTACTGACTCTCTCGACTTCTGCCTGCATGGATTTGTTTTGGTTGCTTGCATTTGGTAGGGCTTCAAGGCTTGCTTCATGCTAAAAAATATATCTTTGAGGCCCTGGAAGCCTGCCTCGAGGCCTGCCTCAAGGCCTGCTTTGAAGCCTGCTTCGAGGCTTGCTTCATCCTTAAAAGCACATCCTCGAGGCTTGGAGGCCTGCCTCGAAGCCTGCCTCGAGGCTTGCTTCATGCTTAAAAACATATTCTCGAGGGTCTGGAAGCCTGCCTCGAGGCCTGCCTCGAAGCCTGTCTGGAGGCTTGCATCATGCTATAACGAATCCTCGAAGCCTTGGAGGCCTGCCTCGAGGGCTGCCTCGAAGTCTGCCTGGAAGCTTGCTTGATGCTGATAAACACATATATTTTCGTTGCTTCCAGGCTTCCATGAGGCCGTCTCTTTGCGCCAGCTGCGGCCTAAAATTCTACAAGGCACCACAATTTCACTGCCACACCATCACCATTTCCATGGGACTCTAACAATAGTATTATATAGATTCGAGTCCCCGTGAGCCTCGCTTTGTCCTCGTGCCAATACGTTTTGCGTCCGAGGTCTGGCCTCGGGCAGGCCTCGGTGAGCCTCGGAGCGCCTCGAAGGAAGTACGCCTGCCAACAAATTAAACATGCTTTCTCATGGCCCCTAAACAGGGTCTAAAAAAGTGGTACAAACATGGCGGCCATAAAGGGACCTCGACAGTAGCAACTAGAACTTGGGACGCATAAGAAGAAAACGGTTTGTGTTGACATTCATGTTCATGCTGCTGGTTCGCAAAACCGCTTGCAAAACATTTGCGGGCAGCAGCAAAATTCTCCGATGGCTGACCCCATTTTTGGGCCCAAATCTGGACCCCAAAATGGGGTCCAGAATTGGATCCTATTTTACTTTCTTCTCATGGGTCTTCGCTTGGGCCCCGTTTTGGGGTCCAGATTTGGACCCAAAAGTGGCGTCAGCCATCGGAGAATTTTGTTGCTGACCGCGGAAGTTTTGCAAGCAGATTTGCGACGCTCTAGCATGAGCATGAGTGTTGGCTCAACACATGCCTTTTTCTCCCTGTCCGTCCCAACTTGTTGCTTGTACAGTCGAGGTCCCTTTATGGCTTCCCTGTTTCTACTAGTTTTTTGGATCTTGTTTTGGGGGCCATGATGAAGCAGGTTTGTCGCCAGACACTAAAGTCTTCGGCTGCTGAAAGTCTTTTTGGCGTTCGTTTGGGGCTACTGACTCTCTCGACTTCTGCCTGCATGGATTTCTTTTGGTTGCTTGCATTTGGTAGGGCCTCAAGGCTTGCTTCATGCTAAATATATCTTTGAGGCCCTGGAAGCCTGCCTCGAGGCCTGCCTCAAGGCCTGCTTTGAAGCCTGCTTCGAGGCTTGCTTCATCCTTAAAAGCACATCCTCAAGGCTTGGAGGCCTGCCTCGAAGCCTGCCTCGAGGCTTGCTTCATGCTTAAAAACATATTCTCGAGGGTCTGGAAGCCTGCCTCGAGGCCTGCCTCGAGGCCTGCCTCGAGGCCTGCCTCGAAGCCTGTCTGGAGGCTTGCATCATGCTATAACGAATCCTCGAAGCCTTGGAGGCCTGCCTCGAGGGCTGCCTCGAAGTCTGCCTGGAAGCTTGCTTGATGCTGATAAACACATATATTTTCGTTGCTTCGAGGCTTCCATGAGGCCGTCTCTTTGTGCCAGCTGCGGCCTAAAATTCTACAAGGCACCACAATTTCACTGCCACACCATCACCATTTCCATGGGACTCTAACAACAGTATTATATAGATTCGAGTCCCCGTGAGCCTCGCTTTGTCCTCGTGCCAATACGTTTTGCGTCCGAGGTCTGGCCTCGGGCAGGCCTCGGTGAGCCTCGGAGCGCCTCGAAGGAAGTACGCCTGCCAACAAATTAAACATGCTTTCTCATGGCCCCTAAACAGGGTCTAAAATTGAGTGTTATCATTTGCCTAGAGAAATTATTTTATAAAATATTTTTTTTTTGTGATTTTGATATGATTTTGTTATGGTTTTGTTATGGTTTCCTTATGGTTGATTTTATGTTTTTTTTGCCTGTCCTCAAAACAGTTATGATTTCGATATGGTTTTGTTATGGTCCTGGAGTGCTTCATTTTTTTCTTATGAAATTTGTTATGGCTGGTCGTATCTTTTTTGTAAAAAAAATATTTGGTCATGTTTTGGACATTTCAGAATGGAAAAAGACATAAATTATTTGTATTTAAAAAATAAGAAAATTTGAATCAAAAGCAAAAAATGCTTTAGCTGCTAACACATTAGACTTTTAGATTTTAGACTGAACAAAATCCTTGCCTTATCCGTATCATAATTCAAAATCTATTAGTTTTTCTTTCAGTTTTGCTTGATGTTTCACTTTGTTTGATTTTTTTGACGCTAAGCTAAATATAATTGTAAAAAGTAACTAGTAACTAGTAGAACGAAAGGAAGCGAATGATATTGAAACTGATCTTCACTTTTGGTTGGTCCACAAAGCCACAGATTCATTAGATGTTTCAAAGTTTTCTATGAGATGTATTTTCTTCTTTCCTGTCCTATCTGACATTTTTACTTGACATATATTCTTGGGTTCTGGTGTGTAGCCCCTGTTGATCAAGCAGCTAGCAGCTAGCAGCTTAGCAGCTAGCAACAGGCAGCTAGCTAGCTGCTAGCAGTCACTAGTAGCTAGCAGCTTGATCACACAACTCGATTCTTTTTTGTTGTCATGTATCCTTTTCTATTCAATTCTATTTTTGCCTGATGTCATATCTGGCATCCGGCATTGCTTTTTCATCATAAACAAACATTTTGATCTAAATCTATTATCATCTCTTCTAGTCAAATCAATTATACTCATTCTACTCGATCATTCTGATTCTAATCTCTTTTCTGTCGTCAGCGTATTAGCCTATCCTTCCTGTTTATCAGCTCTGCGATATGTTCACAAAATCTCCAGAGAGTACCCTTGTCACACTTGCCATCTCGTGCTAGTCATGCTGGCAACCAAAGACATGTCTAATGTCACACTTTCCTTAGCCGTGCCTTACCGACATATCCTTTGGAAGATCACATGAAACTATTTTCCCAATAGCCCAATAAGCCCATAAGCAATGTAAGGCTTTGTACACTGTGTATGGATCCATTCGAAAGGTCCAGTTGAATTGCCTCCGTAGCCATCATCATAGTCATAGTCAAAGTCACGTGACATAGACATAGTCACAGTCATAGTTCAAGTTCAGATAGTCAGTTATTCAAGGCAGTTAGTCTGTCATAGCTGTCATAGCTTCTGCGGTCCATGACATCATCAAGACAGTTCGGATAAAGTCAAGTCATCATCGGTAGTAATAGTAGTTATAGTAGTGAGCGCATGGCACACAAACACCGGGACAGGAGTTTTGAAAAAGGGACGCGACGCTATAATATGAATAGGGAAAGGACTGCCTGTAGGTAGGAATGGCTTGTGCACTGGAATAGCGATGAGATGAAGTCTGCAACAGTGCAAAGATACGACAGCATGAAATGAACTGGTCCGTGGAATGTGGAACGAGTGACTAAACCCTAAATTCAGTCAGTCTGCAGCAACATTGAAAACTTCTTCTTCTTCTTGCCAGCCTCACCCACAAAATGGTAAAGCTTATATTCAAACTGAACTCTGTAGGTCTGTAGCATGCTGCAACGTGCCTGGAGATCCAAAAGAATCAGAAAGAAACCAAAGTTTGAAATCAGAGAGTTCCTCCGTGGTTCCACTGTCTGGCGACGGGATGGGAGGTGGGTCCGGCGACGGGCGTGGGAGGTGTGGCTGGGGTCCGACGAGGGGGGGGTGGGAGGTGTGGCCGGGGTCCGGCGACGGGGGTGGGAGATGTGGCCGGACGAAAACAATAACGAAATCATATCAAAAAGACGGAGGCACCCCAAAACCATAAGAAAATCATATCAAGAAAACGGAGGTACTCCAAAACCATAAGAAAATCATATCAAAAAAACGGAGAGACTCCAAAACCATAAGAAAATCATATCAAAATCATATCAAAAAAACGGAGAGACTCCAAAACCATAAGAAAATCATATCAAAATCATATCAAAAAAACGGAGAGACTCCAAAACCATAAGAAAATCATAAACTTTGGCATATCAAAATCATATCAAAATCATATCGAAATCATATCGAAATCATAAAAAACATATGTTTTGATTTATTTTTATGATTTTGATATGATTTTGTTATGGTTGATTTTATGATTTTGATATGATTTTGATATGATTTTGATTTTTCGTGCTCTGACTTTGTCACAGGAACCTTATGTTTTCAGTCACCCCCACCACAACAATACCAAAGGCCCCATCTCCGATCCCGAGTTGCGCTATGGTTTTTTTCTTAGCCCTTCGTTTCTGCGTGTGTGGGCCCCCCGCCCCCACGCGTGCGACGCAGCACCGGAAACCCACAACAGCGAACAAACACGGAACCTGGCTCCCCCCGCAGCAGTCGCATTCTCAATCCTGGAATATGGACGGCAGTGATCTTAAGTCACAAGCACAGAAAAATCAAATCATATATCTCTGTATCTGTCATTCGCGTTTGACTCGCATCATCCCCGTTAGGCCATGTAGGCTCTTTCTGGGAAGTCTTGGCACATCGCTCTGAGAAGCCTGAGAAGGGGAAAAAGGTGCGGGGCAGTTGACTCGGATGTCTTTGATTTTAACATTGGGCCTAACTTGCCCTTTTTCAGAGCAGAACGGGGCAAAGTGGTATTGAAAACTGACTAGTGAGTGACTAACGGCTAGTGACTAAAGTGAACAGTGACAGCGTGGGATGAAACAGGAAAAGTAGGGGCAACAATGCGCCAACAGCGAACTGATGAAGCAATCATTGATTGACACATGTTTGGCTCCCCTAGAATCTGAACTGGTATCGGTGACGCATCTGCGCTTTGTGTGCAAACTCGTAATGTATAATGACAAAGAGAGTTGCAGTTTTGAAAGTTCAATGTGAACTTTCCTAGGGTCTTAGAAGCCAAAAACCTTCAAACCTGTGTTTATCTCAAAACCTTGCATGGCACATGTTTGGGGTTTATGCGTCGCGTAGGCGGGCGTAAACGCGAGCGATGTGCATGTACTTGAAACAAAAAGCATGTTTCCTGCTTTACAGTTTTCCTCTTGCGTATGTGATGTATGTCGTGTTTCATTTTAAATTACTTCTTTAAAGAACCAGACAAAGTTGTTGAGCTAAGCTAAACAGCTCAGCTAAGCTAAACCATCTCAGCTAAACAAAGTTTTTGAGCTCCTATGCCTATGCCCATGGCCTAGGGCCTGTGGTTGATGGCCTATGGCCTATGGCATTATTCGTTAATGAATCATTAATCACGGGCACAGCCATTCAGAAACCCACGGCGTCCTTTGTGACGGCTGCTGTTCCGGGTGGTTACCATTACTATCTCAGAAGGAAGGAGGGCTGACTTTTAAAAAACAGTTTAAGTGTAAACCTGGCTAAACCCATGTGCTGTGTGTGTAGCAGTGTCAGCGTAGTCCGTGATTGAACCATGGTGTCCAATGTTAAGGATTCCGTGTCTATTTGGCAGCCAACCGCCTTTAGTCAGTCACTTTAGTCAACAAAAGCATCATGGCTCTCTTGCCTCAGTGATCCAATCTGGAAGCTCTTTAAAATTTTAAATTAAACATATGAGTGTTTCGGTAGTTAGTTGGTTAATTATTTTTCCATTTGATTTCCACTTATCGTCTTTGAACTACAGCTAAGAATTGTTGATTTGAAAATCCAGCTTTCTTATCCGATATCCTTGACTTTTTCCAACAGCCCTTGCAGATTTTCAATGTTAAATCATGTTTTTGAAAAATATGTTTTTTTTTTAATTGGCATTCATTAGGCAATTCTTTTCAATTAATCTTATATTTCAATTTATAATTCTTTTCTCTTTAACTCAAATATAAATAGTAAAACTATCTTTATATTTTTCTCATATTTCAATTTATAATTTTCTTGACCCCAAAGATAAAGTAATATTAGTAAAATAAATCTTTACACCTTTTCTTATATTTCAATTTGTACTCAGTCTTTCATTGAAATATGCATTTTCCAATAATATACAAATATATATAGTAATTTTCTCTTTTCATTTTTTCATTTTTAAATCTGTATTTTTTTCTTAAGTAAATTTAGTAATAGTTCAAATATATGTCAATAATATAAATACATATCTTGAAAAGTTCTATCAAAATATGAAGGCTGGAGACATGTCCACACCATAACAAAACCATATCGAAATTCATATCTTCTTCAGGAGGTGGTTTCAGACCATAAGAAAACCATATTTTCCACCATATCGAAACCATAACAAAATCATAACAAAATCATATCGAAATCGCAAAAAAAATAAACCTTTAAATAATTTTTCTGAGCCAAATGATAACACTCAAGTCTAAAAAAGTGGTACAAACATGGCGGCCATAAAGGGACCTCGACAGTACCTACAAACTCTTGCAGTGTGCTGCTCAGATGGTGTGTCCCGGTCTCAGTACTCGATGTCCCCCCTTTAACCCACCAGCATCTGATTCAGTCCGTCTACAGAAATGAGCTGGAGGAAATTCTCTGCTTAAAGGTTGACCCACAGCGGTATGCTTTTACTCGAGGTGTGTGTCTTCCGTTGTGACAAGTCAGGGGCCATCCTGATCCCCCACATAGACAACATCCGCATGGACCGAAAGACTGTAAATCACCTAGTTGAAGTTGAAATGCCGAAACACTGCGAGGTCCAAGCAGGAGCATCAAGGCTGTCATCGCTGCTGCGGGAATCTCTGCTAGAGACCGCAGTGAGGTTCCAAACCTACCAGCGACAAGTTTGCCGGACGTTGAGCTCAGAGGAGTTTCAAGGGCAGCTCGGGAAGCTATCTTCCTCAAGGAGCTGATCATCCGAGATTTTAGCCAGCAGTGCGGAAAGCCGCTATGGACGGACAGTTCGCCGCTGGCTCTGACTGTGGGGTTGCCGCTAGCGCTGGATTGATCAGCGTTA
This sequence comes from Cladocopium goreaui, assembly GCA_947184155.2. NCBI lineage: Eukaryota > Dinophyceae > Suessiales > Symbiodiniaceae > Cladocopium > Cladocopium goreaui. Next base: position 73,545 of record CAMXCT020000824.1, read on the forward strand.
GCTGCTAATTGTTTCTGATAGCAGTCACCCTGAGTTGCAAGGTGATCTGCTGATCTTCGATGTGCAATTGCACCTCATGGCCCGTTTCTTGAGCCTCTAGCTCGATTGGCCGTACCCAGTCCAAACAAAAATAGCGAACTGTCTTGCCAGTTGCCAGGTTGCCCATATCAGCACACCAATGCCGATTCCGGTCCAACTCACCTGACTCAACCTCTTAGAAACGGAGTGTCTTGGCGAGGCAGATGCCAAGCTTTATCGCTCGGCAGTAGGATCAGCGATCTACCTGTCGCTGGACAGGAGGGAGATCCAGTACGCGGTGAAAGAAGCAGCGCGACACATGTCGCAACCGCGAAAATGTGACATACAAGCCGTCAAGACTCTTGCGGTATAAGTCGCATCCATGTCAACCTGTGATCCCAACTGTAGCTCAGAGTGGCCATGCGACTTGTATAGCGATTCGGATTGGGCGAGATGTCTGGAGACACGGCGAAGCACCGACTGTTACATAGCAGTTGTCTGGTGCAATCGTCGCATGTGGCACACAGACCCAACCGGACCTACCATTTCCAACTGCATTAATTAATGGGCAACATGCAATAGCGTGTTGATCGACCTGGCGAAAGCTAAGACGCGATGGACGGAAAAAAAGACCCAACAAGAAGAACAATGCATACCATTGTTATTGGGACAGGCAGTACGTTGGCTGCCCTGCCACAGCCTGAATTTGGCTCAGGACAACAAATGCCTTGATGCACCCGACCAGTTGTCCATCTTGACGACAGGCCGTGGCGGTTCTTCCCGCTCGATCTTGGTCTTTGATCCAACCAACACAACCTGGCGTAGGAGTCTTCCACGCATGCTGCTTGGTCACGGTTGAAACCTTGACCCGGGAACCGGAAAGCGAAGCCGATGCAGCCAGCATCGAGCGGAGCGACCCGTTTGCCCACATGTCTCCAGCAGAACTTGAACAGTGGAGACGGGCTGAAGACTGGTTCCTGGGGATATAGAGACGTTTCACCAGTAGCGTCTCACAGACAAGTCCACTCTAAGGAGGGTGGCAACTTCTAGGGGTAAAACACCTAGTTCAGGGCTAAGTAGCTAGCTAGGAGTAGAGATGGCATGTCATTTAAGACACTTGACGTGACCGCAGCCCTTTTAGCACATCCCTGCTACTCGAGGAGAAAGTGAGGTGACCGAATCAATTAGTGCTGTGTTGTCACCAACTGTGTTTTTGAACCCAATACGCACCCACCGTGTAACTTCGCTGGTTGCATATAGCAATTTACTTGATGCCCCTTCCAGAAGAGACACACGTCTATTGAAAGCTTTAGGTTTTGAAGATGTTTCAACATTTGCAACTATTTCTTTGGAGCAGATTCTTGCAGCCATGATGGATAAATTGGGGAAGACGGCTGGCTGCATGCTCGAACCCCACAGTTGCAACAGAGTGTGTCTGCGTGCGAACGGCAATGGAGGAATAAAACGTTATTTTGGTTTTATTTTGAGAGTTGGGGAACCGGTTAATTCACAGGGCATGGTTTCCTTGCATTGAAACATGGGATGGCCTCGATGTGTTGTTTCATTTGGAAATGACAAAACGTTCGAGTTAATAGCTTGTCAGGAGCAAACAAAAATATTTGTCCCACCTCGCTGCCACTTTTGTTTCTGTGCTCGCCGCTTTGGTTTCCTGCTTGCCTTCCAATTGCTGTCGTTTTTTTTCTGAATTCTGCCTTCTCAGCACCTATGGTCCGTAGCGGGCAGCAAATTGGCGCTTAATATGATTTTTATCCCGCAAGTGACACGGATCGGAAGGCAACAATTTTTCGTGATTTGTTTGCTGATTTTTTTCATTATTTATTGCCAATGAAACCGGGACGTGCATAAATTCAATAATGTTGGCACCACCAAGATCATAACAAAAATTACAATTTGTGTGTGCGGGCAATTCTTTCCGACGTGATTTGATTGGAGTGGGTTGACGTGCGTAATACCCACTTGAAATGGACATTAAAGACAGGGTGGGAAAAAACACCCTGAAATTTGTTTCCTGTTTTTTTTTGTGAGTTATAATTAGTTGTTTCAAAGGTATTGTAACAGGTCTTTCACCAGTTGCACGAGGGCATTGCCCATGCACGCAATGCGAATGGCATTGTTTTGTTTCCCAACAACAGGGCCCAGATCTTGGTGTTAAGAGACAATGCATCCAGCTGCCCATTTCAGCGCAAGTGTTGCAGCACCGAATGATCCGGTCATCACTACATAAGTACGTTTGAAACAAAATTTAAATACCATATAAATACCGAAAAATGCAGGAAATGCAAACATCGAGGTTGTTTAATTTTGAACGGCCCCATTTGTGGGGCACTTCCAGAATTTGATGCACACTTTTCACATCCAATTCTCCTATATACATATTGTTGACAAACCAAAGTTAAAGGATCCCAATCAAATGTGGACGCGAAGCACTTGCCGTGGGGCTATGGCGTCCCAGTGACATCTCACCATGGAACTCAAACTCCGGCTGTCGATGCCAGATGGGTCAACCGGCTTCAATGCGGGGCGCGGGGGTCGTTTGTGGAAAATCAGCAAGTGCCAACTTCCAAATGAAATATAGATTCGCCCAAAAATGAGGGTATTCACACCCATTGGATTGGAATTTTGAAAATTCAGATTGATACTTTTGGTGGATTATAGATCGCCCGCTTTTAGGACGTGCCAATTTGCACCACAGGCTTTCATGACATGTTACAGATTTTAAACAAAAAATATGATTTTGCATACTAAATGAACATCACGGTTTACATGCACAGTGTTCCCTCCAATTTGGGTCCAGTTTCAGGATGTTTCAGGTGTTTTGGATTTGCACAAATTGAATGGCCCACCAGTCTTCATGATTACTTCCCAAGTGTTCCGTCCTGGAGGTTTTTGAATATCAGATAGAAAAAAATGATTTTGATTGCAAATGTAACATCTCGAAATTTTTCAACATCTGAAATGTGATCAAATTAAGAACAGGATTTTGGTCCCAATTACGCACGATGAGCAAGACTTCTTTTTGGGAACTAGTCCAGGCATGTCCACCCCGCATCCAGTCAATTTTCAGACGTATAGTCGAGTATGAACTGCAATTTGAATCAATTTGTGCTAACAGTAACTTTCAATTTCTGGTTTTGATATGTTTTTTCTCTGCTGCCAGCTGTTTCAAAATTTAGCCATGCCATGATGCTGCTCGCAAACAATCCTCCATCCCGTCGTGGTGCGCTGCCATTGCCACGTGACTGCAGCAGGGATTTGCATGCTGGGCTTTGGGTCAAACGGTCAAACCAACTGGTTTCCTGAGATTGGCAAACGTTTCATTTTGGAGGATTTCAAACATGACATCGTTCTTTTGGTTGCTTGAAATCTGAAAAACAACATCTTGTTAATGATTTTATGTTGTCAAAAAATCATTCATTTGTTGGAGAGTGTCCAATCAACCGTAGATTGCCGTAGATGTAGAGATGTTTATTTGCATTGGAGACCTCTGATCCGAAGTCGAGACCAGGAATACCAGGATCCCTGGAGACTTTTTGTATCTTTTTGTGTGCGCTCCAAAGCCATCCAAAGCCCACTTTAAAAAATTATTCGTTTCCCCACATTCCACTGACGCTCAGAAACTTGACCTCCAGGTGCACAGGCACATTAATACCGACACTGTCGGGATATGAAGTACACATTCAGAAACAAACACATATTTATGACATATACATGTATGCACATGTAGATGAGTACATGAAAATAGGTAACCAACTTCACTGTTGCTGGGGCTCAAGCCCATGTCCCCCCGTGCTCTGCTTGGATTAGTTGTTGAGGGCTTGTCTAGTAACCTGTGGGGTTTGGGCTGCCCTTTTTACTGCACCCCCCCGTCCCTTGGGCTGTGCCTTTTCCTTTTCCTCCTTGGCTGGCTCCTCGGTGTCCTGACTGCCTTGGTTGGAATTTGGTGGCTTCTGGGTGTTGGACTTTCGGTCTGGCCTGCTTCGTGTGCCCCGTCTGCTCATGCCCCTACTGCGGTGTCGAGGTCCAAGGTTCTGTCCTCCTACCTGCATGAGCAGGGTCCCTTCCACAGAGAGCGCCACAGTTGACCTTTCCTTGACTCTCCCTTGTGGACTTAAGGTGTGCATCTCTGGACCTGCTGCCTCCTCTGGCCTGGCCGCTCAGCTTCTTAGCCACGTCGCTGCTTTCTCTCCCGAGGGTGCTGAGCCGTCTGAGTTTGAGTTGGTGTCTAGTGTGCCTGAGTCTGTTCCTTCTGGTTCCTCTCGGGTGCGTGGATTGGAGACCCGAGACCAGATCCGTCTGTCCCTTCGTCCCTGCCCCGCAAGCCTCCTGCCTTTGGGAAACAGGTTGGTGGGATCTTCCTTGTCAGGGAAAGCCAGAGTGGAGCGAGCTTGGACTTGTGGCCAGTGGGCATCTGCCGTCAGAGACTCCCGTATCGGAAGCCCTGACAGGACACCAGCAATTGACTTCAAGAACAGGTTCTACGCTGTCTTGCAGGCACCTGGACTTCCTCGTGCCACCATCTTCAAGTCTTCTGCGGGGTACTGGAACTGCATTGGGTCCTTGCCGGACTCCCCATCAATCTCCCAGTCCTTCCCGAGTGAGGTGGAGGCAAAGATCTACCTGCAGTCAGCTGGGGAGATCGAGCACGACATTGCTCCCTGAGAGCCGCGATGGCAGAGGCCGTCACTTTGAGTTTGGAGGCCCTGGTCACCTTGGAACACGATGTCGAGCCCTATGTGATGGATTGGCCAGATGTCTTGAGCGACGATGGAGAGCCCGAAGCTGCTGTCCTCATCGTGTCAAAACGGCCAGGTGGATTTTTGGCCGCTGTTCCAGTTGGTTTTCTGCCCGAAGAGGTTTTGGCCAATGGAAATGTGGACCCCCCTCCTGGACTTGTAGGGCCATCCACTGTTCTTCGTGTCCAGGGAAAGGTGATGGATCATGGAACTTTAGCCCCCACCGGAGCCCTTCTGACGGTCGTTGTAGTCGATCTGGACGAGGGGGTGGTGAATTCACTTCGCACAGTTGGGCAAGAGGAAGTATATCCATTCACCTTCGACCCAGATCAACCCTTTGCAATACCAGACCCGCCTCAGCTGTTGACCATGGTTCGAGACTGGCTATCAGCAAATGCCTCCTCCACTCAAGCAGCTTACCTCTCCCTGGCAGAAGAGGAGGCCGTGGACTTGGAAGATGTGCCACTGGAGGAGGATCGCTCTGTCAACGCTCCTCCCCCACGAAGAGCCAGAAAAGCAGCGCCTGGGCAAGAGCGAGCTTCAAACTCAGGAAAGCGACCTACTGTTGCAACCCTGGCAAGCTCCATGGATCAGCTTCTGCAGATGAATGCCGGCTTCTCCAAGAATCTGGAGGCCCTGACTCTTCGACAATTGGACTTGGAAAGGAAGATGTCTGCTCCAGCGGCTTTGCAACAAGGGCCCCATGCAGTTCTACACCGGCCTATCTCAGATTCCTTGGTGCCCCAGGTCACTGCGCCGAAGAGCATAGCTCATCAGCTGGGTTCACCGCCAAGAACACTTGCACCATCTGCCCCGGGACTGTTGAGCTCGCAAATGTTCAAACCTCAGGATTTGGCGGAGTTGGAGGTCGACAAGAGAGATGGCGGCCCATCTACATCGTCAGATCCTCTGGCGCAGGCTGTGCTGGCCCAGTCGCAGGCCTTGACAGCACTGGTGGCTCAGATCGCACAGACCAATGGCGATCCCATGTTAGAGCTTGGTTCAACAGGCTTATCAACAGGCACCCGAGGAGCCCAAGGCCGTGCCCGGCTTCAGGCAGAACTTGCTGCTCAAAAAGGAAGCTTCTTTGCCTCAGTGATCTCCTCGATGTCAAGGCGGATGTTCCCCACTATGACTGCGGAGGGCTCCTATCAGGAGCTGATGGACCGTGGAGTTTGCGGAACTCGCTACCTGGAGCGATTCGGAGGCTATGGGAAGGTGAGAGACCTGGGATGTTTGCAGTACCAGGTGATGACAATCCTGGACTCCTTGCAAACCTCCAACCTGCAAGCAGCCCGGGATCAGGCGGCACTTCTGGCAGTGACGTTGGATCAGGCTGCTATGGATCAAGGGCGTTTCGACTTGGCTCATCTACTATGCCTCCAAGAAGAACCTCCTGCAGCCGTCTTTACAAACAGACAGGCCAGCATGTTGGCGAAGAGCCGGGCGTTCAGTCCTTTAGCGGATCAAAAATGGGTCACAGTGGCGCTGGCTTACCTGAGAATTGGATGTCATCACTTCCAAGCGCCTCGAGTTGACGAACCAGTCAAAGCCCGGGCAATTCGCCAGTGCTTCCTCCGCCGACGGCCCGGTACAGCCAAAGCAGTAGGCCCAGCCCAAACGCAAGTCAAAGGCTGGGGGAAAAGGAAATCAGCCGGTGGCAACCGATGCCGAGGAGTAGCCAAAGACAGGGGATCCATGGATTTTTCCAACAATGTGGGGCTGGAGTCAAACCCACTTGTTGCCACTATGAGCCTCTCCAGATGGGCACTTTGCCTACCGAGGTTAATTTTGAAGACAAGGACAAAGTTTTCCCATTGCCTTGCTCGTTCTTTTGCTGTCTTGCGCCGTTCTCCCGAGACGGCTTCCGCAGTCTTCCCGTTGCCTCTGGAATCCTTGGACTCTTTCAGAGGTGGCGGCCCTCATTTGTCAAAGAAGCGCCTTTGGACTTTAGCCAAGAACCGACTTCTTCATGTTTGGACTCTTGTGCTGGATTTCATGTTTCTGGGTCGTTGGCCTACTGCTTCTGAGTTGAGGAGGTCCCCTACCCCTGAGCAGCTCTCTGTCTTTAGGAGGTTGAGGACTATGGTGTCTGCGTGTGGTGATGCCCAGGCCTTGTTCCCTGTTTGCCCCGGCAGATCCGGCCCTGAGCTTGGTGCTCAGTTGTTTCAGCTTGAGCTTTTGCATGTCGTGCCCCGCGTTTGCTTCTGGGTACATGGAATCTGATAGCATCCCTGCAAAGCCCGACCCTGGACTTTTGTCGGCCTCTGACTTTCCTGAACTCCTCCCCTATCGGTCTTTGGATGCTGACCGTCTCAAGCTTGTGGGTGAAGGAAGATGGCCCATGGAGTCTTTCTTGAGTGGCGTGCTTTGGCTTCCTTTCCAAGAACCGGCTTTTCTGTGTCATGGTCTTGCTGTTCCATCTGACGGGGTTCCCAACTTCTCTGCGGAAGATCCTGTGGAATGTTTGAAGCTTGCAAAACTTTGGGATGTTCGTGGCCTCTTGCACCTTGAAGCGTCGCCCCTTCATGAGAACTACTTCTCTAGGGTTTTTAATGCCTTTAAGGATGCAGAAAGGGACCGGCAGATTGGTGACCGCCGGCTGCCAAACATGTGTGAGTATCATGTCAATGGGCCCTCAAAGTTTCTTCCACAGGGAAGGCAGTTGACCATGCTTCGCATCCCTAGGTTCACGCATGGGATCAGAGGCTCCATAACTGACAGGCGAGACTTTTACCATCAGGCATGTGTGACCCCTGAGCGTGCCCGAACCAACATGCTGCCCTTTTCATATGATGTTGAAAGCTTTGTTGGCTCTTCGGCTCATGACTGTCTTGTGGAATCTTGTCGTGCCAGGAAGTCATCTCACCGTGATGTCATTGGAGACCGCCTTGGAAAGCCGATTGCAAAGAGAAGCTCCTGTGCCCTACCCACAAGGGTGTATCCATGCTTTCGGTCGTTGTTTCAGGGTGACCACCTTGGGGTTGAGTTTGCCTTGCGTAGTCATGAAGTTTTGTTGCAAGAGGCTGGACTTTTGGCTGATGAGACACGCATCGAGGGAAACAAAAACTTCCCAGTGACATGCAAATGGGACGCCTTGGTGATTGATGACTATTTCTGTTTGTGCTCTGATCGCCTTTCGACTTGCCCCAAAAACAGTTTTGCCTGGACTTCCCTTACAAAAGCCAGAGAGGTCTACGAGAAGCATCAGCTTCTGGGATCTCCTGAAAAGGATGTGGTTGCCTCACCGGCAGTGAAAGTCGCTGGCGCTGAGATTGTTTCCGACAGTGCAAACGTCAGGCGTGGTTTTGTGCCGGTAGCTGCACCTTTGGCCAAGCGTGTGGGATTGTCCACTGTCTCTCTGCGCGCTGCATGCTTGCCTGGTTTGACCTCTGGACTTGTCTCAAGGCTTGCTGGGAATTGGGTGTCCGTCCCGCAGTTCAGAGAGGTTTGGTCTTCCTTGATTGATGGGTTGTTCCTCTTCGGTGCCAAGTGTCAGGAAAATGAGAGTCATGTGCATGCCTTGCCAAAGCAGGTTTCTCAAGAGCTTGCCATGCTGTCTTCCATCGCCCCTCTTGTGATGACCAACATAGCTGTCGATTATTTGGATGTTTGTTTTGCCAGCGATGCATCGAATCGGAAAGGAGCCATCGTTGAGGCTGGCATTTGCCCCAAACTCCATGAAATCATGTGGCTGGACTCAGACCTGAAAAGCCCTTATGTGCAGCTTGACAACCCCTTTCGTGCGACGCTCAGGCAGCTTGGAGAGTTTGATGAAGATGAGCCCTTCCCTAGCGGTGATGGATTTTGTGCGGGACCCTTCAAAGCCCCACTTTTGTATTTTGACTTTGTCGAGATCTGTGGAGGCGCTGGTAAGGTCACTGATGCCATGTCTTCGTTTGGTTTCGTCTGTGCCCCTACTTTGGATTTGTCGGATTCTCGCCATTATGACTTGTCGTCCCTCGCTCTGTTGGATTGGATCATTCACATGATCCGTGAAGGGCGATTCAAAGCCTTCCTGGTTGAGCCTCCCTGCACTACCTTCAGCCCAGCCGCTCATCCTGCTGTCCGGTCTTACAGAGAACCTCTTGGATTTGACAGGACGCTGCCAAAGACCCTCCATGGAAATGTGCTTGCGTTTCGTGCCTTGGTTCTCATGCGGGTTGGTCGTAGGTACGGTTGTCCCTGCGGTTTGGAACAGAGCCGGTTGAGCAAGATGTGTTGGCTTTCTTTCTGGAAGAGCCTCTTGGAGTTGGACTTTGCCGAGGCAGTCATTGCTTCCTGCATGTTTGGTTCCCCCCACCGGAAGGAGTTTAGGTTCCTGTGTTATCTCCTTGACACTGGATTTTTGGACGTGCGTTGTTGTGGTGGTCACAGTCATGTCCGTATCCAGGGGTCGCTGACTAAGCCGTCTGCCACCTATGTCGATGGCCTTGCACTCCATGTCGCCACTGCCTTCCGTGATGCTTTGCGTAAGAAGAAAGCTGAGGGTAACCTGGAGCCAGAAATGCAGGGCCATGAAACTGTCCTTGCGAACGATGTCATGCTCAGTTCGAAGTGGTCCGTTGTCCGAGCCTGGTTCTGGAAGCGTCTTGGTCACATTAATGTGCTGGAGACATCTGCTGCGGTCTCAAACCTTGTGTCGGTTGGGCAGAAGCGCTCATCATGTCGGTTCTGTCATTTTGTCGACTCAGCTGTTTGCCGTGGTGCTTTGTCCAAAGGTCGTTCTCCTTCCAGAGCTTTGCAACCTTTGATGCGGCGTGCCGGTGCGGTCTGCGTTGCCTCTGACCTTTACCCCGGATGGTTCTACTGCCCTACCAGGCTCAACACGGCTGATGACCCTACCAGAGATCACCCTCTGCGGCTTCCACTTCGTCACTCCCTCATCAAAGCTGGCGTTCCGCTTGATCTCCTGCGGCGTCTCAACCTGTGTGGCCTCAGACGCTTTGCTGCCAACTGGATTCGGCTCATCTTGCTTGCCACCTATGGACTTCAGCCCGTTGCTGGTTCTTGTGTGCCTCCGGCTGTTTGGTCTTGGACTTGCTTTGACTTCGGCTGGGTCCCTGGTTTTGTGCTTTCTCAGTCTGGGTGGACCAGTGGTTGGTGGCTGCTTGCTCGCGGTGATGAGCTCATGCCCGGCGTTGGATTTATCCTCGGGCCTCTTCTGGTTTTCTGTGTCCTTGGTGTCTTCCGTGCTGTTCCCCCTCTCTTCGGGTCGGGTGGGTGCAGTAAACGGGGCCCCCATAAGGTTAGACCTAGAGCCTCCAACCTCCGCCATGTCATCCTTGCTGTTGCGGCCCTCTGTGTAATCCCCCTCTGGATACCAGCAGCTGCAGCAATGCCGATAGCTCCAGCTTCACGTGCAGACAAGGACAGGATGCTGCATCGAGCAGGCAATGCTTTGCCCACTACGAGGGCCGTGAGGGATCAGACACGAGATAAGAGGAAGGTCTATTTGGACCGCTTCAAGGCATGGCTCTGGCAGGAGAAAGGTATTTCCTTTCGGCATTTGATGGAGACGAGGCCTGCCGACCCCGAGAAGATTTCAGGCGTACTGGTTGACTACGGTCGTGAATTGTATGCTGCAGGAAAGGCCTACGGGATTTTTGCAGAGACAATTAATGCGGTGGCTGTGGAACGACCGCTCATCAGACGGCAGCTCAATGGCGCTTGGGATCTTGCCTTCTGCTGGCTGGCGGACGAACCGCATCAGCATCATCCGGCTCTCCCCATCTCCATCATGGCAGCCTTGGTCACTGCTGCACTGACATGGGGGTGGGCCTATGAAGCTTCTGTCATCCTGACTGGGTGGACAGGAGTGCTCCGCATAGGAGAAATCCTTGCGGCGACAAGAGCGGAGCTGGTGCTGCCCTGTGATTCAGCTCCTGGCACCTCCTTTGCCTTACTGGTGATACGGCAGCCAAAGACACGGGGCCGATCCGCGAAGCATCAGGCAGCTCGCATTGACCAGGAGGACGTTGTCGCTTTCTTGACAGCCATGTATGCAAAGGCTGACAGATCGGCAAGACTCTGGCGCTACTCAGCCTCCACCCTGAGAAAACGCTTCACACAACTCCTGACAGCGCTGCGGCTGCCTACAAAGAAGGATGGTGACTCTCGCCCTTTCGACCTCGGCAGTTTGAGGCCTGGTGGTGCAACATGGCTCCTGCACCAGACGGAGTCACCAGAGCTGGTGAGAAGGCGTGGACGGTGGATGTCAATGCGGACTTGTGAAATTTACCTCCAGGAGGTTTTGGTCACGACCTACCTGGAAAAGCTGGACAAGCGAGCACGGGATCGTATCCTTTTGTTTGCTGGTGGGTATGCCGAAACCTTGGAACAGTGCGTGACGTTTCTGGAGCATGGCATCCCACTAGCATCTTGGTTTTTCCTCCTCAGAGGTGCAGGTGATCCTATGAAGACCGCCGGAAAGAGTGGGAGCTATGGTGGTTTTGCAGAACCCTTCCAGCCGACAAATACTGGCTGAAGGCTGATGGAACTTCCAGGCAGACAGCAAAAGGTGCGGCGGTTTCCTGAAAATAGGTAACCAACTTCACTGTTGGTGGGGCTCAAGCCCCCCGGCCCATCCCGCCCTATGGCACCTCTGAGGGGTGGTTTTGCAGAACCCTTCCAGCCGACAAATACTGGCTGAAGGCTGATGGAACTTCCAGGCAGACAGCAAAAGGTGCGGCGGTTTCCTATATAGATGCATACTCTATGATTTGTACAATTTATACATAGAAATTGGGTGAGGGCCTCGCTTCGGAACGCGTCTTGAGGGATCGCTTCGGAACGCGCTCTCATGCATCGCTTTCGAACGCGCCTCCTCACCATCATCATCATCATCATCATCATCATCTTCATCTTCATTCCTCACCATCATCATCAGCATTTGCATCATGCTTCTTCTTCCGTTTATTCCTCTTCTTCTTCTTCTTCTTTTTGGCCATCCTCTTCCTCATCAGCCTCATCCTCCTCATTATCCTCATCGTCAACAGCACGATCATCATCAGCAGCATCATCAAGTTTCTTCTATTTTTCTGCTGCGTATTTATTCTTCTTCCTCGCCGCCAACACCATCATCATCATCATCATCATCATCATCATCATCATCGTCATCGTCATCATCATCATCATCATCACCACCATCGTCATCCTCCTCCTCCTCATCATCATCATCATCACCATTCTTAGCGTCACCATCATCATCATCAGCATCATCTTCAGATCATCCTGATCATGATCATCATCACCCTCCTCATCATTATCATCATGCTTCTTCCTTGCTGTCATCAGCTTCATCATCAGCACCACCATCATTATCATCATCAGCAGCTTCCATACCACCATCATCAGCATTATCATCATGTGTGTTCTTCTAATTCTTTTTCTTTGCCGTTTTCCTCATCCTCATCCTCATCATCATCATCATCATCATCATCATCATCATCATCATCATCATCATCATCATCATCATCATCATCATCATCCTCATCATCAGGTTCATCATCACCATCATCATCATCATCATTGTCGTCCTCATCATCATTACCATCATCATCATTCATCATTCATCATCGTCATTTACACACATATATATATATATACCAATGAATGTAATGGTTCAAGGGGGGCTGGTTGATTTGATACCAATGAATGTAATGGTTCAAGGGGGGCTGGTTGATTTGATAGCAATGAATGTAATGGTTCAAGGGGGGCTGGTTGATTTGATACCAATGAATGTAATGGTTCAAGGGGGGCTGGATGATTTGATACCAATGAATGTCATGGTTCAAGGGGGGCTGGTTGATTTGATACCAATGAATGTAATGGTTCAAGGGGGGCTGGTTGATTTGATACCAATGAATGTAATGGTTCAAGGGGGGCTGGTTGATTTGATACCAATGAATGTAATGGTTCAAGGGGGGCTGGTTGATTTGATACCAATGAATGTAATGGTTCAAGGGGGGCTGGTTGATTTGATAGCAATGAATGTCATGGTTCAAGGGGGGCTGGTTGATATGATACCAATGAATGTAATGGTTCAAGGGGGGCTGGTTGATTTGATACCAATGAATGCAGGGGGGCTGGTTGATTTGATACCAATGAATGTAATGGTTCAAGGGGGGCTGGTTGATTTGATACCAATGAATGAATGGTTCAAGGGGGGCTGGATGATTTGATAGCAATGAAGTAATGGTCAAGGGTGGCTGGTGATTTGATACCAATGAAGTAATGGTTCAAGGGGGGCTGGTTGATTTGGGGGCCCAATGAATTCATGGTTCTATGGTTGATTTGATACCAATGAATGTCATGGATGAATGCAATAATGGTTCAAGGGGGGCTGGTTGATTTGATAGCCAATGAATGTAATGGTTCAAGGGGGGCTGGTTGATTTGATACCAATGAATGTAATGGTTCAAGGGGGGCTGGTTGATTTGATACCAATGAATGTAATGGTTCAAGGGGGGCTGGTTGATTTGATGCCAATGAATGTAATGGTTCAAGGGGGGCTGGTTGATTTGATAGCAATGAATGTCATGGTTCAAGGGGGGCTGGTTGATTTGATAGCAATGAATGTCATGGTTCAAGGGGGGCTGGTTGATTTGATACCAATGAATGTAATGGTTCAAGGGGGGCTTGTTGATTTGATAGCAATGAATGTCATGTTTCTTGGGGGGCTGGTGGACCTGCATACCAACAAGACCAAAGGCATTTTGGTAGTACAACAAGGCTTTTGTTTCATATATTCACCTTCATTTTCTGTGGCAGGCGTGGGACCTTTTGGCATCGACCTTCATTTTGCGTGGCAGGTGTGGCACTTTTGTACATGGACTGTCCTTTTACGTGGCAGGCGTGGGACTTTATGACATGGTTGAAACGAGTAAAATTCTCATACGAGGCGTTTTTTTGTGTTGGTCTCGCTTTGGAACGCGTTTTTCTTCCAAAGTCTCGCACCTGTCAGAAAATCTGATGTGTGTGTGTATGGCTGTGTTCTGAAGTGATGTTTGATTTTGTGTTCTGAAGTGATGCAAAATGGTTGTGTTCTAAAGTGATGCCTGAGAGTGTGTTCCAAAGTGATCCTGTTACCCAGTAGAATGGTATGTACATGTGTGTACTCGGTTTCATCTGGGGTTCCTCTCGTTGTCTGGCGATGAACAAATTGTTCTCCGAAGTCGTGACATCTCTTCAGGACGGGTCATCAAGCTCCAGTCTTTGTCAGGTCGGGGCCTCGGGGCGTCAGTTGCAACAAACAGAAAAACATGGTTTCATCAGGTTTCATCTTCTCGCCACTTTAAGCAACAAGATTTTGCATCATACTGTTGTGATGATGATGACGATGATGATGACGACGGCCAGGTCCTTTGACGGCATTTGCCCTGCGCGCTGTTCCAGCAGCTCCAAACACGAGAGGTGCGGAGGTCCTTGCTTGGGATTGCTGCTGTGCAGTTGCCTGTAGTGGACATGGTCTAAGCGTAACTAGTCTTAACTCGTCATGAGATTTTTTCCAGCTATTTGTGCTTTCCGCAGTTCAGGGGGTGTTGGCTGAAGTTCCAGGACTTTAACGAAGCAAAAAAAAAACCAGTCGATCCTCATTGTGCCAGCAAAGCATCAGCCTTCCCTTTGCCCAATCCGATTCATGCTTTTATTATCCAACATTTTGTTGGAACAGACAGACTGGAGACTATGCGGTTGGGAAATTGGTGCAATCCCTGCCTATGTTTGTTTGAATTCCTTTGATCTGTGGTGATTGTGGTGATACCTCCCATTTTTTAGCGTCCGTTTTGGCGAAATCGACTTTCCCGAAGCTTTCCAGGCTGGCAGTTCTTGCCTCAGTTCTTGGGGCGGCGCACCGTGCTCCCAGAGAAAAGGTTTGGACGGATTGGGGGTGGGATGGGGTGGGTAAGGGATGTCCGAAAAATTGAGGTTTGACGGTTTGACCGTTTGACCAACGAAAGATTAGGTTTGATCCATAAAAATAGCAAATGCTGGTAAACCTTGAAGGACGGTGAGTGTTGGGTTGTGAATGAGGTATACGGTATACAGTATATACATGAATATAGACGACAAGACATGAGATGGGCAACCATGGTGCATGATGAGGCACCATTGGTGCAAGGCGTGTGTTCGCAATGCAACCATCTGGCTGCTTTCCTCTAAGAAATCAACAGGGCAGTTGCAGCTACATCTACATCATATACACATCATATACATACATGAGTGTATATATCTGTATACTAGACATATATTGTATTGCATATATGCACCTTGAACACGTGTAGATGATGTTTTGCCTGTTGGCACGTATAATGTCTTTCCTGGATTGACAATCTTGTTTCAATTTGGGATCACCCCAAGAAAAAATGACAAAACTGTCACCATGAACAGGCATGCTCCTCAATAAAACACCTTTTGGTCCAGGGGTCAACATGTATTCGGGGGTGACATGAATGATTCCTAATCCTTCTCTGTGGGTGATTTCTGATTCAAACACAGGTTTGTTCGTGAAATCACCATTTTTCTTGGTTAGATCATGTTAGATCTCTCTGTTTTTTGCATACTTTTGCTGGGCGCCCTGGAGGTAGCAAAGCCGTCTTCCAGGCCGCGGCCAGGACCTGGAAGCCTGGAAGCCTGGAAGCATTGCTTTGTCAACGAATTTGGCAACCGATATTCCACCAGTTTACTCCAGTCAACTTCAGTCAACATGATAACATGGAAATTTTCCCAGTTTACTGAAGACTATGCCTCGACAAAGTTCTCTCCCACTTTTCTGGGATTGGAGAGGAGTCAAGAATGAAATCCAAGTGGAACTCCTGACATTTGAATATCAGCGGAGGGACTAGAATTCACCTGGAAGTCAATTTTGGAACAGCCCGCGAATTTTGCAAGAGCTTGCGATCTTTTTTTGCAGGACCAAGAAATGCCAAGGCAAAGTAAGGGGCTGCGGACTTTGTCTGTCCCTTTTTTTTTTTTGCGAAGCAATCCGGATTTCATCACCAGGTTTCCAAATTTGTTCGGACACTAGGTGCAACAACATACGTTTTACAACAAAAACGGATATTGTAACAAAGTGGGGCCGTCATGGATGCAACAAATCGTAGGCGCTGGTGAGTCTTCATCACAGCATGCCTTTCTGTACGTGTCAGGGATAGGGGTCCCAGGAAAGATGAAAAATAATGCTGTGCCACTTTTATTGATGATTTACTTGTATTATCTAGTATTCGGTTTTTGATTCCTATACTGACTATACCACTTGTATGGTTGTATGGCCTACAATTCGAATTCTGAGCGGGCAATGGGGTGAAAACAAACAAACAAACACTCAGCTGGCAAGGCTAGCTCTGTGGGACAAACACACCTTGGAATTAGCCGATAATGAACTGAGAAACTATCCAGCAAGACTTCAGTTCCGAAAATTACGTAACAACTTCGTAAAAATAGATGAAATGCCATGACAAAGCCGTAAATGTTGAATATGATATACCATGATATACCCACACAGCCAGAGATCAACGTGAACAAATCATCTACCCAGGGCCACTTGCCGCTTGCCGCCAGGTGTTGCTGAATAACCTGGTCTCCAAGACTTTACGCCGATCTCTGCTGGCTGGTGATGTGGTGTTTCGGCTGCTCCAATATTTGGTGGGTGCCAAAAGAATCACCAAATTCCGCTGCGAGAGATCTTTGGTTCTTAGAAGCCCAACCATCCTTTAGGTCCAAAATCAACAAATCATTGGAAACACCCTATTTCTGCTTTACCGTCCATTTCGACATCATGCAACAAACTTTTGTTGGGGGCTTTGGCATGTCTAGCACCCGACGGGTTTGTCTCGAACACCGGGGGTACCACAAAATCTCATTGTTCATTATCATTTCCGCATTAAAATTGCGATGCATCATATAGCAGCATCTGTCGTTATCTATTATATACCATCATCGACATAGATCATCGTCATACATATATATATATATCAATATATCAATATCTAGATTCCAGATACATATCACAATAATTAACAATATCAATATCAGTATCAATATCAGTATCTATATCTATCTATATCTATCTATATCTATATATATATATATCTACATCTACCTACTTATATATATATATATATATTTCTATATGTATCTATCATATTCCACTGAACACCGACACAGATCACGGCTTGGTGCGAGGTCTATTAGCTCCACAAAGCGCAGGAAACGAAGTCCTTGGTGGCCACCGTGAGGGTCTATGGCCTGGAGGTCGAGAGCCGATGACGGGTGAAACAATGTGAAACATGTGAAAGTGATGTGAACCGGATGTGATTCACAGATGTGGAACTGTTTTTTAAGGCGAACAAACAGGTAGAAAACCATAGAAAACCATCAAACAGTCCAGGCTTCCTATGGATTTTCGTTTTGATGTTGGTTGGACTTGCCGTGGCATCCATTGCCAAGATGGCAACCATTGGAAGTGTCATCCCAGGAAGGCCAACCATTGGAATTTGCAGGCGTGGACTGGTGGTGTTTTTCTGAAGGCATTGCCCCCCCAAGAAGATGTGTTTTAATAGGAAAATGAAGATGAGCCAGTGGATGGAATAGGGTAAAACCGTAAAACCCCTGAATCTTCAGAGAAATCCACCTAAGTTTATGGATTTGGCTGCCGAAAAAGAAAACAGGCATCGGTCATGGCTCGGATTCAAGCTCTTTTGCAGCTTGGACGCCCCTGGAACTGACTGGCCATACAGAGGTGTGAGCCATACCGACATATGACAGCGTCCGAATGAACCAGGCTCCGGTGGCACCCAGAAGGAAGCGGAACTACGGGTCACTTGGCAGTTTTCGGTGCTGGTAATCCACAAGTTGAAGCACCTTTGTTCATCCCTGTGGGTATGATGTGGGTATGATGTGGGGATGGAAAAACAAATTGGCCCCAAAATCTCTGGATCAGTGACCGATCAGAAAAACTGGCCATGAACGTCCGCGAGGCCTGCATTTCATGCATCTCATGCATCCCATGCATCTGATTGTGTCTCTTTAAACTCACGTCATTTCACGAGACCGTCAAAGATCAATGAATATGTACATGTAAAATCATGTAAATAGTTAGTCAATGAAAGTTCTTGTGATAGTGAGGTGTAAGATACCATGTATATAGTGTATACGTTTTACATCGTTTTAACATATCTTTACAGTGTTTAACAGCTGATTCAACTACCAACTGCTGTATACTTATTTTTTGTCATTCTGGCAAAAAATCAACCCTAATATTTGGCCACATTTTTGTCGCGGCTTCAAGCCATGAAGATCTGGGGATCATCCCCTGGTAATTCTTATGATAATCATTCCTCAGATTAAATTTATGGTTCAAGACATAATCCCAGGCAAGTCTGCAGCAAAAAAACACATATCCTGATCATTTCCTCATTTCTTGGTGGAATGCCTCATCACCCTCGTGGAAACAGGAACGGAAAACCCAAGTAGGCACTGCCTGGTGTTGTCAGTCGTTAAATCATCAAAGCCATCCTTAAGCCGTTAAGCCTCCATTTGGGTTTGTCTGAAAATAGGGTATATTCCCAATTATAGCCATTTAATAGGGATAATGATCATTAACCATTGGGTTTAGGGGTACACTTTTGATGTCTTTTGACCTTGGGATTTCCCAATCCGGATTTCCCATGTTTTTCCAGGCCGCCGAGGCGGCGCTGGCAGCACTGCCTGCGGCGCCAAGCTTCGAGCCGCGCTATCCCAAGCCGCAGGCGGGATCTTCGTTTAGGGACTCCGGGGAAAAGTGTCATCATACCTTGGGTATATATGGTTTTATGATGTCATCAGTGATGTCATTATGATGTTATGAATTCTTATGATGTTTAATGGTATAATGTGGGGTATGTCATTGGTTATATATATATATGTACCTGGTTTGGGAAACTTTTGGTTGTTCCCGAAGTCGAAAATCACCACTGATTGTGTTGGTTTTGCTCAGGATGCTGCGGCTTGGGTGACTGACCAGCTCAAGACTACGGACACTGTGGAGTTGGTGTTTTGGACGAATTGTTGCGAGACAGATTTTGAAGATGGAGCTATTCAGTGGATGACTTTTGACAATTGGTGGCAATAAATAGTCCCAGTATTTTTCACTATTTGAATAATTACAAGAGAAATCAGAGATTGGGCCTTTGGAAGCTCAGGATTCCACCATGGCAGATGTTCTTCCAACCCTGGTGCCCCGGCAGTGGGTTGGGGGTCAAGTCAAGGGCATACTATATTTGGGATACTTCCTGATGTTGGCACATTGGAATGATGTCCAATGGATCTGGCTCCAGATGTACCTTCAAACCCTGGAAGCAATATACAAAGCATCCAAGATGTTCGACTGTGGATTAAATTATCAGGTTCAATGGGAACCAGCTGGATCTGCAAATTGAAGTGGCTTCTGTTCCACTGAAATCCTGCTGAAGCACCAATCTGTGAGTCCCTGACGAGAGCGGGTTGTGCATCAAGTTTGACTCCGAAAGCTATACAACTTCCGCGTGGTTTCATTTTTGCTTCAATTATTTATTTCCAATTTCAATCTTGGTTATCCAAAGTGAATGTTTTTTTGGAAGGCGGAAACTTGAACCCACCCATCATCGGCGGGCCCAGGTGGTACCAATCAGAGTCAATGCTCAGAATGGCTAGTCCATTTGTGACCAATTTGTGGCTTCAGCTCGTTGGCATTTTTGGGATCTCAGGCGCATTTGCCAGAGAGCCTCCAGACTACTGCGTGGCTTGGCGCCAGAAAAATCAGTGAAGACTCTGAAAGACAAATTGTGTATTCTTTAGAATGACTTGTCTGAGTTTTGTTTGCTCTAAAATTTAGAGACTCTAAAGGATATTTTTAAAGGAATTGAAAGCATTCATTTGAGACGACCAAGACTTGAAAGTCATCTTTGCTGGAAGGTCCTTTAACCTTGAGGAGCCTGGAGCTGGGGCTGGAGTGAGATCTGGGAATCTTTTTGTGGCCCACTAGGTTGAATGGCCACTCCCAGCTGCATTTTTCAGGTTCATCTTGAGCTAGGGTCCTTTCTTTGAAAACGAGTGCCTTAGTGGGGATATACAAAACAAGCATGTGCACGACATCACCAACACTACATTCATGCAGGAATCCTGAGATAGGAAGTTAGAACAAAGAGCCAAAGAGCCAAACTGTTCAAAATCTCCATCCCTGCCATCGCCATCCCCATCTGAAAGAACTCCAGGAAGAGCCCTGCCGCGTGGTGGTGTCCAAAGGTGGCGCCGTCACGGCCGTCACGTTGCCCAAGGCGCAGATGTGGCCATGGCTGACCGAATTGTTAAGATACCACGGAATAGCCCTGGAATGTGGTTACAACATGTTAGCAACTTTTTTTATTCATATTGAATATCGATTTTTTGGTGTATTCATGGAGTATCATGGCATATCCCAGTTTCAGAGTCCATCCATTTGGAAGGCTTTGGCTTCACCTGGGTGGGGTATCTTAATGACAACTTTGACCCTACCCATTCAACTCATTACTGTATACATCCATGGTCCATAGCCCATAGCATCATGTCGTACATAATCACGCAATTTCATGTATATTCATTATATATATACACGTATTATATATATAATATATATAATATATATAATATATATATAATTATATCTATCTATCCTATCTATCCTATCTATCCTATCTATCCTATCTATCCTATCTATCCTGTCTATCCTGTCTATCCTGTCTATCCTGTCTATCCTGTCTATCCTCTCTATCCTATCTATCTATCTATCTATCCATCTATCCATCTATCCATCTATCCATCTATCCATCTATCCATCTATCCATCTATCCATCTATCCATCTATCCATCTATCCATCTATCTATCTATCTATCTATCTATCTATCTATCTATTATCTATCTACCTATCCTACTACCTACCTACCTATCTATCCTATCTATCCTATCTATCCTATCTATCCTATCTATCCTATCTATCCTATCTAGCCTATCCGTCCTATCGAGCCTATCGATCCTATCGATCCTATCTATCCTATCTATCCTATCTATCCTATCGATCCTATCTATCCTATCTATCTTATCGATCCTATCGATCCTATCTATCCTATCTATCCTATCTATCCTATCTATCCTATCGATCTTATCGATCCTATCGATCCTATCGATCCTATCCATCCTATCCATCCTATCCATCCTATCCATCCTATCCATCTATCCATCTATCCATCTATCCATCTATCCATGTATCCATCTATCTATCTATCTATCTATCTGTCTATCTATCTGTCTATCTATCTGTCTATCTATATATATATATATTATATATATATATAGATATTCGCATTTATTTGGTTGAAACCTGTGGGTTTTTGCTTGGTTCACCAGATCCAGGAGGTGCGCTCCATTCTCGTGAGTCGCAAGACGGAGGGCGGAAAGCTGGCTGTTGGGGAGCCAAGTCGGGACTGAAGAGATTCCTGGAGAAAATTGGGGGACCCCCTGTGTAGGTATGGGTCAAAATGGGTCAAAATGGGTCAAAATGGTGGAGGGACCTCCAATTTATATCATATTGCAGTCAATTTGCCTTTCTCAAGACACCGCCATTTGAAGATTAAAACCTAGCCGACCTAGCCTCTACTGATCAAAGAGATCAAAGAATCAGAGATTAGATGAGCCAAAGTTTATCAAAGTTTCGACGTCACATCAACGCCGTTTTATTCCCCAAACTCGTCTCGTCCATTGATAGAAACTCGACGAAGAATTCCCCGTCAGCAGTAAGGCAGCCATGCGTGCGCGCTTGCTCGGAGAAGATGGACAAAGTTATGAAGCCTTAGAACTGAAGATGGCAGGCAAAAGTGTGCCTTGATCCAAGCGGTTCCAAGCGGTTCCAAGTGCCATGTTGCCATGGAGAGATTTTGATCTAAAGCCCATGACGAATCCTGAAAAGGGCGGTTCTCTGGGAGGGAGGTGCCATATATTTTGGGGTGAATTCATTAGCCATTGGTTATCTACGTACCCAAAGGACTAGGATTCATATGCACTCAAGCCGGGTTAGAGTAGGATCCCATCACTGTGTGGTAGCTGCTGGTCTTTTTTCCATGGTGCCATAAGGTTTTGTTTGTTGCACAGATCTACGAACATGGGAGAAAATGCCAGCAGGTTGCCTGTCACGCTTAGATCTTTGCCTCCTAGGGACCTAGGAAGAACTCCCCGACCCGGAGATCGCCCTTCCAAAGGCTTGCAGGGAAGCGGCCATTGCAACAAAGATTTTGCAGAGGCCAGCGATTCGATCGATTCGAGGCATACGCTTCAAATTTTGAGAGGCCATGGCCATCTTTGGTTTTTTCGTGTTTTTTCCAGAGGCCATGGCAATTGAACTGCCAGGTTCTTTCCAGAGGAGTTGTGCATCAGCCTCGCACCTAGAGCTCTCCATGGGTTGCATCCATGGTCCCTGGTTACGCCCACGTTGTGTTGTTGGTGATCTCCCTTCTTTGGTAACGATCTGAAGGATGTTTACCATGCCGGTGTACCCCCCAGGTATCAGTTGGTTAACCCCATGAGCTGTAGATATACCTTTCCATAAACTATAGTGAATCTATGTGAATCTAGTTATAAATCCACTTGGCTATGTTTTGGGGGCCCCACCCTGTAGTATTGCTGGGTAAATCTTCCATTTTTGCTGCTCAAAGAACGGCCATTCCCAAGGCTTCTGGGCGCGCTTCCAGCACTTTGAGGGCTACCGGGCGCAGGGGCTCACGCTCAGCGTTGTGAAGCTGCGAAAAGCTGCCATTGGGGGGGACCTGAACATGGGCCACAAAAATTGGAAATCTATTCATAGGGATAATCTGACAATATCTGACAAACCATCAAATTGTGGGATAGCTGATTTTCAGACACACCCACATGAATGTTTTTTCGGGTAGATCAAATCGTGGTAGACGATCCATTGGGTGATGAATTTGGACCCATGCCCACACCAACAATCCATGGTTCCCTGAGACAGAAAAAGTTAGGGTGCCAACTATTCTGATGGTGACTTCTTGTTCTTTATACCCCTATTGGAGAATCTTGGATACAGGTAAGTGAAGAAATGCAACAATTTTTAGGTCTGGAATGGAGGGATTGAGTTGGTGATTTCCCGTAGCTTCAAACCCCGGGTCTCGAGTGTCTCATTGATACCCTCTGGTCAAACATAGCAATTGGAATTCCCCCATTAGTTCGATTTTGATGATTTTCCCAGAAACCTTCGTTTGGTTCGCGGATTTTCCAGCCACGTTTGATGACAGGGTATTCCCACTTGAGGTTCACCATGAAATCCATCATCTATAGGGGATTATAGGGGTTGATTCCATATTTTCACCCATGTTCTCTTCATTTTGACCACGTTGATATCGATGAAACCCATGAGACCAGCGACTCTAAGTTCCATCGAGCACATCATGGTCGACGCCACCCGTGCCGGCATGGCCCGGAGTTCTGGACCTGCCTGCCACAATGTGCCAGACAAATTCACTATCGGATAGATATGGATAGATATGGATAGATATGGATAGATATGGATAGATATGGATAGATACTTATCATACTTGGCCAATATTGATCATGATCATTGCAGTACATACTCTCAGTTTATCAGTTTTATATCTCCCAAAATTGGAGGGAACATTCTCTCCCAAGATTGGATTCTTTTCCAAGCAGGATTTCTTACACACAATTCCCTGTCAACCAATCCAATCCAATGAGTGTATATAGTTTTTTTCAACAAATGATGAAAATGGATGGACAAAAACCAATGGTTCCACGGTTCGGTTCCAATGGTTTTTTTTGTATCATCGATTTCCCCTATGAAGCCCATGGGCCCCCCTCCACTGGCCAGGTGGTACTCACCAAGATGTTGCCGTTGAAGCAGAAGTATGTCCTTCCAGAGGCCAATCCCAAGCGTGGTTTGAATAGCAATAGCCATAAGACGTTGAGTCAATAATGTATGTATGTATATTTATAACTTATAATATAATGTGTATATAAATGGGCTAACGCCCAGGTGCCGCCGACCCCCTTTCAAGGGCGGAGCGGCGGGGAACGGTCAAAACGGCCCACACGTGCAGTAGTCCAAACGTACAAATATTATGGAACTTTTGAAGGACTAGGTAGTGTAAACATAGATTGTGGGACAATAAATCGAATGTATTGATATCAGGGAGATCCGTGTCTGTTCATCGTAGGGTTGTGAGGTTCTGAAGCCTTCGAAAGCTGCTGCGGAGGTTTTGAGGGTTTTAAGGCCTGCCCAAAATGTGCCACGTGGCAGTTTCGAAGCCCAATAGAAACAGCTTGTGGGGCCTAGGGAGGTACCATGGCCAAAGCAAGCGGGACGCCTGGGAAAGCTGGTGCGGTTGTGAGGTGCTGAGGCCTTCGAAAGCTGCTGCGGAGGTTTTGAGGGCTTTAAGGCCTGCCCAAAACGTGCCACGTAGCAGTTTCGAAGCCAATAGAAAGAGGTTGTGGTGCCTAGTACCATGACCGAAAGCTGCTGCGGAGGGTTGTGAGGTTCTGAGGCCTTCGAAAGCTGCTGCGGAGGTTTTGAGGGTTTTCAGGCCTGCCCAAAACGTGCCACGTAGCAGTTTCGAAGCCAAATAGAAACAGCTTGTGGGGCCTAGGGAGGTACCATGGCCGAAAGATGCTGCGGAGGGTTGTGAGGTTCTGAGGCCTTCGAAAGCTGCTGCGGAGGTTTTGAAGGTTTTAAGGCCTGCCGAAAACGTGCCACGTGGCAGTTTCGAAGCCCAATAGAAACAGCTCGTGGGGCCTAGGGAGGCACCATGGCCGAAAGCTGCTGCGGAGGGTTGTGAGGTTCTGAGGCCTTCGAAAGCTGCTGCGGAGGTTTTGAGGGTTTTAAGGCTTGCCCAAAACGTGCCACGTAGCAGTTTCGAAGCCCAATAGAAGCAGCTTGTGGGGCCTAGGGAGGTACCATGACCGAAAGCTGCTGCGGAGGGTTGTGAGGTTCTGAGGTCTTCGCAAGCTGCTGCGGAGGTTGTGAGGGTTTTAAGGCTTGCCCAAAACGTGCCACGTAGCAGTTTCGAAGCCCAATAGAAACAGTTTGTGGGGCCTAGGGAGGTACCATGGCCGAAAGCTGCTGCGGAGGGTTGTGAGGTTCTGAGGCCTTCGAAAGCTGCTGCGGAGGTTTTGAGGGTTTGAAGGCCTGCCCAAAATGTGCCACGTAGCAATTTCGAAGCCCAATAGAAACAGCTTGTGGGGCCTAGGGAGGTACCATGGCAAAGCAAGTGGGACGCCTTCGAAAGCTGGTGCGGTTGTGAGGTGCTGAGGCCTTCGAAAGCTGCTGCGGAGGTTTTGAGGGCTTTAAGGCCTGCCCAAAACGTGCCACGTAGCAGTTTCGAAGCCCAATAGAAACAGCTTGTGGGGCCTAGGGAGGTACCATGGCAAAGCAAGTGGGACGCCTTCGAAAGCTGCTGCGGAAGGTTGTGAGGTTCTGAGGCCTTCGAAAGCTGCTAGAGGAACTTGGAAAGGTTCCGAGCCTTCGAAGCCAATGCCGCACACCTACGGTGATCCCGGGCGCCGCCCTGCCTAGGCCAAGGCTAGGCAGGGGTCGGCGGATATACATATATACATACACATATGTATTATACATTTGTATGTGTGTATGTATGAGTGTATAGATATATATATATATATATACATACACGTGTACATATGTATACATATGTATACATATGTATACATATGTATACATTCACACACATACATGTACAGATTTATTTGGAACACCAAAATAGGTTTGTCCAGACTGGATTGGATGCCCGACTTTGCAAGTCGAATAGTAGATCCGTGGGATTTTGGGAGCCAAGACCGACTGTGCCAAGCTGTTTGGGTAAGCGGAACTTCAACGGATCTGTTTCCCACCAGACTCTGGTATGCTGAGGCTTGGGAGGAGTAGCTTCAACTGGTTTCCCCAAGTCATGGCACTGTACTCCAGTCCTTTTAAGAGCTACATTTGACAACATCAACGGCAGTTCTTTCAATTTTCAACGTCGGTCTGCTGAACTGCACTTGCGCGTCGCGGAACATTTGGATCTCGGAGCATTTTGAAGATATCTCGAGGCGTTCGCATTTCACAAAAACATCGCGCATCGCCATGGTCATCGCAGTCATCGCAGCGGTCCTGTGGGCTACCACTTTCAGCGCCTGGGCGGATGAAAGTTGCCTCTTACAGGGCATGCCCGCCAGCCAGGAGTTGCAAGTGGAGGCGAGAGAGATGGTGAGGAAAAGTGGTTCGTTGGGACATGAACAGCGGTCATTTTGGGAATGAAACACGATGAAACTTGGAGGTGGTTGCAGCTCG
The DNA here is from genome assembly GCA_947184155.2 of Cladocopium goreaui. Lineage (NCBI taxonomy): Eukaryota > Dinophyceae > Suessiales > Symbiodiniaceae > Cladocopium > Cladocopium goreaui. Next base: position 99,676 of record CAMXCT020000824.1, read on the forward strand.
CTATGGGTCTGAAACCTTGTGTTTGGGGAGGTTAAGAATCTGCAACAATATCCATTCGCCCAGAATGGAATCTTTGACATTAACCAGCAGTGACTGACGTGGTGATATGATGGTAAAGGTGATAGCCTGACAATGGAACATTTCCCACTTTCGGTCATTTTTCTGCCAGATAAGATCCCAGTACTGTTTCTATTCCACAAGGACTCCACTATATATCTTACCTTCATAATTTTGGCATAATGGAGGTCTATGTTTCCCAACATGTCTTTGAAGGGTATGTCCAAAAAATGCGGAAAAAAAACCCTTACAGATGAATTGAGACTACAAGGATCTGGCACATTTTGACATCCAAAAATCCACCCGGAGGTGAAGTCCCGCGAGGTGACGGCGAGGGAATTCTGGGGATGGTGGTGACGGGAGGTGAATCCCACATTACGCACCACATCGAACATCGACTTCATTGTTGAATTATTTAACCAAATTTAACCAAAAAATACCAAAATTCAACCACATTCATTTCATGTCATTTCAGTCATTTTTTGGGATGTTGTGGGCCAAAAGGAACATGTTCAGTTGAAATGCTATTCAGGGTGAAAGGAGGCATCTGATGAAATGATTCCAACTCCTAAAACCCTTTGAAGTGTGTCCAGGGGTAATTTTTTGATCAAATTTGTTCTTAATTGTTCTTATCTTTGATTTCAAGGCCCACATACAGAGTGCACAGTTTGCAGGGTTTGCAAGGCCTGTTTCAGCACTTTCTATGAAGCGAAATAGAACCAACACATCATTTGAAGGACTTCCAACCAATCTTTGGATCTCGGATTATGGTTTTAGGCGCTTCTTTTCCGTCCCTATGATTAAAAATCAGCAAACAAGTAGCAACTGAAATTCATCCACTTTTGCCAATCATTAACTGATTAACTGACCAGATCCACATCCTCACTTTGAACTCACTCCCCGTCTGGCAATTTTGGGTAGAGGTGAACTAATTATATGAATTGACCTACCCGCCAAGCGGGCAAGCTGAGGAAGTTTCCGGGAAGTAATGCAGCAGGGGACACTTATCTCATTTTATCTCATCTGATCGCTTTATACATCTCTATACTACATTCTAATTGCCATTGGTTTCTACCTTCAACCTCTACACACACTTGTTGAAGTCGCACCGACTAGATATATGTTGCAATCAGGTGGGGAAAGGGCAAAGCTGCAGGGAAAGTCGCTCCAACTTGCCTTCACGTGCGCAGGAGCAGTCATAGAATTGCATTTGCTGAAACGTCAATGTCCAAAAGAAGTTAAGAAGTTAAGAAATGAGAAAGAAAGGAGGAAAAGGAAAGAAAAGCAGAGAAGAGGAAAGAAAAGGAAAGAAAAGGAAAAAGGAGAGAAAAAAAAGGAAAGACAAGGAAAGAAAAGGAGAGAAAAGGAAAGCAAAGGAAAGAACAGGAAAGAGCAGGAAAGAAGATAAGCGAGGGGTGGAGCAAGTGAGCACCTTGGATCTCGTTTGTACTTTGTTCGCACCTCGTTAAATTCACCAGGCATGTGCAGCCAAAGACAGATTCAAGCATGCCCCAAACCTGTGTTTTGATATTTCCACGCAACATCCGTTCACAATGGCTTTGGCACTGGAAACCCAGCTGAAATGCGCCTCCAAAGCAGCACTTTCACGATCCAGCTAAAACTTGCGTTTACATTGGTGTTCCCATCAATATTTTAGGACGAAAAAAATTCAAAATGCAAGTTGTTTTTCTATGGCACAACTTGCGTTCACGCAGTGATTTACACAGTCTTGCAAAATATGCTGTTTCAATCATTTGTCAACAAATCCGCGGAGTTCCTTCGGGGAAGTGGTTTTTTTGATGTGTTGGTGCGCGGAGTTCCGTGCGGGAAAGAACTCCCTGAGCCAAGTTGGCGTGACTTCCGTGGTTTTTTGTACTGTGTACAATGTGTACGACATGAAACATTCATAAAACACCAGAGAAACACCAAAGAATCGAGCGCAAGGCACTAACAATCAGCTACACCCAGCCGGCCTCTCCTGTGGCCATTCCATTGCGATTGCAACACAGCGTGGCACAACGCAGTCACCGGCATGAAACATTTCGGATCCGCAGATGGTGCAGATGTCCAGGCCCAACCATTTTGGCAGCCGTCGATCATAAGCCGACCATATCTGCCAGTGTCCACAACCGTCAAACGAAGTTCCCTTAATCGACACGGAGACCTGCTTCATACAAACAAACAAAACGTTTCGAACTATTCGGTCCTGTTGCAGCACTTCCACATCAAGGACTTTGTATGAACAAGTCCCAGTTTGTTTAACACAGGTTCCGACAGGTTCCGACCGTAGCTTCAGCCTTGGATCACAGGAAGAATGCCTTGCACATCAATTAGGCATTTCAGGCAGCCACTCACTCAATGTCAGTTGCATCTTCTCTTCTCAGCTCTACCCTATTGTCCTCTACTCGTCTCTACTGTTCTACACAAATCTTCTGTATACTCTTTAAATCTACTCTTCTCGGTTTCCTTTGGAGATTGTACAGTTTCTTCACATGGTAGGCCCAGAATATCGGGCCTACTGTTTCTTGGGATCTAAACCATTATCTTAGAGCTGGAAAATGGGGTATTGTCAACCGTGGTTAGATAATTTCATACCCGCGGTACTCTTTCATCATTTGCCACACATGTGGATCTATACTGAGCAGGCTCAGGCGGCGCAGTGCCCTGATGGGACAACGGATTTTAGCTACGATTGGACGGGCTTGGACGGACAATTTCCCAGCGGTGGCTCCTTGACCCCAACGCCACCGACGGGGATTGCGCCCAATCTCAACCTGGATGCATGGCAAAAATCGGCTGGTTGCAATCTGGGTGGTTTGGGGTTTATAAGAAGGAAATGTGATGGTTTCGCCAAATTGTTCGTTTGAGCTCGCTGAAAGTGGGGTCCCGAAGTGCAATGTTTTCCCAAAACTGGGTCACATCTTTTGCACCACCCCGAAATCGACTGGTAGCCAGGCGATGTTTAAATTCCGAAACATGGTTCTCGACGTTTTGTCCGCAGAATGACTTCTATGAGATCACCGGAAAGAAAGAGAAATAACTCAACATAATTACTTTAGGGGGTTTTCTTTTCCGTCGTCTATCTTTCTGAGGACCTGTACATCTTTTCATCAGGCTTCCCTCCAAGTGCTGTCTATCCATGAACCCCACTCAATCTTTTGGGTCCGGCGAGCGGGATGGAAATGGTACTGCCTTTGCTTTTACTCGCCAGCGTGGACAACTCCTCTTCAGCCAGATGCCAGATGTGAGAATATTTGGGGGTTGAAAATCAAAAAGAAATATTCTCTTCTTACCAAATCTTTGCTGAACGACAAAGGAACGATGAGAAGAAAAGGCATCAAACTTGCAAACATACTTTCATCTGCAAACAATTTCTTCCCATCTATTGCATCTACGTCAGTATTTTGTTTCCCGAGCTCCGCGTTTCTTCACCTCGCTCTCTCGGATGAGGTAGGTTTTGACAGCAACACTAATGGCCGCTGCATCGGCGCGGCCATTTGGAATTTCGACATCAACGACTTTGACTCTGAGCCAAACGGCATGGGCGATGCAGATTTGTGGCTCGGAAACATTCGGATGATCCAACTCTTCAACCTTTTTTGAGAATTTACTTTATCTTTGTGTGATGATATTTCATCTAATTATTCTTTTTGTGCAAAACAACCGGAGTTTCTGAAGATTACTGACACCATTTACACTACTGTGCATGTACTTAGAGGATCATCTCAGAGCCACACGGATTTTCGCTGGATTCGATTCGATGAAGAACGCATTTGGGGTTTATGCAAAAACTGGTCGTTCGATGTTGTTCGCCGCTGATAGTAATTGCAATTATGTGAGAACATGGAGGCGTCATGAGCGCGAAGAGAGGCAGCAGCCCTCCCAACCCAAACTCCGTGGGGCTCAGCCGGCCAACTGGTGCAGCGCGCCAACAGCCAAGCGCGGAAGCAATAAGCCCCAGAGTAATCTGGCGAGGCAAAGGCTGACACGCTTTGCACCCGCATCACTTATTTCCTCAGCGACCCCAAGCAGATGCTAGGCGAGAGGCTGCACCTGAAAAGGCTGTACTTCCAAGAATGGGACTGACTGAGTCGCAAGAGATTTTGTTGGATTTGGTTCACAGGACATCGGCTTTGAGAACATTTTCACCTCGGAGACGATCGGTTTTCAACTGGTTCTTTGCCTACGAAGCCGTCTGGCAGTCATGTAATCCTCCACTTTCCCAAGGGGCAATATCATTGTTTTGTTGGCCAGACAAGACCGCGGAAGGTAAATGCCCTCTTCTCCATTGGCAACCTCCGTGAAGAGCTTTATTTTGTGCTACATGGCTGCTAAAGCTTCCAAAATGTTCCGTCAATTTGCCCAGGTCATGCTCTCCTTTACTGTCTTCTTCGTCCTCCCCTTCTGGCCAATCTTCCTCTTCGCAATCAGGACCAGCATGAATCTTCTTTTCGTTCAGTGCACAGGTGATGGGCTATGTGTCCGACATGCCATTGCAGGGGAGCTGTACCTGGCAAGTGCCCAACCTCTGTATGGCACGTGGCACCAGATATGCGCTAACATTGTTTGCTGGGTTCAGGCTATAGTAGCTGGTCCAGCAGCAGGCGACAGAAAAGGTATTCCCTCCACATTTTCTGTGTTGCAAGCCAAGCCTCGCATCTTCCGAGCCTGTGAACTCCAGGCTGTGGAACCAAAGGTTCTGTGAGGAACTTCTGGTTGGCCGCTTCACACAGCCAGTAAAATAGCAAGAAGTCCATGAAGGAACCAAGGCAGAAGTGCCACAGAGCGAAGCGAAAGGTGCGGCGACTAGGTTGCCGGATGGATTGTTGATCGACACGGATTGCAAGAAATGTGGCTAAGCCCCACGTGAGCTTGGGGCTTTGGACGCCAATGGAGCTCGTGTGCCTACTGGTATTGCACCGCCCCATCGCGACCAATGCCTGTCAGCGGCTAAACGGCTCAACGTTGCCAGCTGTGAGTGAGTCGACCATCGAGAGTGGCGGGACATCTTAGCCAGATGTGAGACACTGCCTCTACGCCAGGAGCATCAAAAGAGAGAACTTCAGTGTCCCAGGCACAAGCGACGAAGCGACCAGTCCAGGCCAGGGACGATCTTACAAGACAAGGAGCCGGAGACCATCATGCATGCTATCCAACAATTGTGGATGCAAGGTCACCTTGGACAGTGGAAGTCGCTTTCGTCCCACCGGAAGCCCATCACCGCATCGGAAAGATGGGGGAAGATTGAACAGGACTGCCGGCCCCACCGCGCCCCCGGCAGAGGAAATGACCCAACGCCAAGGTCAAGAGTTTGAATTTGGTCAAAGCCTGTAGTTGTGTGCCTGCAGAGATCCTGAATCATCAACACGGGCTCGCCGCTCAGGTTCATCCCCACAAGCACCGCTAGCGATCGCTCAGTTAAGGCTCCAAGCACAGAAGGTGGCAGCGGAAATGAGCATGGGCATCCAGGTGAGACGCGCGTTGTTGCGCATAAATGAGTGGACGGCAACCCGATAGAAGTATGGAAAGAGCAACCCCGCTGGAACTCCACAGCAAAGCGCGGATACCTGATCTGTCGCCTCATCAGGTTGGATGGCTGCTGCGCGTAGGTGCAGATCAGATGGCAAGCCGTAAAGCTTGACTGGGGCTAGAGACATGGCAGGAGAGATCGGTTGGTGGAACAGAATTTCATCAAAAGAGAAGCGGAAGAATATGTTTGCAATCCACTGCCTCTGCATGAAGCAGCGGTCCCAGAGATACAAGAAAATGGGACTGAAGGAGCTGAGCTTCCAGACATCTTGCAGCTTCCAAAAGCAGTGGGAGCGTACCAGCGGCCAGACGGAACCCACACCCCCAGAAGAGGAAATTAGATGAGCAGCATGGGCATGCCAGTGCAGTATGCCCAAGTGATGCAGTACAGGCCTAATCCGTAGAAGTAGAAAAAGCAGGGCCAGCAATGAGGACACCAGATCAAGAGCCAGTGCGGAACTAGGAGAGGCAGCAGACGAACCGGCAGTCAAGAGCATCGGTGTCGGACTGTCGGACATGATCCAGTCAAGCCTCGGGCAGATCAAGCAGTGTCAAGCAGTCGTCCCACTGAGCACAGGGGGGTATATGAGCTGCATGAACCAGGAGTAGACGAACCAGGAGCAGACAGATCTCCACCAACCCGCCTGAGGTCAGAAAGGATGATCAACTTGCTTCAAGTTATTGATTCAGAACACAAGTGCCACTTAGGTAGAAACCAACGGGACCCAGTTGCATTTATCAGGCGGAGGCACGAGCCTTCATGACGGGTCTGATTTTCAACAACCGAGTTTTGAGTGCACGAACATGTTATAGAGACAAAGATGTTGGCAGGTTGCCCATAGCTCGAGTTGTGGTACTCGGCCACAAAAGATCCAGATTTTTCTGCGTGTGAATTAGAGAGATGCTGCCACATGATCCTATATTGATTCTGTGCATGTGTGGTGCGAGCGGGAAGTTCAATGGTCAATCGCGAAGATGGAAGATGTTCGCAGCAAACGGCTCCACGGCATTTCTGCTGGGGCAACAGCCCGCGAAAGAAAGACCGGGAGATCTCTACTCTACACTCTACATGTTGCCACCTGGCAACCCAATCATGGGCCAAGTGCCAGACGGGTGCAAGCATCAACTTACACAGAATAGTCGAAAATATTTCTCTTGCTGGGCAAGCGCTCTGCAAGGTCACCAAGGTCACCCGGGACAGTTTCGGAGCCCGCACCTTCGCAGGAATGCCCACACCTTCGCAGAAATGAGAAACCACGTATCATCGTCTACCTCAACAAGTTGAATTTTCAGTTGTTCGACTTGAGCCCTTGTCGTTTGTGATTTGTGACCCTCCCAAATATGTCTACTTGGGGTGGGAAAGCAGGTATGCATCTCCAAAGATCCCCATGCAAAATAGTCAGTGTCTTGAACATAAACTTCTCGAGGAACGTGGGCACATTCACAGTGGCGCCATGGCATGCGCGCCGGTCGTTGACATACTTGACAACTGCAAAGGACTGCGCGTAGCAGACATTCTCAGGAACCTTGGCATTCGGTGGCACCAAGTCATACTGAGCAACGTCATGCATGCTCTTCATTCATCTTAAACTCTTCATCCGCAAAGAGCTCAGCAGTCAGATCTCCCTCCGCAGGAGCCGGGTCATTCTCAGGGCTTTGGCATTCTCAGGTTGGAAGTCATTCTTTGGCTTCTTGACACTCGTTGAGTGCTTCTGCTTGCGAGTCTTCATTGAAGATTCCAGCTCTTCACGTTTCTCTTCTGGGGTTTTCATTTTTCTTTGCAGCTACATAGCCAGGTTCGTCACTTGATCTTCGCGTGGCGAAGTTTGTCAGCCAGGGTTTGCCTCATACTGGCCTTAGTGAGACCATCGGCAAGTTGCCGGTCACTTGACGCCTATCGCATGGTGCCACCCAAGGAACCAATCGGCTCGTTGACCACCCGGATTTCAAGGCTTGACCTCCGGTCAATCACGTTGGAGATCAGGGACTCACGGTGGTATGAGTCATACAAAGCCTTGGCGTCGGTGATCATCACAGGGCTCAGCACCGAGCGGGCTTGAAGAAGTTCAGCCAGGCTCCAGTCAGGATGCCTCAGGTGCTCAAAGTAGCGGCAGGCAAACTCAGTGGCGTCGCTGGCACAACCAGCGGCTTGTGCTTCTGCTGACAAACTGCTCCGGGCCACTCGTGCCAAACGACATGATTTCCAGTCCAAGATGTTATGCATCTTCTCCAGACTCCAAAACATGGCTGTTCTTGAGAGGAGCCATCAGATCGCGAACAGAAACTCGCGTCAAAGGCAGTGATCATTCGGACCGGAGTTGATCTGGAGGACCAATTGGAGAAAAACAAAGTCCAACATCAGCGTTCTCCTTGGCAAACTTGAGCAAACCGTTTGCTTCAGCAGCAGTTCCAACCAGGCCTTTCGTAACTTCGCCAGAGAGCATTGAAGTACTGGCCTGTAGATGGGGTGACGATTGAACTGCTGGCCACTGAAGAGAGCCCATCAAACCTCTCAGATTGGAAATCTCTCGTGCTGAAAGTTCCAACAGAGGTCAAGTGACTGCAAAAATCGGTTTTCCAAAAAACCTTAAACATGTTTTTTTTGGAAATGCTTCTGGGGCAATCTGGGGCCTGCTCGCTAGCTTCGAATACATTTTATGATGTTAACCATGCACCCATGTGCAGAGGATATATGCAAATGCTGCGAAATGCTCTGGTCGGCATGCAGCGAATATGGAGTCGCCCGCAGTCGATTGCAGCGTTGGTCGCGAAATATTCGCAGCCCGGTTCATGCCCCATGCGCCGGTCTGCACGGTACTACAGCAGAAAGAATTATAATCCCACCGCCCGCCCTGCTCTTTCGCAGCTCCGATATTAGCGACTTGGAGGCAGTCGACAAAAATCGGGTTTTACCGCAAAAACCGATGCTTCCCACAGAAATTGACTTTTACCGCAAAAAACGATTTCTACTGCAAAAGCCGGTCTGTAGCGCACAAGCACCTTCGCAGCGACTGGAAGTTTGCAGTTTGCAAGTTGCAAGCAATATAGTGCAGTTTTGTCCAAGCATTCCTGTTTTGCAATACAGGTGAACTGTTGAAGGGAATGTGTGTGTGTGTATGTGTAACATCTAAATAGATGTAAAACTCCTCCTTTTTTCTTTTTCTTTCTTCTCTCCTTTTAATAAAGCAGGGGGACGTGGCATACAATCAGGGACCACGTCCAACGAAGCTACCTGATTGTATGGGATACAGAGCCTGATCAGCTCTGCGTACCTGCATTTTCTGACCGTTCATGGCAAGAGGCTATAAGCCAAGGACCTCACCAAACACATTTATTGATTTATTGATTTACACGGACGCCGCAATCTGAATTTCATGACGATTTTTTTGACGTTTGTATTCTGGTTGGGTCTACGTTTGATTTTTTTCGGAAAACCTTCATCACTCTCGCGAAGTACAACCACGAGATCTACTTTAGGTCTATTTAGGCTGGTTGCACGTTACAGGACTCAGTTCCTGATGGATCTCTTCAAAGATCCAATTTTGTCTAGTGCAATACCAATGGTGACTCCGACAAGGTGCCATAGGGCCACTGGAGGCAACCTCGTTGTGGGTGACTGCTGACGATTTTGACTTCCGAATTTGCACTTTTTAACTTGGTAATTCATCTAAGGAAAGCGAAACAGTTGGCCTTTCGGTTTTTCAGCCTTTTTGAGATGTCCTGCCGCGCCTGCCGTCCCTTGTGAAACTTGGGCATGCGTCTCTACCACAGTGAAGTCGTTGGGAACCACCAGAAACTCCATTTTCACCTTCGCAGCTTTTGAAGTGAGAAACAAACATGTCGCTTGAGCAGCCATTCAGGCAGGCACACGCTTTCCAGGTGTGGTCCCTTTTCTTTTTGGTACTCTGGTGAGGTTGAACATATTGTGCACCTAATTCGTTGGAACTCGTATAGCTGTCTATGCCATTGGGGCGCGACTTGACAACGGTCCCGAAGGGGAGTAACGCACGACTTCTGTTGTAGGTGGAACGGCCCTTTTTAGATGAATTGTTTTGGTTGATTCACGCCCGTCACCAACTAGCCCCCATTCGGTCCCTAATTATTCCCTGTGCTTCTCCGTAATGTGTCGTGGGGTTTAGGTGTGTGCTCTGTTTTTGTCAGGTCCGTTTCGCCGCGTAGGTTGGTTCTGGAGGTCCGTTCCTTCCCTTCGCTGTTCTGGCCTTTTGCCCGTCATTTGTGTCCGCTTTTTCCTTCCTCTTGCCTTTCAGGGTTGACCCGGCTCCGGCCGGGTGTGTGTGTGTGTGTAACATCTAAATAGATGTAAAACTGCTCCTTTTTTCTTTTTCTTTCTTCTCTCCTTTTAATAAAGCAGGGGGACGTGGCATACAATCAGGGACCACGTCCAACGAAGCTACTTGATTGTATGGGATACAGAGCCTGATCAGCTCTGTGTACCTGCATTTTCTGACCGTTCATGGCAAGAGGCTAAGCCAAGGACCTCACCAAACACATTTATTGATTTATTGATTTACACGGTCGCCGCAATCTGAATTTCATGACGATTTTTTTGACGCTTGTATTCTGGTTGGGTCTACGTTTGATTTTTTCGGAAAACCTTCATCATTCTCGCGAAGTACAGCCACGAGATCTACTTTAGGTCTATTTGTCTAGGCTGGTTGCACGTTACAGGACTCAGTTCCTGATGGATTTCTCCAAAGATCCAATTTTGTCTAGTGTGTGGCACATCTGTACAGATGTAAAACTTCAGGGTTTTAGACCGGCACTAACAAAGACGCTCATCAGTTGCCTGTGATATCGATGGGGACGCTCATCGACGTACCTGCTCCAATTTTTTCACGTCAATTTTGTCTGCAATGGGACGTGGCTAACCCAAGAACCGCCATGCCGTTTCCAAACCATTTGTTTTCAACTTCTCGTGCTGCACTTGTCGCAATCGGCATTTATTTATATATTTATTTTCGACATCTTGGTCATGGCCTATGGTCTATTCGATGGTATCTGGTGGATTTCGATTTGATGACATTCATGGCAGCGATTGTCTTCTTGGAGTACCTCATATTGATCAACTTAGGTTCCGATTTTTGTTTGTTCCTGAGTAATTTGCACGTTAAAGGATTCAGTTCCTGATGGATCTCTTAAAAGATCCAATTTTGTCTAGTGTAATATCCATGGTGACTCCGACATGGTGCCATGGAGCCACTGGAGGCAACGCTGTTTAGGGTGACTGCTGACGATTTGATTTCAGAATTTACACAATTTAACTTGGTAATTCATCTAAGTAAAGCGAAACAGTTGGCCTTTCGGTTATGCACCTTTTTTTGAGATATCCTGCTGCTCCTGCCGTCCCTTGTGAAACCTGGGAACGCGTTTCTTTCACGTCGAAGATGTCCGAAACAGTCAGAAACCTGATCTTTACTGCAGCTCCAGCTTTTGCAGCGACAGATGACCAAAACATGACATCAATGCCAGGCAGGCACACGCTTTCCAGGTGTGGTTCCTTTCTTTTTACGGTTCTCTGGTGAGGTTGAACATTTTGTGCATCTAATTCTTTGGAACTTGTTTATGCCATTGCGGCACGACTTGACCACGGTCCCGAAGGGGAGTAACGCACGACGTCTGTTGTAGTTGGAACTGAGTCCTTCTTTGATCTCTTGTTATTTTATCATTCAATTCAACTGCGAGCTTTGATCCCGTGGCACCATCCTTCGGCATCATGGCCGACTTCATCAAGCCCATCGCCTACGGCACCAACGTGGCCTCCTTCCGCAACATCGTCAACGATGCCTACACTTACACCTTTACCTTGGCCAACTCCTCCACCGACATCTATTCCACCTCCAGTCCACCATCATCCTGCTCACCATCCAGAGTACCCACAATTTCATTCAACTCCGGCTTCATTTTCGACCTCGACACCCGGCCCTGGTGACCATCTTTTCCGACAAGCCTCTATGTTGCATTCTCCCTGGCCCCCTATGACCTCTTCGCCGGTTTCGACAAGTTTGCCAACTCCACCAACATTTCCATCCATCACCGCTCCACCTCAATTGTCACAGCCGAACATGCCTTTGACCGCACCTTCACATCCGGGCTTTGCAACTTTTCCATCCAGGGGGCGGTTTGAACCTCCAACCTTCCCTACACCAACGGCATCTTTTTCGCCACATCCGGGGCTTCTATGACAACTCCATGTCAAGCAAGTCCGACTCTTGACGCCACTATGGCCCATCCAGCCCCACACAGTACGACAACCACACCAACAGCCAACCCACCAATTCCGACAAGTCCTGCCACACCACTGAGAAACCTCTTTCTGGCACCCAAGTAAGCCGCATAGGCAGAGTCATAGGCCTCCACATCGTGCCATGGTAGTCATGCTCATGGGCCTCCTCAGCATCAGTCTGGTAGTATGCAGCTTGGGAGTCAAAAATCTCCTCCCCACTCCAGTGCTCTTCATCAGCGTCGGGCTCATTGTCATCCCAGCCATAGTGGGCACCATCATCATATTCAGATGGCCATTCGGACGCCGCGTAGTCATACTCAGCGGCGTCCTCATCCTGAACCACATAGCCACGGTGCTTGTAGGCTCGATTGCCATGGAAGCCTCTTCGTGAGCACCAGCTTTGAAGTCCTGACCCAAAACCGGGTCAGGTTTGCCTCTCGCAACAAATGCCAACCTTGAACAGCATCAGGGAGAGCTGCTGTACATTGTGTTTCTCAAGACGCCTATTCAACTCATCATGCTATGTGACGAAACTCAAAAGGGTTTGACCAGCTCTGCGACTCAAACCAAAGTATCCATCAAAGTCTGAAGGGATTTGAACACGGGAATCATATTCAAAATGCTGATCAAGTAGTTTCAGCAAGTCCTGGAAGGCATTGTCCTCCTCAGCTTTGGCAACATCAAAGTCCTCCACCAAGCGCCATGCAAAGCCTGTAAGCGAGCCCACGATGTTCAAAATGGACTCCCCCTTGCGCTTGGCCAAGACCATCTTCTGGTGGTACAGGTTGATGCGTTTCCTCCAATCTCGATATTCTGCCGGTTGACCTGAGAACAATGGGATGTATATGAATCCCTCTGAGAGTTGCCATTGCTTGACGATGCAGCAAAATTGTCGCCATTGTCAGGGAGGATCACACCTTCGAATTCCGGGATCTGCTCTATGACTGGGTGGAGCTTGGCAGTGATCTCAAAACGTCGTCCTCAGTCAGCAAATCCAATTGGGCTCAGCTGGCCGGCAATTGGTTGACGCTGGCTCCGCTACCAATGCGAAGCAACTGTGTATATTCCACCAAGTCCCCAATGCTTGCCAGAAGGCTCCCGAAGTCCTCCTGGAACACAAAGTCCACAAAGCGCCTTTCAAGCGCTGCACCGTGCCAAAGTTGGCTGTCAAAGCCTATGATCGAGTGGCATCGGATCAGTGGAAAGGTTGGAACCTATGACCCATGGACTGACATGAATGCATGGCATGCATTTCACACTGTCTTACTTATCCTCACCTATCTTGTCTACTTTTTCTACCTTATCTTTCTTATCTATCTCACGTACCTAATCTATCGATCTATCTAAGCTATCTAAGAATCTAATCTATCTAATCTGGTTACTAACCGATTTAGTATCTATCTAACCAACCAATCAACCAATCAATCAATCAATCTATCGATCTATCAATCAACCCATCTTTCTGTCTATCTTTCTATCTGTCTACCTGTATATATATTGATATTGTTAACCGAATTGGTTTAGTTTCCCGACTCCAGATTTTGGCCCGCTCTGGAAAGGCATGGCATCATCTTTCTTGTTCTTGTTCTTGTTCTTCTTCTTCTTCTTGTTGTTGTTGTTGTGGTTGTGGGTCGTCCTGGTGGGTCGTCGTCGTGGGTCGTCGTCGTGGGTCGTCGTCGGTGGGTCGTCGTCGCGGGTCGTCGTCGTGGGTCGTCGTGGGTCGTCGTGGGCCGTCGTTGGCCGTCGCCGTCGCCGTCACCGTCGCCGTCGCCGTCGCCGTCGCCGTCGTCGTCGCCGTCGCCGTCGTCGTCGTCGTCGTGGACGTCGTGGACGTCGTCGTCGTCGTCGTGGTTGTTGTTGTTGTTGTTGTGGCGTATTGTACTGATCGCTTGCATCCAGAAACGTGTCTTCTCGCACCTGGCATTTTTTGACACATCTTTCGCAGGGATGGGCACGGGCACCTTTCAAATACATTCAAATACCGCCAAGTATTCTCATGAGGTTGCAACTACGGATAACAGGTGTGAACTGATTGCTTCAGTGGGTTTGTCCTCACTTTACCTCGTCGTTGTGCTCTGAGGCAGAAGTGTCCGAATGGACAGGTTGGCTTGCCAGATTGCCACATGCTGGTTGTACGGCATAGCGGCCCCACCCCTGGCAGAGTGAACGATTGCGCTCCGCAAGCAAAAACGAGCTCGAATCCATCTGCAATTTACGCAGCTTGCTCCAAGAGAAACTGATTGACGTTTTTTACCTTGCCGTTTTGTTTTTTTTTCTGGTTTCCTAAATGCAGATTGACAATTTTTCATTGACATCGCTTACTGATGATTGAACCATTCCAACAAAAGGAGCCCTGATTATTTCCAAACCCGAAGGGGCATGTTTCCAGAACCGAAATCCCATCATGCTCTGAAGATTGAAGTCCCATGGCTAACCGTTGGTGCGGCCCTGTCAGTCCTATCAATCCTATCATTGTTACTGTAGAGGTGGAAATTGGTTCATGTCCATCGTTGTCTTCACTATCATTGCATTCTTGAAATAATATATTACTCGTATCATGACGATGAGGATGATGACGATGATGACGATGAGGATGATGATGATCATGATGGGGATGATGATGAGGATGATGATGATAATGATGATGATTATGATGATGATGATGAGTGATTATGTTTATTAGTGTTTTTGTTATTATTATTGTTGTTATATTTGGTAATTAATATTGTTTTGTTCATTCTTGCTTATTACTGTTGTTTATTGTTGATTAGTTGTTATTATTCTTATTATTGATTCGTATTTTGGGACAAGCAAACATGAATGTAATTTGTTTATTCTTATTTCGTCTTCTTCTTTACTTTTGGTTTGTTATCATTTATATATTATTATGTTTTTTTCATGGTTGTTTATTTATCATGAATTATTTTCATATTTTTCAACCATTATTGTTGATTGTTTATGATTCATTATTTTTCTTTTTTGATTTTGATTTATTATTATTATTTTCTTTTATTTATTTTCAATTGTTATTATGATTATCATTTTTTGAGATTTAAAACATGGCCATCATCGTCATCATCACCGCCACCACCATCATCATCATCATCATGTCATCTCAGTTTATCACTTCATATGATTTAGTTTTGTTTGCTTGCACCTGATGCGTTTGTGTTGATTTCAAATCGGAAACACCCAGGCGATCAAATTGTTGGATTTGTTGTGCGTTCTCGTGTCCTATCGTAGTTTCGCCTTATGGAACAATCAACTTAGAAAACGGTTCCGCTCCAGAATGGGGTTTTGCAGTTGACAAGTTGCAGGTCTTTTGCTCAGCGTACCCTTCCAGCAAGACGTTTTCATTGCTTAAAATCATGAAGTATAGCAACTGCGCGACCGTAAATTCTTGAATTCATAGCGCGTTTGGATTTTACTTTTTGACCCAAACAACCTTGCATTGTTCGCATTACTTTCAAACTTGCCACCTGAATTGAGGCCAGATATTTGCATATATAATATTATATACGAATATGATTTTGCACCATGTTTTTAAGCAAAAACCAAATTTTTAACCAAGATAAGTAAACAAGAAAGAAACCAAGAATTGGGCCAATCACAATCACTCAAAATAGTATTTTTTTCGGAGCGAACCTCCTTGCACAGCCAACTTTGCTTTGTGGGTGGTCCCGTCCAAGAGCATCATTGAGGATGTTTTTCTTTGGAAAACCTTCCGATTGTGGTAGACAATTCTTTGTTTGTTGCTACTTGCGCTTTGGTATGGCATGCATCTTGTTTACCATAGGGTTTTTTCCCTGTGGAACTGATAAGCTGAATGTCAACGGCAAGTTAGCAGGGTCATTTTTTTTAAGCATATGATTACATCATGTTGGCTTATCCACTATTTTCTATTACAGTATTCTACATATACACTCGCTGTATATGTGTATATTACAAACTGTGATAGTGTTGGGAAATTTGGAATTACCCATACAGGTATAGTTTGTTTTATGCATCGTATGCTATCTTATTGTATTATATTATCACCAAAGTGATGCTGTTCATCAGTATCCGATCATCCAGATTCTATGTCTGTACTGGTCTCATCCCACTGCAACGTTCCCTTGCGACCCTGAGGCAAGAGATCCTTCTGATTTCTCTGAACTTCTGGGATATCGAGAACTCTAATGACTTAATCATCAGTTTTGGGAAGCTTGGTACGACTTTGATGACTTTGGTACGGGCAGATCTTTTTGATCTAACTGTTAACAATGTAGACTCTGTGAGCAGCGGCAACCGCGCTTAAGGGAGTTGTATTTTCTTTCCCAGAAATCTAGAGATTTGTAACCTGGACTAGGTGCTATTGAATTTGCTTGTACCATTTGGCAATCTAGCGGACGTCTGGAAAATAACTTTTTCTAATATGAACATCATCAACAAATTGATGTTTGACAACTGCTGTGATACACCACTCGCAGAGGGACATAGAAGACTTTGGAAGAATTGGTCAGTTTTTCATATCCTAGATAGATTCATGTGCAGCATTCCACTTTCAGGGAATTGTGCTTCTAGTGTTCACCATACAGCCAGTTCCAGCTGGATTGATTCACCACATTTCAGTGGGATCTGATTCCATTTGAGGGTCAATGACAACCTCATCTATGAGTAGTGGAAACCCCACCTACGACACAGCGGCGTCCCAGCACATCCGATAGGTTTTTGGTGATGTCCTCATGTTTCTTGGTGAACCTTTACCTTTTGAAGGGCTTTCAAAAAGCCCCAGAAATTTGGTAGGGCCCGAAGATCCCTCCATTTTGTCCACCACATCCTTCAGGTCGGGGGACACCACAACGGCTAATGCTGGCGGAAATGGACAGGCTTCACAAGAGCAGTTCTTCAACAAGCAGGCCGGTGACCCCGGTGACCCCGGTGACCCCGTTGACTGGGACGGTTTACCTTGAAGTCATGGATGTGAAGAAAGAATTCATGAAAAGTATCCCTCCAGTTGAACGAACACCCATACTGGCCATACTGGCCTCCCATCCCATACCAAGGCGTGTTTGGATATGATCCTCCTTGATCAACATTGCATCGACAGATCTGGAAAGTATCGCACATACGGAAACAAGACAACATGCCACAAGCACATCCGCACACCATTGTCACACCATAGGGGTTGCGCATGCAGTTGCACATGGCTATTCTTTTCCTTTCTCTTTCAAAATCGGTGGTTCCCTGGAATATGAGGAAAGACTTTTTTCCTAAAGCGTTAAAACCATGCATCCTGTCGTGATTCCGTGAAACTTTTTAAGGAAAGAGAAATGGGACATGGGGGGCGCGCGGAGGAAACCACTGGCATCACAATGCTTGAAGTATGTGAAAGCAGTAATATTAAATTTCGTGAAGTCTTGTTTATTTGCCCAATATGCGTTTATGGGTCAATTCTGTTAGCGAAGGGGCCAATATGCGTTTAAGGTGTATCAAAAAAAAATGTGCGCCATAAACGCATATTGGGGAATCTAACCACTGAAAACCCATTTACCAACATTTACCATGAATGAAGGGAACCATCGAAAAAAAATAGTAAATGTTGCGAGGTCCATTTTTTTGTGTAATATGCGTGTTTAATGTATTTTGGGTGGCAGGGACCTTAATTTGCGTTTTCAGTGTGAAATAAGATTTTGGTGGATTTCTGCCAGCTATACCAATCAACCATGTGATTTACTGGGTTTGAGGAAAAATACCATCGGATTGTGTGAGGATATCGTCCGAATTTTCTCAGGATATCCACATATATCAAGAGAAGGTTCTTGTGGCAGTCAGAATATCCTGAACGTACATCAAGACAGTGTCCAAGATTTTTTGGATGTACATGATAAAACTGCTTAAAGGAAAATGAACAACATGGCAACATTTTCAAAGGATAAGATGGGACATTTTGGAGGATGTCGCTTTTGGAAACTGATGGAAATTTTGTTTTGCGGATGCCATCACAGTTTCCGAAGGATAAAAAATCTCTGAGGATCAGAAATTTCTGAGAAATAATTCTCTGACGGTATCATCAAAAAGCATCTAGGATGTTCTTCTAGGATGTTCTAGGATTCTAGGATATCAGCAGAACCTCTGGGGGATACATTCAGAAATTTCTGTGGGTCACCAGATTTATCTGAGGATATCATGAACCATTTCCGAGAATATCAGAATTTGCAGATGACCAAACCTTTGAAGGATATCATGAGGATTTTATCAGGATATCATTTTCGCGACATGCATCAGGTAATTTTGAGCAGGGAAAAAGAGGCAAACACAACAAGTAGAGCAGCGCATGCTGTATGTATACAAAATAGCGGCATGCTTTGTGTTTGTTTTTCCTTTGAGAATCAGATTTGCCAAGGATCTTCATTCTGACAGTCACTGGATATATCTGGTGATTCAATGTCGAATACATTTGATGCTTATCATACAATGTTATGGTCAATTTAAAAATGAATATAGCTTTGATGGCCAGGGAAAAAACAAACAAAACAAGTAAAACACTGAGTGTTGTCTGTGTACACAATAGGGCCCTGCTTCGTGCTGAACTTTGCTCTTGGAGAAACATTTTTTTGCAAGGATCATCGTTCTGACGAACACCAGATATATCCGATGACTAGTGGAATTGTCATTAACAGATCATTTTTCTGATGATTGTTAAAAAATCTAGAGACTCCTCAGAATTTCTGAGGATCCTCGGAATTTTCTGAGGGTCGTCATCCTCAGAATTTTCTGAGGATCGTCATCCTCAGAATTTTCTGAAGATCCTCATCCTCATAATTTGCTGAGGATCCTCAGAATTTTCTGAGGATCATCATCCTCAGAATTTTCTGAAGATCCTGATCCTCAGAATTTTCTGAGGATAGTCATCCTCAGACTTTCCTGCAGATCCTCAGAATTTTCTGAGGATCCTCAGAATTTTCACTCAATAAGCGTTTTTTTGGATGAACATGTGCCAAAAGAACGCTTATTTTCAAACAAAAAATCGCTTATCGAGTGAAGGTTCTGAGGATCCTCAGGAAATTCTGAGGATGACGATTTTTTCAAACTTCTGATGCATTTCTCCTGAGTCTCTTGTCAGGCCTGTCAGAATCATTTCTCTCACTGACAAATTTACTTTTTGAAAACATGGCTAGGAAAGCCTGGGGCCATAAACTGCAGCTGAGATTGTGCATTGTGCTTTCTCCTTGAAAGGTTCCCCATAGTCTGCAAATTGCAATTTGAAAACATGTGGACACAAAAGTGTGAGTCATATGCTGGACAAACAAGCTTGCAGCAGAAGCATGGGTGGCACCTCCTCAGAGGAGATGTGGCAGCTCCAAACCTCAGCTGTTATTGAATGAGCAGCAGGAATGTGTTTCAGGGGCTGACACCACATTGCTGCTCAGTGCAGGAAGCACACCATTATGTTGTGAGGGAGGTGAAAAGCAAACACTGCTCATCCCTGGGGCAGAAACTTTTTCTGCTAATTTCCAATTGCGAAATGCAAAGGATGCACAGTTGGCATGTTGCCAATGAATTCTTTCTCTCAAGATCTTCTGGTTCATCACCATCCTGGTCAGTGACTGGCTGAGTTTGGCTCTTCTCCATGTCTTCCTTGGTGTTTGGAGGTGGAACCATCACTTGAGAATCTTCTCCTTCCAGTAGTTGCCAATGCTTGTACTGGTCGATGTTTTCTGGCAATTTCATGCCCTTGACATATTCAAGCCTTTACCTCTTGGCATCCATGGTTCAGGGCTATTGCACAAAGTAATGGCAGAGAGGGCAGGTGGCTTGAACCTAATATGCTTCAACAAAGTTAAAGGCTGCAAGTCTTCTGTTAGCAGTGTCCAGTCAGAAACAAAATGGAAATTGGCTGATGAGTGGTTTTTCCAGGGAAAACAAGAACACAGGCAATGACAGGCAGCTTTTTCACCTTGTGCTCACCAGCTCTGCAGTCTCACTTCTAAGTTCCAAAACCGCTACATCCTTCTTTGCACCCTGTATCCTATATATCTGTATATGTATGGCTTTATATATAATCCTCCTGCCAATTTCCTCTGTAAAATGGCGGTACCTAGGTACCGGTTAAGGGCTAATTTTTATTTGATTTTTTCTGTGACATAGCCTATTCAGGTTGGGAACCCATTTTATAGAGAGGGTATCTTGTATTCAGTTGTTTTTTTGGGAGGCTCATCTTGTGACAATTTTTTGTTCGTCGATTTTATAAAGGGAGAACCTGGCATTATGATGCCCATTTGTATTTTGTAATATTTGACTAGTTCTCGATTTTATAGAGCATGAACTGTGGTCATCAATCTCATCAATCAACACCTCAACGCACGTTCCTGCAACTGCATTTTTGGAGGCCCATGGGGGAAGGGTCTGAATATGCGCGATGCAAGAATCATTTTCTTCACTAAAATGGTGATACCCACAGGTTGTTTAAAATGACCATTTAATGTAGCTAAGTTTAAGGTCTGTGCACAAAGTGTCTAAACAATTACAAAAAAATAAGGTTCTTATTTTATGGAAGGCCATTCGCAAGCCATTTGTAACCTAACATGTGACTTATGACCAATTCAGGTGGACTCAGGTACCAGACCTTTATAGAGGGGCTATTTTTGTGGCAATGTTCTGATTTGTGGGCCCACGGATCCTGATTTTATAGAGGGGAGGTTTTTGAGAGTAATTTGGTGTTGTAACCGATCGCCGCATCCCGTTAACATTTTTATCAAGGCACAAGGGGAATGGGTCTGATTCGCTGCCAATATAGCAGCTCACTAATGTGATTGTTATTGAGGTTTCAGGCAGCAGTGGATCACGTCTTAGAGATAGTGAGATAGATATATAATCGATAGATAAATACAATATAGAGAGAGATAGACAGATGGATAGATAGAGGGGGCTTCAGACTGGTTTCAGATTCTTTCAAATACCTCTTCGGAGCCCTTCCCACAAAACAGAGTTTCAAAGTTGCTCATTGTTCTTGTTTTTTGAAGGTTGTGCCTTTGGACCCATTGTCTCTAGAACATCAAAAAGTTCGAAAAGTTGGGCTCTGCCCATATGTTTCCCGCTGCCCTGCCTTCTAAACTCCAAAATTGGGTCATTACATGCCTGAAACATACAAACCCCTCCATATATTGAGGTGCAGAAGTGTTTCAAAATGGGGAATTTCGTGGGCAGGAAGGCGGGTAACATATGGGCAGAAGCCAATTTCTGCAACTTTTTGATTTTATAGCATATTAACTCCGAATACACGCACTATATATAGGTATCCCCACTGATTTCCGAATTTCCGAATCACCCGTGCAAAGGCAACGTCGCCACTCGCAATGTTGAAGCAAAACCTCTCTATAAAATCGACAGGTTAGTCTCTATTTGGGGGCCCTTCAAACCTGAATTGTCCATGTTGGAGTCCTGCTGCGCCTCACAATATGGAAAGGGGCAAAGGATGTTTCAGGTAGGCACTGACCAAATTTTGGAGTTTAGCTGCAACTTTTTGATTTTAATGGAGAGAATGGGTCCATACTGAGGCCGAGTACATCCACTAAGTACCCCCACGTCCCAATTTCAAAGCTGTGAAAAGGCAATGTCAACACGCGCAGTGTTGAAGCAAAACCTCTCGATAAAGTCGAAAAATTACTCTTTATTTGGGGGCCCTCCAAACATGAGTTTTCATTTTGGAGTATTGCTGCGCCTCACAATATATGGAAAGGCATCAGTATGGACCCATTCTCTCTATAAAATCAAAAAGTTGCAGCTAAACTCGCAAATTTGGTAAGTGCCTGCCTCGAACATCCTTGGCCCCTTTCCATATTGTGAGGCACAATTCAGGTTTGAAGGACCCCCAAATAGAGACTAATTTGTCGATTTTATAGAGGTTTTGCTTCAACATTGCGAGTGGTGACGTTGCCTTTCCACTGCTTGAAATTGGGAAGTGGGGGTACTTAGTGGATGTACTCGGCTTCAATATGGACCGTTGTCTTTAGAACATCAACAGGTTTCAAAAACTGGGTTCTGCCCATATGTGTCCCTCCTCCATGTCCTGTAAACTTCAAAATTTGGTCATTACATGCCTCAAACATTTTGAGGCCTTTCCATAATGGCGATTGTTTTCCATTTTTTCGGGTATGTGATGTGTTTTTCATTTTTTGTTCTGATTTCTTTTTGGACTGAACCTGAGTCAGCAAACTATGGAAATTGATGGCATCCCAAGCCACAACCGTCCAAAAGAAGTTTCTCTATAAAACCAAGGACCCAGGTCCAGCTTGTATCGACATGCCCTGAAACAGCTCCACTTTAAAATCAGAGACCAGGTACCCCAATATTAAGGGTCCACATGTTTCAATAGGATTTGTGAAACCACCATTTTGGAGATCCTGATTTTATAGTGGACCAGGTGAATGACCTTAAAGGAACAAAATGTGACCCTGGTTACAAAACAGGCATTTGTAGCCATGTGGTGCCTTTTGTTTCTTGGTTTTATAGAGTCGTATTTCTTGCAATCTGATTGTGTCTTGATTTTAGAGAGATTCTCAGAATGTACCATTGTTATAGTTGGACCCAGGTACCTCTATAGAATGGCGGTCTCTGGGAGACCCTTGAAATTCACAAGGGGATCAATTTCAGTCTAAAATTATCTCAGATGTTTCAAAGTCATTTTGATGTAGATGTTTGAAGCGTCAAAAGAAAGAAAGGTTGTTTTCTGTTCAAAAATCATTCAATTCAAGAGAAATGTGAAAAAATGGAGTTGCCACAAAGAATGGCCGAGGCGACATTGACTTATTTCTGTCAACTTAAATGTTCTGGTCTGGAAAGAAGGAGGGGGGAGCGTAGGGGGGGTATGGCTGTCTATAAAATCAATGAAAAAGGGGTCCTGGTAGTTTGTTTTGAGATTAGTAGGTCCTATTATTCCATTATAAAATCATTAAATTCCAAGACCAGGTCAAATTTGGGATCTTCAAAAAAGCACCTTTTGCAAGCCCAAAATCTGGCCCATGATTTTATAGAGCCAAAAGTTGGCAAATTAACTGAGATTCATACTATGGAACTTGGTAACCCAGGCACTCCATTTTATAGTAAATCTTCTTGTTTTGGGGCTCTAGACCACATAGTGTTTGATTTTATAGAGCATAAACCTACCACCTTATATATAGGAAGTCGATTCTATAGAAGCCACCTAGGTACCCATTATAAAATGGAGGCTCATGAGTTCCCCATGGAATCCGCAGGGGAATTATAAATATGTATTTGTATCATATATAATATATTTGTTAAAGTTTATTTTAACTCCATGTATATGTGTGGGAGTATGGCTAAAACACATGTATAGTCAGAGTTTAGAGAAGGATTTCTCCTCAGAGGAGCTTAGCCTTCAAGGAGAGCCTGGGTTCTCCTTTTCAAAGCTTTCAGCCCATCTAGGTGCTGACTTCCTTTTTCCTTCCATTCTGTCAACTTCTGACAGAGGGCCTTGGCCTTTGCCTGGTCCATGTCACTGGAAATTTCCAACTTGGAAGCAGCAAGGTCATTACGCAAATCATCAAGGGCTTTGCCCACCCGGTTCAAACCATCTTGAAGATCATCCAAAAGTTTTTTCATGTCCTTGCCAGGGTTCTGGTGCATAGCCTTGAGATCCTTGAAGAGACTGATGATATCCTCATATTCTTTGGCGGCCTTGGTCTTGGCACTGTCCACCACTTTCCATGAGCCCTGGCACTCAGCAAATGGTTCAATCTTGATGTCTGGACCTTTGTCACCCAAAGCCAGGTTCATCTTGCTGACCTGAATGTCACCTGTGTCAACCCTGACCTCCCTTGGTCGTGGCGTGCTCTGGTCGGTGAATGTAGTAGTACTTGCTCAGCAAAGGATAGCATGTTCCTTCTTGAGTGGTGGATCCTGCTGGGTGGTGATCCCCCTTTCATAGCAGTCTTTGAGCAAATCTTCAAAGACTTTGGTCCTGTCAGCAGGCTCTAGATCTGTCCAGCTCCAGCCATTGTGCTTCGAGATCTCAGGAGCTGACCTGAGCTGAAAATGCAAAATGCATGCTGTTTTAAATGCTGGATGTGGTTTATGTATAAATCTTGATGGTGCGAGACCATATGCATATATGTATATATCTATATGTGTGGACATATTGAAAAGTATTATAAGTAATGGATATACAAAATATGTGTATATCTATACACATGTGTGTCTATATGATATATGGCAAACTCTGTGCATCACTCCTCAGAGGAGTGGCCTAAGTGTTTTGTATAATCCATAAAAATTGTTTAGTGGAAACAGAAAATATACTTCAACTATACCTAGAGACATGTACCCTTCAATAACTTGAGAGGAAGTCTCCTTAGAGGAGCTGCTTGATTCCACACTGGAGAGAATCTGCTGAAGGTTGCCCTTGATCCCGCCTCCAGCAATGTACTTGGCCACAAGGCCCTCTTCTCATCTGCCGACATGGAGTTGTATTTCTGCAGGGCAAGGGTTTCAATTGCACTGATGATGAAAACAGAATATGGGTTTCATGCATGTTGGAGTTCAACAATTTCATGATGAAGATCAACCAAAAATGTATAGGTCTAATTGATCACATCTTTGAGAAATAAATATAAATATATATATAGGCGCATGTTGATCTAGATTTAGATTTACTTTTTCTTGTAACCCCTATCCTCCAAGACCATCTGTGCACCCTGAGCTTGTGGATCCTTTGGGTTCTTGGCTTTGTACTTCAGGGCAGTGATGAACTTGGAAACTTCTGCCCTAGAAACCTCATTGGCTTCCTCTCAACTCCTGAAGGTTGGCTAGCAGCCTTAGCCTTAGCGCTTTGGCCTTGCCTGTCACCCTGGGCTTGACAGCCTTCTTGGGCGCAGCAGTGGACTTTCCCATGATGGCAGCAGAATGAATTTTGTATTTGAACCAATACCAGCTTTGCAAAGATACATATATCATTCACCAAGATCGCAAGAAACAGGAAGCAAAGCACTGCTGAATTCATTGGTGTTAAAAAATGTTTTTAAAAACATTTTTTAACACCACGGATTTTTTGTGACTTAGTTTTGAAATTATTCTGATCCAACACTTCCACCATGACACTTTTGATTGGGGTCCCTGGCCATTGGTAGCCCAGCCATTGTGCTGCCTCTGAACCTGACTTGGCAAGTGCTGACGTGTGAATGATGGATGTTGCATGTTGGTGGAAGGGTTCAGTATATAATATTTCTCCTCTGAGGAGTGCTGACTCTATTCATATCATATACATAGATTTGGAACTAATATATTTGTATTTTGAAAATATATGTGGATGCAATGGGGTGGGTAGTGACTCTTCTGAGGAGTGTCACTTTCTTAGATGATCAGACTACATCCAAGTCAATGCAAGAGAAACTCCATGATGGTCAATGTCACAAGACAAAAACTTGGAACACGATATGAAACACTACTACACTCAACACAGTTGGCAACAGTTTGAGGATCCACACAACTCTCTGCAGCAGGGTCTGGCCTGAACGCAACAATGGTTGGAAGAAGATGTTTTTGTGAATGGGGGGATGCAAAACTTTGTTGACTAAGCATGGGCAGCTTGTGCAAATCAGACTTTATTCTTTCCAATGATATTCAAAAACAAATCATCTCCTCTGAGGAGATTGATGCCAATTGAGATATTAGCTACAAGACCTCCTCGAGGTCTTGTACCTCAAAGAGCAGCAGCAGCAAGGACCTTTTTCTGTCGAAGATATGCCAGTCGAAGATGTGCCATCTCTTAAAATTGGTCCTTCACCAGACCACATTGAGGTCAGCTGCTTGGATGCAGATTCACTTGTGCCACGGCGCAGGTGCTATGGCTCTGGCAACTTTGTCATCCATCCAAGTTTTCTGAGCATCTGTGATGCCCTGCATGGGGGCCTCAGGGCCGATCCATTGTCCTGCCCCGTTTTTGGCTTGGATGGCATAGTGAAGGCTCAACACCCTCTTCACACCTTTGCTCTTCTTGCGTTTTGAACTTTGAAGGACAGCATCTTGGTATGACTGCGGCATAGACTCCATAGCATTGGGTGCACTTGCAGGATCGGTCTCACCTGTCTCCAAGTCCTCAATCATTATCGGCTCGTAGATGATTGGATGCGCCTCCACTTGGTGGAGGCTCCACATGAGGCCTTCCTCGAGTTCCTTGCTCAATTGAGCACATTCAATTCTGGGCATCATGGATTCCCTCCATTCCTTTGGCGACCATTTCCGGCCGCTGTCAAAGCGGCCACGAGCTGTGAGTTTCCAGCCTGCATGGGGATCTTTCATGTAAATTAAAGGACCGGATAACCCCACAAGTCAACTTCTTCCAATAATGAGCATCAAAGGTTGTAGCAGGAACGGGGAAGGAAAGGGAAATAAGGCGGTGAGGGATCGAGAAGTTAAAACAGTTGTGTGTGACAAAGTGGAATGTGAAAGATGGTGTGTGACAAAGCAAGAAGGTATGTGAAAAGATAGTATGCATGTACCTATGTACGTATGTACGTATATACGTATGTACGTATGTATGTATGTATGTATGTATGCATGCATGCATGCATGCATGTATGTGTGTGTGTATGTAGGTAGGTATGTATGTGTGTATGTATGTATGTATGTAAGTCAGTATGTATGTATGTATGTATCTATGTATATATATATGTGTAATGTATGTATGTATGTATGTCTGTATGTCTGTATGTCTGTATGTCTGTATGTCTGTATGTCTGTATGTCTGTATGTCTGTATGTCTGTATGTCTGTATGTATGTATGTATGTATGTATGTGTGCGTGTGTGTGACAAAGTTGTGTGTGAAAGATGGTGTGCGTGAAAGCGACGTGAGTGCGACATCAGTGCAGACATCTTTTTTTCGCTAGCGCTGCAATGTCATCTGCTCGGCATGCGGCATCACTGCGGGCCTGGAATGGGCTGAATGAGGTGTGCCATGAATTCTGTGCTCCATGTGGTGCAACGAGATGTTCTACGTGACAGCCGCGCCTGTCCTACAGCCACGAATCAGACGATGAGGACATAGAGGAAAGGTACCTGGCCGCAAAAGTGTAGGACACGAATGTAGCTGGTTGTGAATGCAACTATGAAAGACACGTACAATATATCTAGACACAGAGTGCATGCCTGTCAAGTCACGACACAGTCGCAGTTTCTTCATCTTTCCAAGAGTGGCAAGCATCATGGTTATGACGCTATCTGTGCAGTCTTTTCTCAAATATGTCAACCGCACGCAGTGTGACTGAGATTGGGCTCTTTGCACATTGCGCCAAGCCATTCCGGATCACTGTGCGTTCCAACGTCATCTGCTTGGCGTGTCTTTCCACATTGAATCAACAATGCCGGCAGCCAAAACAGCAGATAAGAAAGCTAATGTCAGTGCTCGCCATGCGGTTTCTTCCCACATGTTATCTGTGAAAATCCAAACGGCCATTGTGTCACGGCGGCTCCGGGTGATCGAGGCCTAGATTTACTGCAATGCCGGCAACATCGATGTTCGATCCTTTTGTCTCGCCCAAATGAATACGCAGCCATGCTTGCCACTGGACAAAGACAGAGTGAGCATCTGCTTTGGCATACATGTAGGCCTGCAACTCATGCATAAGCAGGCGCGCAGCTCTGTGGCAGGCTCTGGCGCAAGAGATTTGGACTGTCTGCTCGTCTAAAGTGGCAGCATCGTCCCAGAACCAGCGTCTCTTGACAACATCATAGCAGAGCGACCCAGATAGAAGTTCCTGATCCCAGGACAGGTTGCTCAGGTCGGAGCGGTGGCACAAAAGCATCAGGGACAGAAAAGATTTCTGCAACATCTGCGACAATTGCAACCTGAATTGGTTGAAGCTGAGACATAAGCTTCGTCGCCACGTCGTTCAGATTGATGTATTCGATATTGACATACATCAAGATCGAATGACATACATCAAGATCGAATACATCAATCTGAACGATGTGGCGACGAAACTGAGCAATGCACCAGTCCACCGATGATTGACGGTCATTAACCAGGACATCATGCTTGGCCCAACGAAATCAATCAGAATGTAGTCAACATCCAGCCACTGTCCTTGGTTCCCTTGCACCTGCTTTCTTGCGAAAGTATGCGCCACCGGAACATGAGGCGCAACTGGAAGAGACGCGCAAGTGCTGGACGCAGCAAAAGCACGAGCGTGGACATCTGAATCATCCCGTCGATTCCGAGGGGCAAACCATTTGCAACAGATAACAGTCGCGTCCCCCTTCGGTACCAATCCAGATCATC
Source organism: Cladocopium goreaui (assembly GCA_947184155.2). NCBI lineage: Eukaryota > Dinophyceae > Suessiales > Symbiodiniaceae > Cladocopium > Cladocopium goreaui. The sequence continues at coordinate 127,783 of CAMXCT020000824.1, forward strand.
CTGTCTTGCACGCGGCTTCGTCCTCTAAATTTCAAAAGGATATCACACGCCAACATTCGCATGGAACTGGCACGATTTCGCTTGCCATCAAATCGCCCGACTCCACACTCACAAGGCCATGGGTAGCAGGCGGAAAGAACATGACGCCAGGATTTTTTATATTTTACTCCAGCGGCCCAGCGGTGCAGATGTCGAAGCAACCATGTTCAACAAATGCAAGTGCCTCTTTTCATTCAACGAATGCAAGTGACTGTGTTGCAACGTTGGTGTGGTGACGGTATGAGTTGTCATGCGCATGCAGAACTCAGAGCTGCAAACAAACAGTGCGCCAAGATTCCGTGTAGAGACATCAAAGCATGGATGTGACCAAGTGCCACGCCTGCCACGCAAAACGAAGGTAGATGTGACCAAGTGCCACGCCTGCCACGCAAAGTGCCGCGGCGTCACCGGTGTATGTATGTATGTATGAATGTATGTATGTATGTATGTATGTATGTATGTAATGTATGTAATGTATGTAATGTATGTAATGTATGTAATGTATGTAATGTATGTAATGTATGTAATGTATGTAATGTATGTAATGTATGTAATGTATGTAATGTATGTAATGTATGTATGTATGTATGTATGTATGTATGTATGTACAATGTGGTGCCCCTCAGTTATAAGTTGGCTTACAAACCCCATTAACTATAGTTATAAGTACCATAAACCATAGTTATTGGAGTTATAAACCAACTTAGCTAACTATGGGGCACCACCTTGTATGTATGTATGTATGTATGTATGTATGTGTGTATGTCTGTATGTATGCATGTATGTATGTATGTATGTAATGTATGGAATGTATGTAATGTGTGTAATGTGTGTAATGTATGTAATGTATGTAATGTATGTATGCATGCATGCATGCATGAATGTCATGTGTGTATGGTATGGTATGGTTCGGTATGGTATGGTGTGGTGTGGTATGGTATGGTATGTATGCGATTTAAATATGAATATGTTCGTTCCATTTGAACCAGGTGTTTCAACAAGGCAAAACCCACCATTACAGATGCGTCAATTTGCGTATCGTATTGACATTTCTTGTGCAGTGGTAAGGACCTGTCGCCAAATTTGCAATGGGTACATAATGATTTTTTTGCAGGGCCATCAAGTAAAATACTCCAATTCCAACATTTTGACATTTGTCTTGGGCCAAATGTTTTTTAGTTTTTTTTTTTAAATTGGGTACTGGGTTTAAGGCGGTTTCACTACTTTTGCCTGTGATGGCAGCTCGCATAAGGTTTCTAAGTCGAAAATTTGTTTCACGACAAATAGAATTGAAGTGAACAAACTTGGATTGAAGGTGAACAAATCTGAAACATTATGACAATTTGGGCTCTCATTGATTCCTAATTCGTTCATTGTAGGTACATTGCGTATGGGGCATAATCTGTCAATATTGTCAATGTCAGAGTTCTTTGAAACGGGGTGTTTGTTGGATCAGTGTCGCGAGGTCACTGATTGGTCGTTGATATTCAGAGGCTCTGGTGGTGTGAACGGCATAAGGCGGGGGCCACACCCTGGAAGTGGGAAGAACTACATGGGTTCTCCCTGCAATTGTTGATTTCATCTTTCAGATCGCTTTCTTTCAGATGGATGCCTCCATTCATTGCCCCCATTCATTGCCCCCATTCATGGCAATTCTAAAAGCAAAAATTATTGGGTGTTTGCACATTTTTCATTCGCACTTATAAATGGAATACTTGATTAATCATATCCCCAAAATTCCAGACTAGTATTGGTTAAAACCAGGTTTTCCATAGGCCATAAGCAAATCTTCCGTTTGTCAAGCCTCAAACACCGGCAACGCAGGTATTGCAGGCCGAACCCACCAGGGAACCCACCACCACCAGGACAGGGTAAACCGAGCTTCAGCCAGATGTTTTGAAACAATTTCCAACATAAAAATGGTCCAATGGGGATATCAATGGGCCATTTCTTTATCATTGTCTGGTCGTTTTATGCTTGGACCCATGGGATGATGATCAATGACGATGTTGGCATCCTTTCCTAGAAATCGGGTAAGTGGATGTTGACGCCATTTTTGACAACAAAAAACGAATTGTTGCATAAATGGTACTGTAAATGATTGTAAAGTGTTACATGATAGCAGATTGTGTACATGACTGTAGATCAGTAGATCATTCATGAGGGTTCCACAAACGTCAATGATTCTGTTCACCAGGCCCATCATAATTTTCCCAGAGATCATTGGTTCAACCGTACACTACCGCGGGTCCCTGCATTCCAGTCTCTTGATGCCACCTGTTTTTAGGAGGGGTCATCGGTGATCCACACATCAGCACTTTGGAGCCTTGGGTATCAAGTGGGACGGCTTTGATTGGTAGATCGCGGTACTTTATATTATATACTTGCTGGTTGGTTGCTTCAAATCTGGATATGTTTCAGCATTGTGTATCCCAACTAGTAAACAAATGGCCACTTTAATGGTCATTCTGTGGGTCTCAGAATTTTGAGACAAACCGTTCTTGATTTTCGCCTCTGGATGTGGCATGAGCCTCCAAGTTTTACAGTGAAGGAAGCCAATGGAATGCCAATGGTGGATGAGATGAATGAAGTGAATGAAATGAATGAATGAAAGCGATAAAGTTGATGAAAGGAATGAAAGGAAATTAGTGATACGCAAAAGATGGTGACACAGATCAAACAAATGACATGGACACAGTAAATAAAATTCATGACATGGGTGACATGGATGAAATGCACAACTAAAGCGGAAGACATCAATGAAACCAATGTGAGCCAATTCGAGAATAAAGAAAGTCAACATTGGCAAAGTGACTCGCTGACCGACTAGCTGGTGGCCGGCTGAGCGATCAAACGAAGAACGAGTAGACTGACCGAACGAAAGAAACAACAGACTGTAATTGATAGGACACGTTTTGGAAACTACTTTAATCGACCCATGAAAGCCTATGTTTTTGCTGCCTCTCAGGTGACCATAATAATTTTTTCCTTTGCACTTGCTACACATAGGGTGGGGTGGGCTACCGACGTTCATTTGAAGTTGCACACGCAGCACATGCTACGCTAGGCTTGGGGTTCAGGTTGTCATGGTGGATGGGACGGAAAAAACATCCAGCTCCGCACATCGATACCTTTGCTGCGTGGAAAGACGCCCCTGACTGGCCTGGAACCTGTGAAGATCAGCTGGAAGTGACATAAAATGCTTGATTTCCTGTGACCAGGATACTCTGTCTGTCAGGCTGGAAATTCCTAAGAAAGTCAAATTGCTGGAATGAGATGAGCTGGGAGAACACTATTTCACCAAAAGGCGTTTTTACCTAGGTGAAAATAGCATTTCCGAAATTTCGAGGCGCTTCTCCAATGGTTTGCGCTCTTGACACAGCAGATTGCAAGGCCATGTGACCAAAGTTGTGCTTTACAGTATTCTGTTTGTCCGGAAATCACCTTTGAGAAATATGCACAACACGGTCGCTCCATCGCGAACGTCACCAAGGATGGAAAGCACTACCTGCTGTTGAACCAGGGCAGCTTCTCGCTGTGGCGCTTTTCTGGACCACAAGCAGAATTCCATTCCGAGGGGAGGGTTGAAAAATCGGATGCCCCTTGGGCGAAATTAGAACACATTCAGCTGCTTGATTTTGTTGTTTCAGATTTGCCCAAAAACTGGGGATTTGAACATTTTGAAAGCCATGGGGGGATTCACCACAGATTTGTTTCATGGCGGTGCTTCGTCCCAGTGTTGTGCCCGTCTTGTTTGACGCACTCTCTGCCAGAATCCTGACGGGCGCTCCAAAACAAAAACGTTTCGACCAGTCCATACGGTCCATACGTAATCCATACATGAATGCATGTGCGCAGAATAGTATGTATATGTATGTATATGTATGTATATGTATGTATATTAATGTATATTAATGTATATTAATGTATATTAATGTAAACTACATATATTACATAACATTACATTACCTTACAGTACATTACATTACATTAGATTACATTACTTTAGATTAGATTACATTACATTACCTTACGTTGAGTTACACTGAGTTACATTCCATCAGATTACATTACAGTACACCATTGTGTGACACCATCATTAAAAAATCACAGCATCATTTCCACCACATGTCAAGTAGTGAGAAACCCTGGCTGCCATAAACAACTCCACTGGGGATGGTTTGAGTCTCCCACCAAAACGGTGATGACTTGGGGATGGAGATGGCATTGGGTTTACCCCATTACTGTCCATTACTGGTATGAGAAATTCACCTTTGAACTCAGTCTGTCCTCAGTCCATCAGGTCGATTGGCAGATCTATACCCACTACAGCGGGCACCAGTCCTTCACCAAGGGTCTGCTGTTGGTGGATCAGTCTGCGGGACACTTTCGCCGGGCTTTGGAAATGACCTCACAGGAAGGGTGAGATGTGCTGTGCTGGTGGTGAAAATTGCGGATTTAACACGATTTCACACGATTCAACCAGACAATTTCAGGGAAAATTGGGTTTGGATCATTTTGACTCAATGAATTTGATGGAAAACAAGGATTTAAATAGCTAAAGGACCAGATAGTCCCGCATGCGAAGTCAAGAAGAGAAAGATTTCACAGGAAGAGTTACTGTATACGAAGCACAGATGAGTTTTGTAGAGGTTTGGAGAGAGAAATGGAGATTTGATACTGGCACCCTCGAAGCACCAAGTGCTGCACCGCTCGAACCTGTCGAAATCCGCCAGGATTGCGTGTGGCGGACAAGAACTGAGGGCAACGACTGGGTCGCTAGGGGATTTGCTCAGAAACAGCATATATATATACAATGTTTATACATATATATATATATAAATACACACATAGATATTGTTTTATTCTTGCTGCGATGAACCCACTCAAATCTCTGGATTTTCAAGAAGTAAAGATGCCTCTTGACCTATGTAGCCCATTTTCAAATGGAATTCGACTGGAGCATGGACACCATCCCATGGGTGCTTTGAACCTGACCATACCGTGTCCCATCTCGGCGATGGCTGGATGAAATGGCCATGAAAACTGAAAACTGATCGTTTAGTAAACCAGGGTTTCTAGGAGGGCTCTTTATAGCTGGAAGGGATTGTTGGATCGTTAGCAGCATCCAATTGCCATATGTTTCGAACGCCTAAGGAAGTGTTGAAGGAACCTCAACTTCTCAGTGCTGCAGTGGGCACGGGCTTCAACATCACAAGCCACAATCACGTGAGGTGCGAAAAATTGGGAATCAGGTCAGCCCTGTGGTAAGAACATGACGATATTAATTTTCCACTCTTTGGATGGGAAGATGATGGAGAAAATATGATGTTTGCATGTTCCCAACAGTAATAGTGTTGGGTTTGAATCTCTGGGGCCGGGGGGTGGTGCCGCGAAATTGCACGCCCCGAAAAACCGGACCAGTCCTGGAACCTTGCTGGAACCTTGCTTAAAGCCTTGCTGGAACCTTCCTGGAACAGGTTGAGCTCATACATGTTGGATAACACAATTGGATTGCCAATCAGACATAGTGACAAGTGTATTAAAGACATGGAATGTTGGAGCTATGCTAATCTGCAAAACCTAGTGCATAGCATTCGTCATTTGAACACCACCCGCCACCTGAAAACATCGCCGTGTGTTTTTTATGTCATAAAGTATGTCAAAACGTATGGTGAGAGACCATTGTTGTGTTGGCATTAGGTCAAAACCTTAAGTATCTCACTTTTTTGAATACAATACTGACAACACTTGAATATTACGCACGTGCGTGCGAGCTAGAGATGTTTATTTCATTGAAGCAGCAGTATTTAACATATGTGTCCTTTCATGTTAGGTGCACTGGTTCTATTTCTCCAACACAAACACCTTCGAACACACCATCCAATTCAATGGCACCAAGTTATGTACCGTCCTATTTACCGTCTTTGGCACCAAACACTGACTCAAATGTTTTTTCGTACACGTTTTAAAGAAAACCATTTTCATTCCTTGTACTGCGAGTGTTACTACCAGTAGTACCGCACAAGGCGGTGGCGGAAGTTTCAAAGATAGAACACTATAGGAGAGGTGAGTTGTTGTGATGCATGGATGGCAGAGCGAATCCACTGATGGACTGAAAGGTGGTTGGAGTTGTGTTTTTGGAGTGGTTACAATGGTTGCAGTGGTCACCTGGCCGGTCACCTCACCCACAACTGCTGGATGTTGTGTGGTGTAGTGCAGCTGTAGTTGTAGTTGTAGTGTAGTGGAGTTGTAGTTGTGGTGCGGTGTAATTAGTGTAGTGTAGTTGCAGTTGCATTTGTGGTGGTGTAATGAGTGTAGTGTAGTGTAATGTAATGTAGTCTTGTGTAGTGTAGTCTAGTGTAGTTTAGTGTAGTTGAAGTAGCGTAGTTGTAGCTTGCAGTTGTAGTTAGTGTAGTGTGGTGTGGTGTAGTGTAGTGTAGTGTAATGTAATCAGTGTAGTGTAGCGTAGTGCAGTTGCAGTGGCAGTGGCAGTTGTAGTTGTAGTTGCAGTGTAGTGTAGCGGACTTTAGTGGAGTGTAGTGTAGTGTAGTGTAGTGGTGGTTGTAGTTGAAACTGCTACAAAACCTTCAAGGTTTTCTCACTTTTGACAAGGTGCACAATCCTTTGCGCCTGCCACGCAAAACAACATCTGAAAGTCCAAAACTTTTGACTTTGAAATGTGCTTCACGCCACAACCGTGTGCACTTTTTCGACATGTCAACTTCGAAAAGTGGTCCGAACATGGTGTTTTTTTTTAACATTTGGACTTGGAAATCTGCTTCCCGCCACAACGGTGTGCACTTTTTCGACATCTAGACTTCCAAGAGTGGTCCGACATTGGTGTGCTTTGTGCATTTTGACTTGGAAACGTGCTTCGCGCCACAACGGCGTGCAATTTTTCATCTCTCATCTGGCCAGATGGCTCCGAATCCGCCGCTTTAGCGAGCCTACTTTTCGACCCTCTGGAGCCACAACTCATTGGAAAAACACAAGTGTTTCGCGACTTTCCTACCTTTTCGCGCACCTGGACCTTCTTTCTTCTGACTGTCTCCTTTGATCCTCTTTCTTCTTCTCTTCTCTTCTCTTCTCTTCTCTTCTCTTCCTCTTCTCTTCCTCTTCTTTTCTCTTCTCTTCTCTTCTCTTCTCTTACTCTTCTCATCTCTGCTTTTCATCTGTCCATAGTGTCGGAAGTTGACTTCTAAACTCCCTTCGACGATTAGAATTTCGATTTATACTGTTGTCCTTATCAAACAGGTATGAAACATTTTCGATTTATACCGACGGACCGAAAGTTAGAATGACGTTTTGGTGGAAAGATGTGGACGTCAAGAAAAACACCCGCGTACCGCGTGAGAAATTCAGGAGGCATTCTAACTCTATTTATAGAATGGGCTAGCGCCCGGGTGCCGCCGACCCCCCTTCTGGGGGGTTGGCTCCAACTTGAGCGTTCCTTGGACTCTGCAGCCTCTTCAGCCTTGCTAATTGAGCGTCCTGCCCAGAAGGATCGGACTCAGTTCGATATTCCCTCTCCGGAGAGTGCGACGGAGACGTCGGGGGAAGGCAAGAGTTTCCAATGTTTGTCCCGCTTGCCAAAAGTCTGTGAGGAGCAGTATACGCACGGGCCAAGTAGATCACCGGCGCGCATGTGGTAACCGTTTCCAGGTGTGGGATGCGCAGGTCGTTGCGAAAGGATATGTGTATATTTGCCGTGCTTGCAAAGGGAATGTGTCTAGTGACGTCAAGACAGGGAAAATAGACCATCGAACGGTCTGTGGGAACCAGTTTTCAGTCAAGGACGGCGTTGTGCAGGAAAAAGCGTATGTTTACATTTGCCCCGCTTGCAAAGGGAATGTGGCCAGTGACGTCAAGACAGTGAAAATAGACCATCGAACGGTCTGTGGGAACCAGTTTTCAGTCAAGGACGGCGTTGTGCAGGAAAAAGCGTATGTTTACATTTGCCCCGCTTGCAAAGGGAATGTGGCCAGTGACGTCAAGACAGGGAAAATGGACCATCGGACGGTCTGTGGGAACCAGTTTTCTGTAAAGGACGGCATTGTGCAGGAAAAAGCGTATGTTTACATTTGCCCCGCTTGCAAAGGGAATGTGGCCAGTGATGTCAAGACAGGGCAACTAGACCATCGAACGGTCTGTGGGAACCAGTTTTCAGTCAAGGACGGCGTTGTGAAGGAGAAAGCGTATGTTTACATTTGCCCCGCTTGCAAAGGGAATGTGGCCAGTGACGTGAAGACAGGGCAAGTAGACCATCGAAGGGTCTGTGGGAAGCAGTTTTCTGTCAAGGACGGCGTTGTGAAAGAGAAAGGTGGTAAACGGCAAGCTGGAACGCTGAGAAGAAGCTATTGATCTGGCTTTGGGGTATCGTTTGAATTGTGTAAATGCTGGCAAACGGCAACCTTGGACGCCTAAGAGAATTGATGTGTGGCCTTGGGGTGGCTGTTGGCTGCAGGATGAAGCATGCCAAGTCAGCGTTTTAAGGGTTTTAAGGTTTTTAAGGGTTTGGAGGGTTTTAAGGGTTTAAGGGCTGGCAAACGGCAGGCTTGGACGCCCATAAGAAGCCATTGATGTGCGGCCTTGGGGTGCCTGTTGGCTGCAGGATGAAGCATGCCAAGTCAGCGTTTTAAGGGTTTTAAGGTTTTTAGGGTTTGGAGGGTTTGGAGGGTTTTTAAGGGCTGGCAAACGGCAGGCTTGGACGCCCATAAGAAGCCATTGATGTGTGGCCTTGGGGTGCTGTTGGCTGCAGGATGAAGCATGCCAAGGGATTGTTTAAGCGGCCCATAAGAAGCTATTGATGTGTGGCCTCGGGGTGGCTGTTGGCTGCAGGATGAAGCATGCCAAGTCAGCGTTGTAAGGGTTTTAAGGTTTTTAAGGGTTTGGAGGGTTTAAGGGCTGGCAAACGGCAGGCTTGGACGCCCATAAGAAGCCGTTGATGTGTGGCCTTGGGGTGCCTGTTGGCTGCAGGATGAAGCATGCCGAGGGATTGTTTAAGCGGCCCATAAGAAGCCATTGATGTGTGGCCTCGGGGTGGCTGTTGGCTGCAGGATGAAGCATGCCAAGTCAGAGTTTTAAGGGTTTTAAGGTTTTTAAGGGTTTGGAGGGTTTGGAGGGTTTAAGGGCTGGCAAACGGCAGGCTTGGACGCCCATAAGAAGCCATTGATGTGTGGCCTTGGGGTGCCTGTTGGCTGCAGGATGAAGCATGCCAAGCGATTGTTTAAGCGGCCCAGAAGAAGCCATTGATGTGTGGCCTTGGGGTGCCTGTTCATTCCAAGTCAGCGTTTGAAGGGTTTTAAGGTTTTTAAGGGTTTGGAGGGTTTGGAGGGTTTTAAGGGTTGAAGGGCTGGCAAACGGCAGGCTTGGACGCCCATAAGAAGCCATTGATGTGTGGCCTTGGGGTGCCTGTTGGCTGCAGGATGAAGCATGCCAAGGGATTGTTTAAGCGGCCCAGAAGAAGCCATTGATGTGTGGCCTGGCTGTTGGCTGCAGGATGAAGCATGCCAAGTCAGCGTTTTAAGGGTTTTAAGATTTTGAAGGGTTTGAAGCGTTTGTAGGGTTTTAAGGGTTAAGGGCTGGCAAACGGCAGGCTTGGACGCCCATAAGAAGCCATTGATGTGTGCCTTGGGATTGTTTAAGCGGCCCATAAGAAGCCATTGATGTGTGGCCTTGGGGTGGCTGTTGGCTGCAGGATGAAGCATGCCAAGTCAGCATTTCAAGGATTTTAAGGTTTTTAAGGGTTTGAAGCGTTTGGATGGTTTTAAGGGTTTAAGGGCTGGCAAACGGCAGGCTTGGACGCCCATAAGAAGCCATTGATGTGTGGCCTTGGGGTGCCTGTTGGCTGCAGGATGAAGCATGCCAAGGGATTGTTTAAGCGGCCCATAAGAAGCTATTGATGTGTGGCCTCGGGGTGGCTGTTGGCTGCAGGATGAAGCATGCCAAGTCAGCGTTGCAAGGGTTTTAAGGTTTTTAAGGGTTTGGAGGGTTTGGAGGGTTTAAGGGCTGGCAAACGGCAGGCTTGGACGCCCATAAGAAGCGATTGATATGTGGCCTTGGGGTGCCTGTTGGCTGCAGGATGAAGCATGCCAAGGGATTGTTTAAGCGGCCCATAAGAAGCCATTGATGTGTGGCCTCGGGGTGGCTGTTGGCTGCAGGATGAAGCATGCCAAGTCAGCGTTTTAAGGGTTTAAGGGCTGGCAAACGGCAGGCTTGGACGCCCATAAGAAGCCGTTGATATGTGGCCTTGGGGTGCCTGTTGGCTGCAGGATGAAGCATGCCAAGGGATTGTTTAAGTTTAAGCGGCCAATAAGAAGCCATTGATGTGTGGCCTTGGGGTGGCTGTTGGCTGCAGGATGAAGCATGCCAAGTAAGCGTTTTAAGGGTTTTAAGGGTTTGGAGAGTTTGGAGGGTTTTAAGGGTTTAAGGGCTGGCAAACGGCAGGCTTGGACGCCCATAAGAAGCCATTGATGTGTGGCCTTGGGGTGCCTGTTGGCTGCAAGATGAAGCATGCCAAGGCGTTGTTTCAGCGGCCCATAAGAAGCCATTGATGTGTGGCCTCGGGGTGGCTGTTGGCTGCAGGATGAAGCATGCCAAGTCAGCGTTTTAAGGGTTTCCCAAAGCATGCAATTTTCATGTCCAAATGCCTGGAAGTCTTAACTGGAGGACGAAGCATGCCAGGAGAATGTTTACGCGATGTGGCCTTGGGGCAGCTTGCTGGCTGCGAGATGGGTTTGACCTTGGAAAGCGAAGAAGGAGAAGTTCCACACCTGCGGTGGTCCCAGGCGCCGCCCCTGCCTTGGCCAAGGCCGGGGTCGGCGGATTTAGTCTTGAAACCCTTAAACAAATCTGGGACGGCATTCTAACCCTATTTATGTAGTCCTGAAGACCCCAAAACTCCAAAATTTCGAATTTTCGACCGTCCCGTGTCTTCCATGTACTACAATTATGCAGAATATGCATGAAATCTACCCAACAATACAATGAAAAATAATGAAAGGCATCTTTAAAACATTGAACAATTAATGAAAAATGATGAAGAACATGTAAACACATTGAACAATCAATGAAAAATAACTAAAAACACTTTGAACATAACAAAAAATCATTGAACATTAATGAACAAAATCTTCAAAATAATGAAACACCAATGACACATAATTAAAAAATCAATGCCGCTTTGGTGGCCCCAAGTGGATTTCAAGAAAAGACCCGCGTAGAGCGTGAGAAATCCGGGAGGCATTCTAACCCTATTTATTTAGTCCTGAAACATTTTAATCCTATTTATTTAGTCCTGAAACTCTTAAAACTCCAAAATTCTTGTCGCATTTTCGACCGTCCCGTGCATGCATATGGTGCTGCAAATGTGCAGAAAATGCATGTAAATTGCAAAGCATCTACCCAAAAGATAATGAAAAATAATGAAAAACATATCTAAAACACTGAAAAATCAATGAAAAATAATGAAACACATGTAACAACATTAAAAAATCAATGAAAAATAATGGAACACCTTGAACATAATGAAAAATAACTGAAAAATAATGAACAACATCTTGAAAATAATGAACAATCACCGAATGCCGTACTTTTTTTTTAAGGGGTTTCAGGACTAAATAAATAAGGTTAGAATGCCTCCCAGATTTCTCACGCGGTACACAGTTTTTTTCCTTGAAATTCATGTCTTTCCACCAAGGTGGCATTATAACTTTCGGTTGTACCATATAAACAATGAAAACTATTGAAAACCATCGTCAAAAAAATAAAAAACCAATGAAAACTAATGGATCTACCCATGATGAATAAAACATAACAAAATATGCAAAAAAACAATATCATCAACCGCCGATCCAAGAACACCTCGTTTACTCACATCTAATATGTATGTACATGATTGTAGATGTACATACTGTAATTGCAGTGAATATATGGTAATCCGACCCGGGTTTAAAGACACACACCTGTATTTTCTGATATAGCATTTGGCTTAAAGGTTAGGTATATGCCTCCCACTGCCTGTCCGGCCTGTCAAGGGAAGTGGGCCATTGTCAGCGGAGGCCTTTGCGCGGTGTGTCGTTCACTGGACCGCCTGGCCGCGTACTGCAGAGGACCTCAGCTACCTCCTCACACTGGGGAGGTGCTGCTGACGCAGGTGCGGACTTGGATAGGGGAGGCTCAGGATCTGAGTGAGACCCTACGTGGCGTCGTTCCTTGTCCGAAGGGGGTGGCTCCTAAGAACGAAGACCCTGGGGAGCCACCTATTGCGGGTGCTGCAGCGGCACCTGTGGAGCCAGAGGTAGCGGGAGCTACACCGAAAGCTGGGGCTCCTCTACCGCCGCCTCCTCCGCCTGAAGAGACACCGGGTGTGGAGGAAACACCTGAGGCAGGAGGCGGGAAAGCAGAGCCATCATCATCTCATCACTCTGGACGCAGTCATAAGGAAGAAAGAGCATCGAAGACACCAAAGCGAGAGAAGAAGAAGAGGACTAGAAAGTCGCGCAGTCGCAGAAGGAGTCGCTCAAGATCACGGACTCGGTGGGCCAGCCCTGTCCAGCCGTCGGGGGTGAGAGGAGACAGCTCCCCTGAGAGGAACGTGGAAGCCCTGAGGAGGAGGAAAGCCAGACCCAGGTCACCGTCTTATAGCCCAGCAAGACCGCCGTTGCCGAGACACCCACCAAGCCGCCGTCCCATTGGAGCTCAGTGGGCAGGCCCCATCAGAGCTCGACCGCGGGAGCTGCCTCCTGGCCAGGGTCGTCACTTCGGGAAGAACAAGGGCGTTTCAAAGCGCAAGCGGAACCGAGATTTCTGGCGGGGAGCGCGGCGGGGGAGGCGATAATGCCCCCTAAGCTCCGACGACCTGCAGCAGCTGTTGCAGTGGCCAAGGCAGGTTTGAGGAGAGGTCGAGGCTTACGGCGGCCTGCTGCCGGCGGTGAAGCCGGTGACGCAGGAGACGAGGCGGGGGAGATTGATTGCAGCCAAATCTCCTTAGAGGAATGCCAGAACTTGAAGGAGGTCGAGGTTGTCAGCGGGAGTTATTGGGAGGCACCCCTCAAAGCAGCTTTACGGGTGTCAGAGGTGAAACTGAAGGATGGCCAGAAGATGATTGGGGCCCAGGTGCTGGGTACTCAGTGCGAGGGGTTGCTCAAGTGGGCGTCTGGCCAGCCGGACCGTGTGGTTCGAGGGCACTTGTGCCCCAAGGATTGCCCCGGGACGCCCCACGAGGATGGGCTTCTGCACATTCGCAAACTGAGGCGTTTGGAGGCTGCGCGAGAGGAGTGGATGACAAACATGCTGCCCGAGGAGCGTCGAGGCCCCGGCGAGGACGAGCTGGCCGAGCTGCGCGCCGACAAGAGGAAGCATCACCAGGACACTCGGGGGGAGGGGGTCCGCGGCTTAGAGAAAGCCTCAGAGAGCCCTCCTCGAAAACGAAGGAAGACGGAGAAGAAGAGGAGCCGCAGCCGGCGAGGAAGGAGCAGCAGGTTCAAACTAGAGGGCAGGAAGGACATTGCGGTGGTATTGGGAGCCACAGGGGCAGACCCAAACCCCAAGATGAGGAGAAAGTGCCGCAAGAAGGCAGCTCGGATTGCTCGCAGGAAGAGCAAAGGTTCCAGCGGGGAGTCGACAGGGTCCTCCTCAGGGAGCACAAGCAGCCTCTCAGAAGATCGAGCGCTGTTTGGCTCAACGAACCGGGTGCACACCATCGGTCGCAGACTACCGGGTGTGCTCCTGACGGCGGCCTTGGAAGAGGCCAGCGATGCGTTGGTCACCCAAGAGGGGGGCATCTACGATGTCCAGGGGGGGACTCTTCCCCCTTTGTTCTCCCGCTACTTCAAGCAGAACTTGGCCACCAAGATGTCCCCGGCCATGCGCCGGGAAGCGCAGACTCTGGCTCACATGCTGGATCTTGGCCTCCGCGGCCGGGTGGCGGAGTGCCTCGATGTGGGGGCGCAGCGCCTCAAGGCGCTCGAAATGATGATGAGCGGCGTGCACTATACAGTGGCTCAACAAACCGAGTTGCTGCCCAAGGAGGAGATCAGCATGAGCTCAGTGCCAGAGTTTACGGAAGCCGCTCGCCGGGCCCGGGAGGACGGCAGGGCGAGATTGGAGGCCAGCCGACCCTACGGGACCCGAGGCTCAGCAGGGGCCAAGAGCGAAGAGTGGGTGAAAGGAGGTGGAAAGAAAGGTCAACCAAAAGGCAAAGGCGGCAAGAGCGACCAGAAGAAGGGCGACGGCGACAAAGCAGATCCGAAGAGGGCAAAAGGGGGTTGAGGTGGACCCCTGGCAGACAGTGTGATGAGATGAGATCAGGTCAGAAGATACAAGAGACCCTCCTGGAGGGGAGTGGTGTGGAAAGGATGAACGATGAGCGGGAGAGTGTGGGGACGGCGCCATTTCTTGCGGTGTCGGGCGTTTCCCTCACCTCTCCTCGGAAAGGTTTGCATGATGGAATTCAGGGGTGGGGGGCTGACTCTGAGCCACTTCACGACTGGCAGCGCTTGGAGCCAGGTGTACCCCCACCTTGTTTTGCTGCTACTGGCACGGCACCTGAGCGGGTAGATGGAGCTCATGTCGAGCTTGGCATGCCGGCTGCAAGTGCCGCTTCTAGGCCGGTAGATCCCACCATGAAAGGGGTGGATGATGTGTTTCACCGTACAGGGGTGTGTGATAAGGTGCCCACCAATTGGGCTGGCTGCCATTTCTCAGATTTGGGTGAACCTTTATTTCAATCTCTCCAACAGCATTTGTGGAAACGGACCAGCAAGGCCATGACCACGGCAAAGGAGTTTTTATTTCCATTGCCTTTGGGAGATTATGATGAGGTTCATCCTTCAAAGCGGCCTTGGCTTAGGGCGATTCTCCTGGCTCTGAACTCCTTTTACGGAGCGGGGCTTTCTTCGACAGTGCAGCCGACAGAGTTGCAAAAACAGGTGGTGCAAACGGTTTTGGTTTTCCTGGATAGGATGTGGTGTTGGACAGAGCGGGTACCTTCAACTTCTTTTGATGACCTGTTTCGTGTCAAAGGTGTAGACTATCGAGGTGAGGAAGTAAAGCTGGCTAGGTCATTTAACTGGAAAAGTATTTCAGCGGCTTTCCCCCCTGAAGTTGCTACACTGGATATTGCAGATTTTTGCACGGGGGGCTGCCGAATGTACCTCTCTGAGTTTGAAAAATTTATGCTGCCCGAGGATCAACAACGACTGGGGCGAGTGCCTCGGACTATGGTCAGCGGGGAGGACTGGCCGGAGGTGTGCCGGGGGCTTCTGCAGATGGGTATTTGTGGGATTCTTCCGCAACGGGAATTGTATCATGTTGGGGGTAAACCCCTGCTCAACGGACTTTTCTCGGTCAGTAAAAATGAGTTTCAAGGGACCATTGAGTTACATCGACTTATAATGAATATGGTTCCTCTCAATGGCTTGTGTGTCCCGTTCGCGGGCGATGTGGGTACTTTGCCAACCATTTCGGGGCTGAACTCATTTTATTTGGAAGACGGAGAAGTAGCTGTTATGGGAAGCGAAGACATTAAGTGTTTTTACTACCTGTTCCGTATTCCTGCTGGGTGGCAACGTTTTATGGGCTTTGCACGGGAGGTTCCCTCCTGGTTGTGTCCTCCTGGCTGGGGAGGAGAGCCCTGCCACCTTGTATCGCGGGTCCTCCCGATGGGGTTTCTTAACTCAGTAGGTTTGGCCCAACATATTCATCGCAACGTGGTTAAATGGAGCCGACGTGAAGGTGGTGGCCCTGGTGGCTTGGAACGAGAGTTGAGACGGGATAGACCTGCCCCAGTTTCAAAGGAGCTCTTTCGGGTCTATTTGGACAACTGGGATGAGATTAGGAAGATGGATGCTTCACTTGCCCAAGAGATCGAAGGCGTACCGTCTCAGCAACAGCAGGCTCTCCGAGAGAAATACCTAGAGCTGGAGCTCCCGCGGCATCCAAAGAAGAGTGTTGAAAGCTCCTTGAGGGCAGAGATACAGGGAGCCCTCCTGGATGGGGAGGCAGGGGTTGCTTACGCGAAGCCTGACAAGATAATGAAGTATCTTGGGCTAGCATGGGAGCTTGTGTCTCGTGGTCGTGCAACCCAACGTGAAGTTCAAGTGGTAGCTGGGGGGTTGGTCTACATATCGCTTTTCCGACGACAGCTGCTGGGCAGCCTCAACGCCATATGGCGCCATATTGAAGACATGAAGAAGGATCCACCCGTAGTTCGTAAGCTGCTTCCGCGAGAAGTGAAAGCTGAGGTGTTGCGGTTTATTGCCTTGATCCCGCTCGCACAAATGGATTTCCGGCTTCGAATGGAGCCGCAAGTCACTGCAAGCGATGCCTCCTCTACAGGGGGTGGCATCTGTGCGTCAGTTGGGTTGACCTCTTATGGCCACTTGGCCCAGAGCGCTCTACTCCGGGGCGAGGAAGAGGAGCCCTTCTCAACAGTAGAAGTGCTGACAGTAGGCCTCTTTGACGGTATATCGGCTCTCAGGGTAGCAGCTGAGCTTCTACATCTTCCTGTGGCTGGCCATGTGAGCGTGGAGTGTCATGCAGGAGCCCAGCGTGTAGTGGAGGCAGCCTTTCCAGGCAGTCTACATTATGGACAAGTCCAAGACATTGATAAGGAGGTGGTTCAGGAGTGGGCCCGCTCTTACCCCTCTGTGGGGGTGGTCCTGCTGGGGGCGGGACCCCCTTGTCAAGATGTGAGTGGGCTCAATGTGGACCGTGCGGGATCCCAAAGGGGAGCTCGTAGCTCCTTGTACAAGGAAGTCCCGCGAATCCGGGGTTTGGTTCAACAATATTTCCCCTGGGCACAGGTTCACCTCCTTTGCGAAAGTGTTGCCTCAATGGATGGGGCCGATCGGGGAGCTATGTCACACGACTTGGAATTGCAACCGTTGCGGGTGGACGCAGTAGGTGTTAGCTTATGCCGCCGCCCCCGGTTGTACTGGCTGACCTGGGACATAGAGTCGGAAGAAGGCATCTCCCCACAGACACCCGTGGGTACAGGCTGGGAGGTTTATTCTCCTGTCGAATTGCATGCGACGATCAATGCCAAGGACTATCTGGAGCCGGGGTGGTTTCTGCCTCCTGGGGTTAGGCTGCCTACCTTCACAACAGCGCGACCATCGGCTAAGCCCGGCCGGCGGCCTGCTGGGCTCCACACATGTGATGAGGCAACGCTGGAACGCTGGGGAAGGGATTCCCACCGTTATCCCCCCTACCAATACAAGCCAGAGAACTGTCTTCACCATGCACAGAAGGAGGTTCGTGTGGCATCAATTATTGAGCGGGAAGTTATCCTTGGGTTTCCAGCTCATTACACTGAACAATGTCTCCCAAAGCAGCAAAGGCAGGGAACCGCATGGGAGGATATGAGAAAAACCCTCCTGGGGAACACATGGTCGGTCCCAGTGGTGCTGTTGCTCATGAAGCAACTCTTTGAGCGGCTCGGGGTAGTCCCGCCTTGCTCTGTGCAGGAGCTTGTAGATCGTTGTGCCCCGGGAAAGGGCAGACGATTACAAACAGTTCTTCAACGGCCTCCATTACGGCGAGAGACTACTACTACGCATCCAGACGTAGGCCTCGCACGTCGCTTGGGAACGTTGGTATCGATCAAAGGGGAGGACCTCCTCCTTCAAGGGGCCTCAGAGCCTGTGGTTAAGTCGCAGAGGCTGCGGCAAACAGTCCCTGGAAAACTTTGGAAGTGGAAAGAAGTCACCGGATGGCAATGGAAGTCGGGAGGCGACCATATAAATCTCCTGGAATTGCGGGCTACTCTGACAACTATCAAGTGGATTCTCCAAAAACGCAAAACCTGGAATTGTCGGGTGATACACCTGGTTGACAGTTTAGTAGTTCTTCACTCTTTGAGTAGGGGCCGTAGCTCCAGTGTACGCCTTCGTCGTACGTTGATGCGGATAAACTCTCTGTTGTTAGCGTCCAACCTCCACCCCGTGTGGACCTACATCCACACGTCACAGAATCCGGCCGACCGGCCCAGCCGGCGGATCAAGTGTCGCAAATGGGGAAAGGTCAAAAGAGGTTAGAAGGTCGGACGAAGCAACAGAGACAAACTATCCGCAAGCAAATGGGAACCCTGAAGAACCTTACTCTGCAACCACGTACCCGAATCCGCTATGATAAAGCAAAGTCACAGTTCTATGCCTATCTTGACTTCAACAACATCGAACTTCCAAAGCAAAAATCGGCCCTTGATGGCCTGTTGTGTGACTACCTTGAGCATCTATGGGCGTCCGGGGAGGGTCGCGCTTTGGCGTCAGACACTCTTGCCTCCCTGCAGGACGTCAGCCCACGCCTTCGGGGGTCAATCCCTGGCGCTTGGCGGTTGCTGAAAGCATGGAACAGCAACGAAATACCAAACCGCGCCCCCCCCTTGCCGGAGCGTGTACTTCATAGTCTAGTAGGATACTACATCTTCCATCGTCAGCAAGGAATGGCACTGTCGCTGTTACTAGGCTTTTACGGAATGCTTCGGACCGGTGAGCTCCTTGGTATCAGGAACAAAGATGTGACTGTTGACTTACAAGCATCCACTGCCGTTATCTCCCTGGGATACACTAAAGGCGGCAAGCGTGCTGGGGCAGCTGAGAGTGTCACGGTAGCAGTTACTGAAGTTGTTCGGAGACTAGCTCACTGGAAACGTGCCACCCCTCCTGGAAGTCTCCTTTGTGCCTCTCCCCAAACGTGGCGCAAATCTTTTTCCGCCGCGTTATCTGCTCTATCCTTAGAGTCTTGGGAGTTTAGGCCTTACTCCTTGAGACGAGGTGGAGCTACTTTCTGGTTTAGTCGACATGGATCGCTAGATCGCATTCTTCTCCAGGGTCGTTGGATGGCCGCTCGCACTGCGAGAACATATTTGAATGAAGGGTTGGCTGTTCTGGCCGAAATTAACATCCCTTATGCATCTTTGAGACCGTTTCACACCGTGTATCTGAATTCAACTAAGACGGCTTTGTCCAAATGGAAGTAACAAATGCTTGAGCTTTCTCTTTGAGAAGGTTGGGGGGACGTGGAGAGGACCCGAATTCCTGCTGTTTTTTTTTAATTATGTTTTGAAGGGATCAGTCCTAGAGGGGACTGGGAGAGCGGAGTTATTTTTGTGAAACTCCAAAAAATACCGGAGCCTGCTACTTTGGTTTGGCAAAGGATGCAGGAGGTATGGGGGGCAGGCTGGCTCCTTTGGTTTGGCAAAGGTTTCAGGCTGTCGGGGCCCCTCTCTCCAGGAAGTCTGAAATTGTTGTGTGATTTTCTAATTTGATTGACAAATTGGGTCTTGCTGGTTTCGGAAAAAGAAGGAGTGCTGTCTTTGGTAATCCGACCCGGGTTTAAAGACACACACCTGTATTTTCTGATATAGCATTTGGCTTAAAGGCCCGCAACCCCCCTCCCTTTTGAACCATGGGAGAGGACCCGAATTCCTGCTGTTTTTTTAATTATGTTTTGAAGGGATCAGTCCTAGAGGGGACTGGGAGAGCGGAGTTATTTTTGTGAAACTCCAAAAAATACCGGAGCCTGCTACTTTGGTTTGGCAAAGGATGCAGGAGGTATGGGGGGCAGGCTGGCTCCTTTGGTTTGGCAAAGGTTTCAAGCTGTCGGGGCCCCTCTCTCCAGGAAGTCTGAAATTGTTGTGTGATTTTCTAATTTGATTGACAAATTGGGTCTTGCTGGTTTCGGAAAAAGAAGGAGTGCTGTCTTTATATATATATATGTGTGTGTATAATGCCGTTTTTGGAGGTTACCATCCTATTTATATAGTCCTGAAACCCCAGAAAAAATCCGGGACGGCATTCTAACTCTATTTATTTAGTCCTGAAACCCCTAAATCCAAAAAGTTTGATGCATTTTTCGACCGTCCCGTGTCTTCCATGTATATGGTACTGGAAATATGCAGAATATGCATGTAAATTTCAAACAAATCTTTCCATGAACAATAAAACAATGTCGAAATATGCAGGCAAATTCAATATCGTATTATAAATATGTAGAATATGCAAGTATTCGCCAAAAAACATGCTCAAGATCAGCAAAAAAGTAAATGACCACTAAAATTGACAGAATATGCAGAAAAAATGCAATATCGTCATCTGCCGATCCAAGAACACCTCGTTTACTCACATCTCAAATGTATGTACATGATTGTAAATGTGCATATATGCACTATATACAGAGCATATATATATATATATGTATGTATGTATGTATGCATGTATGTATGTATGTATGTATATATATATAACCGTTTTTGGAGGTTACCATCCTGTTTAATCAGCATTTCATTATCGTGGAGAATATCGTGGGAAAATTCCGGACGGGCATTCTAACCCTATTTATTTAGTCCTGAAATCCCTTAAAAATCTTAAAAAATCCGGCACGGCATTCTAACTCTATTTATTTAGTCCTGAAATCCCTTAAAAATCTTAAAAAATCCGGCACGGCATTCTAACTCTATTTGTTTAGTCCTGAAACCCTTAAAACTCCAAAATGTTTGGCGCATTTTCGACCGTCCCGTCTTTTCCATGTACTGCAAATATGCTGCAAACAAAGCTTTGCATGAACAATAAACAATGGCATAATATGCAGAAAAATGCCATATCGTTTTTTAAATATGTAGAATATGCAGGTATTCGCCAAAAAAACATGCTCATGAACAGCAAAAAACTACATGATCACTAAAATTGACAGAATATGCAGAAAAAATGCAATATCGTCATCCGCCGATCCAAGACACCTCGTTTATTCACATCTACATATTATATGTAATATATACAGCGCATGTATATGTGTGTATAATGCCATTTTCGGAGGTTACCGTCTCGTTTATAATCAATATGTAATTATCGTGGGGTATCGTGGGAAAATCCCCGACGGGCATTCTAACCCTATTTATTTAGTCCTGAGACCCCTAAAACTCCAAAATTCTTGGCGCATTTTCGACCGTCCCGTGTCTTCCATGTACTGCAAATATGCAGAACATGCATGTAAATTGCAAACATTTTTTCCATGAACAATAAACACTGTTCTATTATGAGGAAAACATGTAATATCGTATTATAAATAAGTAGAATATGCAGGTATTCGCCCAAAAAACACGCTCATGATCAGCAAAAACAAACATGATCAACAAAAAATGACAGAGTATTAGAAAAATGATGAAAAATGCAATATCGTTTGTGTATAATGCCTTTTTTGGAGGTTACCATCCTGTTATCAGCATTTACATTATCGTGGGGAATACGGTGGGAAAATCCCCGACGGGCATTCTGACCATTTTCTACCGGTTGTGACGAAGCTGCTTCATCAAAAACCTGGTTTTGTTGACTAAAACCTGTTTTTTTCGCAGAAACTAGCTCAAAACCAGGTTTTGATACCTCGACCCGCTTTTTTCAGGGATTTGGTTGATGTAGGATATATGATGATGATATCAAACTGTGGTAAGTACCTATCTCAACCGTAATTGGGGACCAAGATTTCATTTATTTATTTAAAATCTATATAGAATTCAGAAGTTTTGGGGGCATATGCTGCGGAGGCATTCTAACCCTACAAAAAACAAGGTTTGGTGGCCCTGGCAAACAAGGCTTTTGGTTCGTTTTGGACTACGGTTTTTTACGGGTTATGGGTTTTGATGAGTTTTTACCGGGTTGTGGCGAAGCTGCTTCATCAAAAACCTGGTTTTGTTGACCAAAACTTTTTTTTTGGCAAAAACTAGTTCAAAACCGGGTTTTGATACCTCGACCAGTTTTTTTCAGTGATTTGGTTGATACAGGGTATAAATTATATACACAGTATATATACACTGGTAGGACAAAAGTTGCGCTTGTTGAGCTTCCCACAGTGAACATGGTTGGTTTCTTCTTCTGCACACCCTTTCCCCGTAGAATCCTAGCATGGAGCTTTGTCGTACCCCGGTCGCATTCCCACCCTCCAAAAGCTTTAAAATCTTATATATTAAAAAGAGGGTGATAATTGACCGTCCCACACCTGCCACACAAAACGGACTTGAAAATGTGATCCGCGGTTGACCGAAATGGATGTTTTGTAAAGCTTTCAAGAAGCATAAACTTTGTTCCTCCTGAAGGGTACAAAAAGCTTATTGAGTGGGGATTGCCAAGTCATTTGCTGATTTTTGCACCTGCTTCAGCTTGGTCATTACTCCTCATAACATGCCTGTCTCCATCCTCTTTGTCTGCACTGCTACACATGTGCCGTGACGCAGGGTACAAAAAGCTTATTGAGTGGGGATTGCCAAGTCATTTGCTGATTTTTGCACCTGCTTCAGCTTGGTCATTACTCCACATAACATGCCTGTCTCCATCCTCTTTGTCTGCACTGCTACACATGTGCCGTGACGCACTGGTAGGACAAAAGTTGCGCTTGTTGAGCTTCCCACAGTGAACATGGTTGGTTTCTTCTTCTGCACACCCTTTCCCCGTAGAATCCTAGCATGGAGCTTTGTCGTACCCCGGTCGCATTCCCACCCTCCAAAAGCTTTAAAATCTTATATATTTAAAAGAGGGTGATAATTGACCGTCCCACACCTGCCACACAAAACGGACTTGAAAATGTGATCCGCGGTTGACCGAAATGGGTGTTTTGTAAAGCTTTCAAGAAGCATAAACTTTGTTCCTCCTGAAGGGTACAAAAAGCTTATTTAGTGGGAATTGCCAAGTCATTTGCTGATTTTTGCACCTGCTTCAGCTTGGTCATTACTCCACATAACATGTCTGTCTCCATCCTCTTTGTCTGCACTGCTACACATGTGCCGTCACGCACTGGTAGGACAAAAGTTGCGCTTGTTGAGCTTCCCACAGTGAACATGGTTGGTTTCTTCTTCTGCACACCCTTTCCCCGTAGAATCCTAGCATGGAGCTTTGTCGTACCCCGGTCGCATTTCCACCCTCCAAAAGCTTTAAAATCTTATATATTAAAAAGAGGGTGATAATTGACCGTCCCACACCTGCCACACAAAACGGACTTGAAAATGCGATCCGCGGTTGACCGACATGGATGTCTTGTAAAGCTTTCAAGAAGCATAAACTTTGTTCCTCCTGAAGGGTACGAAAAGCTTATTTAGTGGGAATTGCCACGTCATGTGCTGATTTTTGCACCTGCTTCAGCTTGGACATTACTCCACATAACATGTCTGTCTCCATCCTCTTTGTCTGCACTGCTACACATGTGCCGTGACGCACTGGAAGGACAAAAGTTGCGCTTGTTGAGCTTCCCACAGTGAACATGTTTGGCTTCTTCTTCTGCACACCCTTTCCCCGTAGAATCCTAGCATGGAGCTTTGTCGTACCCCGGTCGCATTTCCACCCTCCAAAAGCTTTAAAATCTTATATATTTAAAAGAGGGTGATAATTGACCGTCCCACACCTGCCACACAAAACGGACTTGAAAATGTGATCCGCGGTTGACCGAAATGGATGTTTTGTAAAGCTTTCAAGAAGCATAAACTTTGTTCCTCCTGAAGTATTGTCATCATATTGACATCATATTACCATCATATTATCATCCTATTGTTGGTTGTAATACCCATATATTATCTGGTTGGTGGTTTGGAACATTTGGATTATTTTTCCATTCAGTTGGGAATGTCATCATCCCAACTGCTACTCACTCCATCATTGTTCAGAGGGGTAGGTACACCACCAACCAGATGAGGTTGTAGCGTGTCAAGCCATGTTTCACTCCACGATTCATTCGCTTCACTCACAGTAGGTCCAGTCTGCAATCTGAGCCTGTTGAGTCCTGAATCCACCACTTTCGTGGCGATTTTACCCTCTGGTTTTTTCGTTTACATAACTATGGAAAGATCCACCATGCTATTCATGGGAAAATCAACTATTTCGAGTCAGTTTACTATGGGTTTTCCTATAGTTTTCCCATGGTTTTCCTATGGTATCTCCATTTTGGTGAAATCCCAGTTTTTCCATGGTAAACTGTTGTGGAAAGTCCCAAAGTCCCTTTCACACCACCGTGGTTTTTTTCCGCAGGTGGGTCACGGCCGATGCCGAAGCTCCGACCGAAAGCGGCGGCATCGTTCTTGACAACGAGCTTTGACGAGGCAGTTCGGTGGAACTTTTTCTTCACTTTGATCGGAGTTTTATAGAATCTGGGGCCCCCAAGATAGATAGCTAAGTTGGTGAACATAACTCCAATAACTATGGTTTATGGTACGCTTAAATAACGAACTAGTATTTCTATGGGGTTTTTGTTAAACCAACGTTCTAACATCACTGGGCCCCACATTGTACCAACACATTGGTGGTCTCTTTCACCCTTTATGGCTTTATGGCTGATCATTGGACCAATATTTCGTCCAGATATATGGGGATATTTCATAAGGATATATATATATATTAATTATCCTTAAGGATGAATAAGGATATTTCATAGGATATATATTCATAGCATATATTCATAGGAATTTTCATGAGGATATTTCATAAGGATATATATATATATATATATCTGGGTAAATTATAACGACCTCACTGTTCTCCCTCACTATAATCATAGTTAGTAAGGGGAATCATCCCAAAATGGCCCAACTATTCAGGTTAGTGAAATATTATAATTTGCCCATATATATATATACAACCAACGATGTGGAATACATGGCATATATATATATATGGGTCTGTATATGTCTGTATACTGGTATATATTTTCAAGTTGCCAGTTGTTTATTCAATGGATGATTAACCATGAAATTTTGGTGTATCCCCTGCCAATATAATGAGAATAGTGGGAATGGTACTAATGAAAACATAGTAATACCACAACTAGTACTACTAAAAATAATAACTGCCAGCAAGTTTCGGTGTATTCTGTGCACAATTCCATGTTTCCAATATCAATCACTACTATTAACTAACATGTAATTGTAATAGCAACAACCACTGATTAGTAGTGGATAGTACTCATATTTCTATTAAGCTTCTCTATCGAATAACTGCTACTCAAAATTGATTACTAAATAATCTTTTTCATCGACGATGACAATCATAATAACAAGAATGATATCACTACTATTCTTTAATCATATCAATAGTCAATAATCATGCATTATAACAACACCAATGACATCACTATTCTTCAATCATATTAAGAATCATTAATCATAACAACACGACTGAAATTACGCTTCTTCAATGATAATAATAACAACGTTGATGATCCTTAATTATAACATCAGTTATAATAGTCATAATAGTAATAGAGGTTGTAATAATGATGGAATACGAGTAATTATTATCATTAATAACAGTAATATTCACTATATAGTTATATATATATATGCAATTGTCAATTATCAATTGAATAGTCGCTATAACAATAATACAATCATAGATAATTGATTCAAATATCACAACTACTGTGGATGGAAGAAATCCTGCACCAGTTGATAGATGGTTTATCCCACTATTTATAGGGTTTCAACCATCCAAGGTGGTGCAAGAAACCTTCATGTTTCTTCCATCCACAGTATCACTATAAGTGTAATATCAATACAGTCCCTATGGAAAGGATACAATATCTATCAAATATATCCATATTATAGATAGATACAGTCACTATATTTAAATATATATATATACATATTTCTCTATCATATATATATATATATACATAATATATATATATATATGCATATATATATACACATATGTATGTATATATATATATGTATACATAATATATATATATATATATACATATATCTTTTAATACATATGGATAGAGGTCATTCTCCGTCCAGGAAGATCTGACTGACAAGGCGGACAAAGAGCCGCCCCAGCCCCTGGACAGTCCGTGTGGACGCCCGACGGAGCGGTTGAGGGCGTGGGGCAAACGAACCATAGATGTGGAAAATCAATGAACAACACCATACTATATATATATGTATATCTATCTAATTTATATATCTAATCTATCTACCTATCCTATCCTATCCTATCCTATCTATAGGTAATTCATCCATGAATGGGCCATTTTTCGCTATGTCAGTTTACCCGAGGGTATGCCTGGGGATTTCCCGTCGGGCGAACTGCGCGAGGGGTCCACTTCACCAATCGTTTTTTTGACTTTTTTGCACCAAGTCTAAGTGATATAAATGAATAGAAATGACGGGTAAACATGTAAACATGGGTAAACCACCAGGTGAAGGGTGGTTAAACATGTCATCAACTTTTCCAAAAAAAAGGCTGTTTGCGCCGCAAGGAACGTTGGGCATTATAGCCATGGCGTGTTCGATGTGTTTTCAGCTGTGTAGGGCCAAGATTTTGGTGTCATACACCAGCGCAAGATTTTTTGCAGACTAATGTCAACCTTGGATGAATAAATCCTCACTATGAATTGGGAGAGCAACAAAATACTGACACATTACTACAGGGTGGGGCCCCCAGTGAAATATTAGTTGGTTTATAACACCATCTAAATATAGTTATAAGATGTTATAAGTTATAAGTATCATACACTGTTGTTATTATAGTTATAAACCAACTTAGCTAACGAACTGGGGCCCCATCCTGTTTTTTAACCTTGGTACTTCCTATGAAAAGCAGCTGAACCTTCGTCCCAGCTTGGGTTTTGCCATTCGGTGAAATCGGCCCGGCTGAGGCTCAACAACCTGGCGAAGTTTCGAACCAAACACGTGGCTCGGTTTGTCCTTGGACGGGTGAAGCAGCTTCGTGAATGTGAGTCCAGCAACATAATCATGGAAAATCTGTCAAATGATGTTTACCTACACAAAATATCAATGTCATGAAAATCCGTGGCTTCTCACTGAAACTGCCATTTTTACTCTTCCGAAGGGTTGCTTTCAACTTGCTGATTGTTGGCGGCAAAGGGTGTTCGGAGGCAATGTTGGTGTTGCCCGGATGGGCCCCGGTCTTTGTGGCGTGGAATTCAAACTTCAAGGATCCGCCATATAATTTACAGCTACAGGAACGATAGAAATGGTGTGACACGAATGTTCTGCATAAATTAAACTTGACACTTTTTTTTCTTCTGATATTTCTGAATTTTGCGCTTTAACTAGAAGTACCCGGTATGTTATCAATAGTTCATTGTGTAAAACACCTCTGGCGCAAAATCTTGAGGGTCTCTGAACGCTGGGCACGCCTACACCACGCCTAGTAGAGTGATCTATGAAGAGCACAATTTTCATGTAGGAACCCCATAGTCAGCTAGGGTGGTTTATAACTAGTATGGAGATTTCGTAAATCGGGGTACCCCTTTGCATCATCCAAGTCATTAGACCATGACTGAGTATTGAAACAACCATGGTGACTTGGGGATGTTTTCATGACTTAAGAAAACATCCATAAAACTAGGCTTATGGTGACTATAACTATAGTTAGACAGGGTCATGAACCAACAAACAACACTAACACCGAAGTATTGGTCAACAATGCGAAGAATTGGAAATCCCGAAGTTTGACCGGATCATGATCCATTCTCAAATTGATCAGATTCGGCTTGAAAAACAGCCAGGTTTTTACCTATAACTTTTGGGTATATATATATATAAGAACTGGGTTTTTGTGACCCCCATATACCAACTGACTGGTGGGTTTTTTTAGTGTCAAAAACAGGAGGATCACTGTTCTGATCACCTCTTGAGGCGCGAACGCAGGATGGATTTCTCTGTGCTGCAGCAGGTGTGAAAGACGAGCAGGTCGGGGATGGGTCGAAATTTCCGGTCGGGGTCCAAGAAAAGGAACAGTACAATGTGGGGCCCCCGTTAGATAGCTAAGTTGGTGCCAATAACTCCAATAACTATGGTTTATGGTACTTATAACTGTAGTTAATGGGGGTTATAAACCAACTTGTAACTGGGGGGCCCCACATTGTAAGAACTTGTTTTTCCATGGGATGACTATTAAGTGGGTAAGATGACCCATAGTACCCATAGCATGTATGAGTGGGACTTAATGGCACTGGTCGCTTCGATTGGCTTGATGTCCCAGAAATCTAGACTCGTAGCGTGGGTGTATCTATGGGGATCAAAGGGGTGAACGAGCTTTATATATTGGGGATCCTCTCGGGAATTTCCTCTACGACCTACAATGTGGGGCCCACCAGTTAGAAGTTGGTTTATAAACCTCATTAACTATAGTTATAAGTACCATAAACCATAGTTATTGGAGTTATAAACCAACTTAGCTGTCTTGGGGGCCCCACATTGTAGGGATTCCCCAATGTTTGATGACCTGTGACAGACTCCGGGTGGTTTCCTTGGCAGGCCTTCGCAGGCTGTACTGATTTGCCAACACCTGATGGCACGAACATTGGAAGGCACGGAGAAGCCGGTTAGGCTATCTGTGAACGGAGGGCTGTGAATGAAGCTCTGGTACAATGTGGGGCCCCCGTTAGATAGCTAAGTTGGTGCCAATAATTCCAATAACTATGGTTTATGGTACTTATAACTATAGTATTCATGGGGTTTTTAAACCAACAAACATCACTGGGGGGGCCCACATTGTATGTTATGGTTGCATCTACATTCGGAAATGGAGAGCCAAGGCAGCCAAGGAGCTCCAGTACGAATTGAGTTTCCCACATAGTAGGGCTGATAAACAGTCATAGATCTCGGTAAATTATAACGACCTCACTGCGACCGAACCCGGAATCATGGTTAATGAGGGGAATCATCCCCAAATGGCCCAACAATTGAGGTTAGTGAAATATTATAATTTACCCAGATAGATGGTTCAAGAATGTTCGATATGGATGTGGCTTGTTTGGGGGACTCCAAATGATGGGGTCCAGATGGTCCAGATTTCCATGGTCCCACTTCCAGAAGAAAGCCTGATCGTATGGGAAGGTCTTGGGAAGCTCGGAAACTCATGGGAACGGGGGTCTTACCGCGGGCCTTACTTAAGGTGCTGAGATATTGCTGAAGCATGCTGAAGCTATAACTAGACTAGCACAAGCGTGGGTTTGGAACCCAAAGAATGAGACCAGTCCATTTAAGCGTGTCATGTCTCAAACTTTTGAGCCGGAACCGTTTGGGCATGGAATCTTGATTATTTGCCCAGATTGGGGACTGGCAAAGGACTGCACCAAATCCCATGACTAGTCAATCTGAGGTTCCCGGGTTTTTAGAGGCTTGAAACCAAGCCTTTCTGACAGGAAGTGGTGCTACATTGAACCAGCGCAAGTAGAACAAGCAGGCACTGGCCCTGGTCAAATCTGGGATCTTCGACATCTTCGAGAGTTGGATCAAACTGGATCTCATCGAAGCACAGTTTTTTGGGTTGCCAGTGGACGAGATATGACGAGATTTTCCGATGTTCGATGGTTCTGACATTGGGGAAATCCGTAAAAGTGGCTGTGAACATTCGATTCAGGTGGGTTTCCAAAGGTACCAAAGGCGCCACCATGCCTTTGCGTGACACCACCAATTTTGCGCCGGACATGGGGGTGTCACGCGTGGTGCATTCGATTGCCATTCAGGCGTAGGGATTCTCACAGTAGGTCTTGATTTCAACTACGCTGGAACCATTCAAGAGGGTAACCCCAAAAAAGATAACAAACGGTCTCCATCCATATATTGTAAAATCTTATCTTTTTGCGGGTTGCTATATACCCAAGCGACAGACCGTGTATATTTTTAAAGGACCATTTCAGAGCTGCTATCGCAGTCCCAGTTACAAGGGGAACTAGCACCTACAATGCGATTTGCCCAAGTTGGTGGTTTTACTCACCATAGACTTGCCAGAAACCACGGAACTTTGTTCCCACAGCTGTGTTTCACATGTTGACCTCTTCGTGTTTTTCTTTTTTCCCCCTTGGGGAACTCACCTCGGCCGCCGGCAAGGTAAAACCTGGGGTTGGTGTCGGGTTCCATCCTCAGAAAGCGAGTCCTGGATGACCATGACTTTTCCGGTTTCAGCATGGTGACGACTTGGGGATCCAACATAATTTTTCGGACACCTCAATGGGAAAAGACTTGCGTCATTTTTTGGATGGGTCGAAATTTCAGACTCCAGGACTCCTAGGACCAGAGATTTTAGGAAACTTAAAGATTTGACATTCATTTCTAGGGGTACCCAATTTTGACCCATACCCACAACACAATGTCGTCGGTTTACCATATATAGCTGTTTGACCTGAGATATTTTGGATTTTACCGAGGGATCCTGAAGGTTTTAGAAGTGGCTGGACAAATGATGGAATAGAATGGACATATAAACCACAATATTGCACTAATGATACAGAATATGGCAATATCTATGGGATATATCTATGGGATATATCTATGGGATATATCTATGGTTGGAATATATGGAATATCTAATGGGATATGATTGGTCATACAACCAACAATATGACTATGATACAGAATATGGCAATACAATGGAATATAGTGGAATATAATGGACAATTTAAAGTAATACTTGACCAGCGGCTGCGTTCGACACGTTTGTTAGTTGATGATGAGTTTGAAAGGGGATATCTCAGTTTATCTAAGCATACTATCCACAGTAAACTATCCACAGTATACTATCCACAGTATACTATCCACTATTATCCACTATTTCCATCTATTTTCCAGATCGGTTGAAACCACCAGGCAGTTGAAGTTGTGTTTGGGCGACAGCCAATGTCAAGGAAGATTCTAAGAAAATCATGGGACAGGTCCCAGAATTGGTAAAACCCTGGGTTTCAACCCTAAAATTTCTCATTGAATCGTTGGTGTCTTATCGACGCTGAAGCAGAAGTGTTGGTGCAACTCCACAACTCATCTAATTTTAATATTCCCATATACTCCCTTAACAGTTATAGCTGGCTTATAAGTTGTTTCTATAACCGCATTTAAGAGATTTGAGTGATTATAGAAGTATATACCCTCTGGTAAACTAACATAACTATGGAAAATCACCATTTTTAATGGGAAAATCCACTCTAAATGGCCATTTTCAATAGCTATTTGACATAACCAGAGGGTAACCAACTAGTTGCAGGAGTGATGAATTTTTCCACGGCCTTAGCACCGCGAGTTGGGCTGGCGCAACATCCCCCAGCGAAAAAACCCAAGGCCTTCTCAGGGTGGCCTGACGTTGTGGATGGTGTGGAGCTACCTGCCTGAGGCTGCGGGAACGGGGGGGGATTTTTTTTGGGAAAAACTGCACCAAAAAAAAGAACATATTGGGGCATATTGGGGAAAACATCACCCCAAGATGGAGAAGTTGATTATAGTTGATATCTGGTTGGTGGTTTGGAACATGGCTTTTATTTTCCCATTCAGTTGGGAATGTCATCATCCCATCTGACGAACTCCATCATTTTTCAGAGGGGTTGGCCAACCATCAACCAGTTTTTGGTGAAAACATGACCCCAAGATGGAGATGTTCAGCAAAACATGGGGCAAAAGCCATCAGTGCTTTGGGTCAAATTGGATTTCTTTGGGGTCGGATATGGGGATATGGACCTGGCTAGGCAGATTTTTTTCATGTTTGTGTGAGTTGACCCTCCGGTACTCATGGCAATGAAAAATCCAGCATGTTCGGTTGATTTTCCCATTAAAACAGGTTTGATGACACTGGAGGGTACCATTTTCAGAGATCCAATCTGCTTGGTGGTGACTGGAACATGGCTTTTATGACTTTCCATTCAGTTGGGAATAATCATCCCAAGTATTCCCAAGTGACTTTTATATATTTTTCAGAGGCGTGGCTCAACCACCAACCAGATATCGTTTGGGCAAGGCCCAAGGCTTGTTGAATGATTGGTTTCATGGCTGACTCAGCTATTTTTCGAATCGTCGATGTTGACAAAACCTACAGGATAGTCCCCCCCAGTGAAATGTTAGTTGGTTTATAACCCCATCTAAATCTAGCTACTTGCGTATCATACACCAACTTGTTATTTCACATAGCTATTTGCACCAACTGAACGCGATTTACCTCACTGGGGCCCCATCCTTTATAGCATCTTTGTGGGGATGAACGAATCTAGCTACAACAGCTATCTTCGTGGCCTAGTGGTGCCATGATGGGCCGCCAGGCTTGGCGATGGCGCCGTGATGCCGTGATTTGCCAGAAAAAGATCCGCGCGCGTCGCGACCGAAGCCTGGAATCATGCAGTTTTCATAGGGAAATCATCCCCAAATGGCCCAACAATTCAGGTGAGTGAAATATGATGGCCTTTACCCAGATAGATTCAGATAGATTGATGTTCCCAGCCGGGACATGGGAACATTTCCGCAAGATTTGGAATCTTTTTGCATTCAGATCCCAGTCCCCATTCGAAAATTGAACCACTAGTGGCTTCTGAGTCCATGGTGCAGGATTTGTTGCGGTAAATTGAAGCATCTCCTGGCCTAACTTTCTTGGCGAAACAATCGGTTGAGTTGGGACAAGGTGGCACCTCTTGGGCTACGGACTCACAGAATTTGTGCTGTTTTTGGTATTCAAGTAGTATTCAAGCATACTAAACCATCCATTTTGGAGGCTTGTACAACCTGAGTACATTGTGGCTACACCTGGAGTCCACTGAGCTTTTTGCGAACGATTTTCGAACTGGTCTCCTGGGTCTGGGTGTATCTTCAGATTTGGGTATACGCCCGGGGGAAGATGATGATAAACCATGATAAAACCATGATAAAACCAAAATCAAACCGTGATAAAACATGATAAACCATTGGTACCCGGGGTATAATGCCGTCACCGTCTTTCTCCACCTCTCGGCTCAGTTCCCTGCCGGGAACGGCGCGCTTTGTGGCGCATCCTCCGAAGTGCAGCCGGGCGGCGTGCCCGGTTGTGGAGCCTTGAACCCTCGATTGATATGGGGGATTCCCACATATTATTTATTTCCCCTTATAAATGGTACCGCCCCTGTACCCCAATTAGAAAGCTAGGGGTTTATTAATCCCGGGTTGACATTATTGGAGAATGAAATGGCTATCTAATTCAAGTTAAACATGAACTGGAGACGTTTATCAAAAATGGTTGTTGGTAAAATGGTTTTTTGGACGATGAAGAGGTTATTTTGCCCATGCTCTAACACATTGCAGTAGATTCCATATCTATGTTTATCTATGCTGCTATATATTGGGGTATAGAATATAGAACCAGTATCGGGGTATACCGTATAAAAATGGAGCTTCTGAAATAAGCAGCACAAGTATGAGGATTTGACCAAAAACGGAGTGCTAAGGAGTTGCTGTGATTGAGACTCATCCCTAATGTTGACCCGTTGGAAATCCGAAGACCATGAGGCAAAGATCATCCACAACATCCAGGTAACACATTTGAGCCATTAAACATGATTGACAATTGCCTGGTTGATTGGTTGATTTCTTGGGATAAATGAGTAGCTCATTTATTCATCTTCGGGATCGTGATAAGCCATAGGGGAACTCGAAAACACCACCATAGGATGGGATGAAAATCTCTTTTTAGGATATCATGGCCATGGCAATGGCCAGTCACTGGTCCGACCTGGTCCGACCCAAGTCTAGTCAGAGTTTTGCATCGTTTTTCTAGATTAGTACCCCCGGCAATGAATGGCTTGCTGGTAGCCTCTGGTAAACGTTTACAGTTTGCGAAGTGGAACGATCCACCATGCTATCAATGGGTAAATCCACTATTTCGACTGGGCCATTTTCTATGTCGCGAACTGTAACAGTCATTACCCTCTGGTAATTTAACATAGCTATGGAAAATCACCATTTTTAATGGGAAAATCCATGAAAATCCACTATAAATGGCCATTTTCAATAGCTATGTTAGTTTACCAGAGGGTACCAGGCCGGGTCCGGGTAGATTATAGCTATGGTACCCCAATGATCAACAGCCGCGGAATCGCACCACCCCGGTGACCTGGTGATCTGATATTGGTACCATAGGCTTGGCTGAAGCTACCAAGTCTTAGGGCTTGAACTGGCCAAAAAACTCAAGGAAAAACCACATGGACCAGGAAAAAGAAAAAAACATCCTTGATCATCTTGATGATCTCCGGTTTTTTCCTAGAGTTCGAGGGCCTCATCTTGGAAGCTCAGGAACGAAGCGGACCGCGAACCATGGTCCTGAAAGAAGGAAACATGGAAGGAGACGAGGCCCGATATCTGGCCTCCTACAATCACAGCAGGGATCCTCAGGTCATGTCTGTAATCTTCATGGATTTTTCGAGCTTGAGAAGTTAAGAGGGGCATATTTCAATGTGCTTTCCAATGGTGTGAAAGTATGTGAAAGTAGCATTGAAAAATAGAATACACCCATGACATATTCCCATTGAATAACTATTCCATGATACTCATTCAAAGACCTATTTCCATTCAAAGATGGAGCACTTCTTTCATCAACTTTGTTGTTCCAATGTGACCAGTTTTTCTTGTCGAGGTTTCAAAGGCCTGATTCAGAGCAAGCCACAAAGGCCTGGCTTTGAGCAGCTGGGCCTCGCAGGGATGCCTTTGGAAAAACGCTGGGAAAAACATCTTTCACTTTTAATAACTGGTTGGTGGTGTCTGGAACATGGCTGCAATATTTTCCCCAATATATTGGGAATTTTATCATCCCAACTGACTTTCACTCCATCATTTTTCAGAGGGGTAGCGAAAAACCACCAACCAGTTCACTTTTTTTGTTGGGCACAGCAGCCTATTTGGAGATGGTGACCATGATGTTCATGGTCACCTATGATGATCTCGATTGAAACTCACAAAGTCGTTCCGTCCCTTTTTGTAGCATTTGTATTGTATAATCTTGTAGATCTTCCCCAAATGCAATTGATAAGCTCTGAGAGTTTCGACCTGTCCAAGAGATATGGGATTTCTATATCACTGGGATAGGGGCGCTTGGGCTAGTATATACACATATACATGCAGACATGTATGTACGCAGACTTACGCACATGCAGGTAAATATCTATGGAACATGTTATAATTAATATACTTATGCAGACTTATACATAGAAAAAAAACGCATTGATACATGATGCTGATTTGAGACGACCCTTTATTTGGATCATAATACTCCCCCTTGCAGCGGCATTCTTAAGTGGGTTTGTCCTAGATATGAACACATGCACGCCTATCTTGATATGGATATGTCGGGGTAAGCCCCATCAACAGGGCCATTGTGACAACGAACCAGGGCCCATCCCCTGTGTATTGGCACTCATCATATTTTTTTATTGAACCCCCATAAAAATACCCCATAAATATGATGGGTTCAATAAAAACATGAATTTGAATTATTCGTGAATTACCCCATACATATTATTATCAGTATTATATGAATACTAACATGAATAGCCCATACATGGACATGCACTTGTCGAGACATCCGAGAGTTGACACCCCAACCGATCCCCATTTGTTTCCATAGAAAAAATATTTAGCATCACCTTAAACACGATAGTGTTGATCGTAAAATTCTACTAAGACAGTGGTAAATTCTACACTTTTTATATCTTTTTGGGGTTTTCTACATTCCCAATTTTTTCTGTGTGATCAGTGTTTGAACCAAGCCATTAATTGGTGATTATATGGGGTTATACTATTCAATATAGAGTCAGAGGGTACTATCATAAACCATCATGGGAACTTCCGTTTTCAATCAACAAGACTATCACATATTGTGTCTACTTCAGGACTATCCCACGTCATCATCATCTACATGGTTGTTTACTAATTAATATGTATGTATACATACATATACGCACACTTTATACATATCATATATATATATATAAACATGATATATATATAATATACATATGATATATATATATATATATGTAAACACATATGACACACATATGTATATATATATATACATATTATATATATATGATTGATATGATAGAGTTAGCGGCCCACTGAGGCATGGAGGTAACTTGCGGAGGTCCCTGGATTTCACCTGGCCGGTGGCAACTTGGATGCGACAGGACTTGACCTGGCCGGGACCAAGGGGGCCCCTTGGAAAACCAATGGCTTTCGCACAGGAAAATGATGAATAGCCTAAAATTATTAGTATCATTATAGTCAATTATAGTTGTTATTATTATTATTATAAACTAAAATGATGTCACTTATAGTTATTATTATGGTTATGATTATATATTACACACTAAAATGTTGTCATAATAGTTATTATTATAGTGATGATGATTTTTCTTATCATAACTAAAATTCATGAAACGTTTGGTTTCTCATAGTTTGATGGGTTAGTGTTTGAGGTTCTTCCTAGCCAAAAGTTTTTAAAAGGGAGCAGCCAACAGTCCAACCCAGTCGAACCACCCCAAACTCTTGCGCTTTGCACGGTTTCAGCCCGAGGTGACATGCTTCATCTTGACGATGGCGGCATTTTTGCTGCCGCGCGTGCTGTCGATCCTCTGCATTCTGGGGGTGATTTACATCCTCTTCAGATTGAAGTGTCTTGTTTTCATTTGTGACGTGCCCATCTGTGTTGGTCGAAACTATATTCTTTGCTCGTTGGCCGATTTAAAACCCTGTTTGTTGTTGGTGAAATTGTCATGTATTTCCGAATAATTTTGTCTCCATGGAAAAACGCTGATCTAATATTATACAATATCAAATCATATACTACACAATATGTAATATATATATATATAATTTAATATAACATATTTTAATATACTATAATATACCATACTTTAATGAACTATAATATAATATAATATGATAATATGTTTTAAAATCGTATAATATAATTTTAATATGACTAATATAGCATTATATAATGTAATATAATATAATATAATATAACATAATATACTTTAATTTGATATAATGTAGTAAAATATAATATAATATTTTCTATAATATAAATATTATAAACTATTTATTTTTATTAACAACCGATATAAAATGAAAATTTTATCATACTATAACATAACATAGCATAAAAAATATAATGTTACTCACTATTATTTAATACAACAAAACAGAGCATATTATAACAAAACAAAACATAACATGACATAACATAATGCATGTATATATATATATGTAAATGACATGTCATCTATATATGTTTGTACATATTTGGGCCCAAAATCAACACATCCAAGGTGTGTCCTGGGCGTGCTCTTGCTGAGCGTCTCTTGACGGATCGATGTCATCATGTGTCATCGTTTTGCTCATGTCCACCCACTCCACAGCAAGGGGCAAAAACTCTCAATGAGTTGTGAACCAGTGATATGGAACAAAAAATAATGTGGCTCTATATATATATATATAAAATCATTCAATATGATGTAATATGGAACAACCGCTGTTGATATTTCCTGTTTCGGGGTCGTCGAAAAAAAACATGTTCCCAAAAAAATCCATCAAAGGTCCAGAATTTCTGGGATGATCCCCCTGGTAAAAAAACGCAGTTCGCTATTGAAAATGGCCATTGAATTTGTTGATTCACCTATGAAACTGGTGATTTTCCACGGCAATGTTCGTTTACCAGAGGGTAACCAATCCAAATCTATGCCAGACTGGCCGCCCGGTTCTGGTAGAACTTCAACCGGCTCCGCAAAATATGACATGTGCTTAGCAGGGAATGAGGGAATGATCCATAATCACTAGTAATAATCATCCCAGCAACCCCCAGTCCCTGTCCCATCCATTCCCTGCTACGCACCAGTAAATTTTTCTTTCCGAAACGCAGTATATATCCAAATCCATCTCATTGTTTTTGCAAACATGTTCCAATCCATGTTGATTGGGTTATGGCTATCAATTTTTGTGGCCAATTCTCCCCCCATTTTGTGGTCTGTTTCGATTTCCCAGGTGTTGGTTGGAAAGATTCACAAAAATCATCACGAGCGCGCTGTGGTCTATTGGACTTGGACCTTGGGCTTAAACGGCGATGGGAGGAGGATTTGGGTATGGGAATTGTTTAGGTTAGTGAATTGTTTTTTGTATTAATGGACTTTTAGGTGAGTGATTTTAGACGATTTTAGATGACTTTAGATAATTGTGGATGATTTTAGATGATTTTGGGTTGGTGAATTACTACAATTCAGCCAAAGTCAGAGTTTGATCATGGGATATCATCCATGGACTTTAGTGGATAAACAATTTGTCATGATTGGGATCAACCTGGATGAATTAGAATGACCTAGTGTCGCGATGTCACTGGAATGATGTGAGTTAGGATAAGGGGAATCATCCCCAAATTGGTATATTTCGCCAGGGGATTCTTACTTGGGTTATACTACCATAGATTGTGGATGTTGAAAGAAATAAGCGAATCCAAATTTGAACCTAGCATTTTTAGGGGGAATTGTCCAATTGGTTGTTTCATACCAGAGGTGGTGTCCTCTGGTTGTGTTTGTTGGTTTATGTCCCTCCCATCTAACGATCGTTTTGTCATCAGCAAACACTCGACTGCAACGACCTTTTTTTTAACCAACTTAGAAAACAAACTGTGGCGCCAACGCGTATCTTTGATTTTTGATTACTGTAAGCATTACCCTCTGGTAAATTAACAGTTGGACCCTGAACATAGCCTATTTTTAATGGAAACTCATCTGAACCAAGCCCGAAAAATGCCAGGGTCTATGTGAATTTACCAGAGGGTAACATACAAACCTATACATAGATCCCATTGATCCCATTGAAAAACCCTCCGTAAAAGTGACAAACCAGGCTTTGCTGCAGGTGATTCCCCGCGTTTGAGGAATCTAAGTAGAGTTATATCACAAGGGGGCTTGAAAAAGCAACTCACTGCTTGGAGTATGAGTATACATCAATATACATCATATGTCCCAGAGGAACCTGAAGGCTGTGCCGTTTCTCTGAGATGCGGTCAGAAATCATGTGGATTGGCTCCGTTTTTTTGATGGAGGGGATTGCCGCAAGGTGGCACTATTTTCATCCATAAAAACCGGTTCTCCACAAGATCTAGCAATCTGATTGTTTGCAAAGCTGGTAATGAAATCTCCTGCAACTGCTGGGATATCGGATATGGGTCAACTGGACCACTTGACCCATATCGCGACTTGTCCCCAGATTGGTTAGCATTTCACGCTGTGAATCCTCAAAAATCACTTGAACATAGTGGTCATATATGATTTTGTTGGCTCCTATTTATACAGATGATATTTACGGAAGAACAGGCGCCGGGAACCCATCAAGGGTATGGCTGTTCTTGTCCGGCTGCGCCGCTTTGATGAAAGCAGGGTGGGTACATCCAATGTTTCAGAACCAACTATCATGAGCAAAAAAATGCATACGAAACAACTCCGAGCGAATAGAACATCTCGCAAAGCAAAGTTGAATCAAATTCCAGAAGTTCAATTTATCCCTGAGTCTCCAGGTAAAAACATCTCAATTCACCCCCAAATCATCCCTTCAGCCCTATTTCTTTGGTTCTTGGCGGACTTTTTTTAATGATGGTCCGAAGTTCTCAGGTTTCCATGCTGGAAGTTTCTCTTCTGTCTGCTGGCGTCCACCATGGGTGGCTTCATGGGACATCATCTCTGGAAGAATTACTGGCAGCAGTACTCAGAGATTTCTCTGCTGAAGGCGGGTGGAAAATGGGTTGCTGGCGTCCATTCTGGCGCCCATTTTCCACTGGGTGGGCTTAGGTTGGGGTTGAAACCTGAGTTTGGGGGGTGTTTTCTAGGGATCTTTATTGCCTGGGAAGGATTGGATTGGGATTTCAGCACTATTTCCAGTGGCTGTTCACAGATGTTCACAGTAACCCAAAAAAGAAAAATCATTTGCCAATATTGACCGCAATGTGGGGCCCCCCAAGATAGCTAAGTTGGTTTATAACTCCAATAACTATGGTTTATGGTACTTATAACTATAGTATTCATGGGGTTTATAAACCAACAAACATCACTAAGAGGCCCCACATTGCATGATATTTGCCGGATTT
Source organism: Cladocopium goreaui (assembly GCA_947184155.2). Classification (NCBI taxonomy): domain Eukaryota; class Dinophyceae; order Suessiales; family Symbiodiniaceae; genus Cladocopium; species Cladocopium goreaui. The sequence goes on from CAMXCT020000824.1 coordinate 167,697, forward strand.
CACTTTATATGTTTTTCGGGGGTTGCTATACTTCAACCATGTTGTGCGGACTTAGTAGATGGCTTCTTGCTTGGTGTCAATGGTGTGTTCAGACGCCACTGTTCCAAGGGTTCCCTCCATCTTCTACCCGGTAGTCTAGAGAGGCAGTGCTGGGTCAATCAACTGGATGGCCACTTACTTCTACAATGTGGGGCCCCCCAGTGATGTTTGTTGGTTTATAAACCCCATGAATACTATAGTTATAAGTATCATAAACCATAGTTATTGGAGTTATGTTCACCAACTTAGCTATCTTTTACTGGGGCCCCACATTGTAGCTGGTGTTCACCATCTTTGATTTTCAACGGTAGAAGTGGGATGATCCTCGTACAGGATGGGGCCCCCAGCTATGTTTGTTGGTGTAGAAAACCCCATCTAAATATAGTTCTAAATATCATACACCAACTTGTTATAGTTATAAACCAACTTAGCTAACGAACTGGGGCCGCATCCTGTATCTGTTTTTTTCGCGCATTTTTTGTAAAAGGATATCACCTCCAAAACCATGAAGCCATGCAGGGATCACCCATTTGCAGAGGAATCGCTGCATGCAGAAAGAAACAGGTTGGATGACCGGACGAGGACCCATTGTTAGTGGAATCCATATCCTAGAGCAACCTCCGGATTGGCAATGGAAAATCCACCTCCAGATATTTGCATCAAACATCTGGACTTTAAATTGCCAGACTTCTTTGTATCAGAGAGATGTCTCACGGTTTTTGCTGGTTTCTTCACCATTTTCCATGGTTTATTTAGCTCCAGTTTCGTTGCTGTTTTCCTCCCTGACTTCCCAAAGATGTTCCCTGTGGAGCATCCGCAACGCGGCAACGCGCAGCATCCGTCCAGGCCTATCGCGGCATTGATCCGGCCGTGGTTCCAGGGGCTCAGATTCAAGACGCTGGAGCGGTGGATTTTGCCTCCACGGCTGGCATTGATTCGGCCCCTTGGCGGCCACAGCAAAAGTTCTAACCCATTTTGGCAGTGAAAACCCGGTATCATCCTGGCTGAATTCTAAGAATTCACATACAATGTGGGGCCCCCCAGTGATGTTTGTTGGTTTATAAACCCCATTAACTATAGTTATTTGCGTACCATAAACCATAGTTATTGGAGTTATGTTCACCAACTTAGCTATCTAACGGGGGCCCCACATTGTAAAAATAGCTGAAGAGTTGGGCCATTTGGGAATGATTTCCATTGATTCCCCAAAAAACAATCATTCCAGAGACTAACAGTGAGGACATGTGTCACGATCAAATTCATCCATTGTTTATTTGACATCAACCAATTACTATCCGCCCATAACAAATCCTTCGTTATTGCCCCACATGGTTGATGATATTCCCATATTCATCCGACAAAATTTGGGACTTGAGCATCTTCAATGTGAATTGACAACTGCTTATTTTGTTATATAGGTATATTATAGGTTGGTACACCATCAAATTGTGGGTGTCCCTTCTTTTAGGCAAATAACGATAACGATAATAATAATAGTAATAATAATAGTAATAATAATAGTAATAATAATAGTAATAATGATAGTAATAATAATAGTAACAATAATAGTAATAATAATAGTAACAATAATAGTAATAGTAATAGTAATAATAATAGTAATAATAATAGTAATAATAATAGTAATAATAATAGTAATAATAATAGTAATAATAATAGTAATAATGATAATAATAATAGTAATAATAAATATGTATATATATATATATGTTTTTTCTGTTTCCATTGGCATTTCACCCACAAAAGGTTGAATTTTGCCAAGAAAAAACGTGGGGAGTTTTTTTTGTGATTGAGGATAGGCAAGTTGGCAAAAATCACTCGGCATATCTGGACGGACATATCTGGGCATATCTGCAGTTGGATAGACCAAGTCTGGCAGACTGAGAATGGGAAGCCAGCCCACTGGGCTGTATTATTTTAGGGAACAACATTGGGTGCCTTTCAGTAACCCTCCAAAATGGTAGAAAAGTGAAGGTCGACTATTTTGGTTTATTTTGATGTTCTATCTTTTTGAGGTTTCTTGTAAGCTTCTAAAGTAAATCCAAGGAACACGCTGGATGCTTCATGAACGCTGGACGCACCTACTGCATTGCTCCCATAGTGACCAATGGCACCATGCTGCAAAACGTGGGTGGTGCGCCAAGCTCCTTGGATGTACCGAAAAATCATTGACCATGTACTGACGTTATTCCCGGTGATTACTGTACCGTGAATGCCTTCAAGATCCTTCAAGTTTCTTGTGGGCGCAGCCAGATGAGGATATGGAAGCTATGACTATTTTGCAGTGGGCAACCTGGCGCCGCAGTCAGTTTTTTTTTTTTCCGTTTGGTGGTTTCAAATCTAGTTTTCAAGATGTTTTAGAGATGGGATGATGATATATTTTCACGGGGACCACCAACTAGTTCTGCTTTGTGGAAGAAAACAAGGTACCGGTGCCAATAGACCCGGAATTTGAATATTGTTTAAAATGGCAAGATCTCAAAACCTGCATTTCGGAGCATTTTTGTGTGGAAGTCAAGATTTCAAGGCATTCGTTGGTATTTGCAGGAAGGCCAGCCTTTTTCAATTTTGGGTTTTCGTTTTCGGGCTATTTTTTTCGAAAAAAAAAACAGGCATCCAACTTTATCACAGCAACATATCATTTCCTGTGTCATCGTCTATGTTCCATGAAGTTTACTTGATGTAGCGTAGCATGACGTATGTGACATGAAGCGAACTTCAAGTAGCATACCAACTTATTTGAAATGAAGTTGACGTTAAGTAGCGTAGCATCATCTATGTGTGCAAGTGCTATTGAACCTTATTGCACCCCCCAAATCACCCGAAACCCCCAGTGGCATTTTCCTATGGGTCGCTAACAGCGCCGGTAGCGAAAACAGTTGGACCGCCATTCTTCCGGACCCCGGCAACAGCCGGGTGGGATCCAGGAAATGTTCATGGCTTCGACCACTTCAGCCCAGAATGCCTGTAATGACCTTCATTTTTCATAGGTTTAACATGGTTTAACATGATTTAACATGGTTTAACACGCTTGGACTGTAAAAAAACTCTGATTTTCAGGGCTAAAAACACCCCAGTTCCCACCTTTCCATGTCCGCCGAGGCGTCGATTGCTGCAGCTGTCCGGACATCAACTTCCGCTGCGGCGCGTGGCGACATCCCTGGGCCGAGGGCGGCATCCGGTCCACGGACCTGGAAGCCAGGCCCTTCTACAGGCGAGGATGATCCACGAGAGGATTTTGACCATTTTTTTTCGAGAAAAATGGGGTAAATCCATGTAAATCCACCATTTCAATGGTCATAAATAGTCATTTTCAATAGCTATGTATGTTAAATTACCAGAGGGTAGTTTTAATGGAGAATTATTATCTATACCCTCTGGTAAACGTTTTTCAATAGCTATGTAACAAATTACCAGAGGGTATATCTGCAACAAAAGCAACCATCAAAAACAAGTGAAGTTATGTGATCAGTTAATGGACTGATTGATTTTTAAAGCTTATAAGTTATAATATGCTCATATGTTGGATGGACTTCGGTATGGCTTTTGAATGCTTTTCATGGCTTCAAAAGTCAGTTCTAGATCATGTTGGCCCCCAAAGCGGAAAGTCCCATGCGTGCCATGGATCTATGAACTGGGTATGGGTCAATACCCATAGATACATTTTTAGTGGGATGAACATCCATTTACCAGCTATTTTGGGGTTCACTAGGTACCAGGGTTTTGACCCATCCCCAACTATGAACCTTCATAAACCATTCTTAATGGGAAGATCAAGAGACGGTTCTCCACATGGATCCGAATGGCCAGAAACTTCAGGTGGAAATTGCTTGTAGCAAGCCATGGTATTTTTTGTTGTCGCTTCAAAGTACCTCGTTTTCTTATCTGGTTGGTGGTTTGGAACATGAATTTTATTTTCCATTTCATATATGGGATGTCATCCTTCCCATTGACGAACTCATATTTTTCAAGATGGTTATTGCACTACCAACCAGTTATGTTTTCTTGGTATATTCCATGACTGTCCCTGTCCATGACGCTGGCTTGCGGAATTACTGTACCCGACTTGATCTGAGCCCCGAGGTCTCTCATTAGAAGATGGGTATCAAAATCACTGGTCTAGGTCCTAAATTTTCACCACCCATGTGATTTTCTTCATGTTTTTTTCTGTGTTTTTGTTCATTACCTGTTTGATTAGAAGAGGATTTTCTGTAATTTGCCTTTCACTTCTTGCTTTTTTAACAATTTCACCAAACCGCTGCAAGCGAATCTAGCTTGCAACATGCCCCTCGTCATTGCGCTTCGGGAGCTCAAGTTTGCTCGATTGAAAAAACACTTTACCCTCTGGTAAACTAACATAGCTATTGAACATGGCCATTTATAGTGGATTGTCCCATTAAAAATTGTGATTTTCCATAGTTATGTAAACGTTTACCAGAGGGTACAGCATGTTCCAGGGCAGTCTCCCCCTGCGCATGTCTGTAAGGCTCGCAGTGGAGGCATGGGCAAGCACCTATCGCAAGACCTCGAAGCTCAGCAAGAAGCGAAGTCTACCGGAGGGTAACATTTTGGTTGGTAAACAGTAAAGGTACCCTATTAAAAATGGAATTTTTGGATACTCTGATAGGTTAACCCTATGTTTCATATGTTTCATGGGAACATTATATAATTAATTATATATCATTAAATGGGAGATTCATGATAAACCATCCATAATATGTACCCTCTGGTAATTTGTTACATAGCTATTGAAAATGACCATTTATAGTGGATTTTCCCATTAAAAATGGTGATTTTCAATAGCTATGTTAAATTACCAGAGGGTACCCATTTTCAGACAAACAGCTTACTTTTCAAGGGGTGTATGAAATGTCTCACTGACCGCTTCACTCTACAGATTTCGGGGCTTTCTGGTCGACAGCTAGCTTAGTTTCTACAAGAACTAGGCTTTATGGGTGATATATGATATGGCTACGGATCAATACGTATTAATACCATTTTTAGTGGGTTATTCACATCCATAAATCCCAGCTATTTTGATGTGAACAGAAGGGGTTTCCATGGTTTTTGACACACTGCCATATATCGATAAATATCAACCAACAAACAGAAACATATCAACTCCACATAAATCACCTTATTTCATCCCTTTAGATCCCTTTAAATCACCCGTTTTCTTCAGCGTCCACGGTCAGGAATCATCCTTTGTTCTTCGAGTGGGTCGATTCGCCTGTTGCACACTGGTGCCTGGGAGGGACCTGGTGGAATCCGTGCGCCCCAGTTGATGAGCATTGTCATCACTTTTTCTCTGGTAAACATACAAAAAACGAACTGGAAAATCACCATGATTCATAGGTAAATCAATTCTAACTGGACCATGCCATTGAAATTGGGGCTATATCCTGAAATTGAGCCCTAAAAATATAGATAGACATCAGGTTTTTTCATAGAGCTCCAAAACATCCCAAAAAATGGGAGCTACCGAGCTATAGATGATTTTTCTGGTCGGGTTCCAATTTGTTCGGATCCTGAAATCAATGAACCAACCACTTAGGTTTTTTTCGACCCAACGACCTCCCCAGTCCCAGCCATCAGCTGAATTCTTATCGAAAAAAAACCCAAAGTTAGGATAGAAAAACAAAAGAACAGCTACTGATAACTTGTGATTTTACACATGCCTGAAATCTATCCATTTAAGCGGTTTCCGAACAAAACCATGTAAAATTGGAAAATTGGAACATGTCATGAAGCAAAGAAGCTTTGTATTTATGTGACTTTCAATTTCTGGGCAATTGGGGACAGTTTCGGAGCTGTGCACTCCTGTTTTGCTGGGTGATCCCTGCTTTGGTTCATCTTTCACGTTGGCTTTTTCGGATAAACAAAAATACCAACCAGATTCCGATGGTTAATGATGGTTAATGATGGTTAATAATGGTTAATAATCACTGGTTGGTGGTTTGGAACATTTTTTATGACTTTCCATCTATTGGGAAGTTCATCATCCCAACTGACTTTCGCATATTTTTCAGAGGGATAGCTCAAAACCACCAACCAGTCATGCAAATTCTGTTTTGACGAGTTCCCAGCGAGCCACTGTTGTTTCCGTGGCATTATCCGTTGAACGGCCATATCCACTACATCTGCGGGACGCCTTGGGTGTCCGATGATCATTTGACCACATGAACACGTGTGTCATAGTCAAAACATGGTTGATATTCCTATAAAAGGGGATGGTCATCAACCCATTTTCATAGGGATCTATGTACGCATTATGTTTGGATTCGCAATATCGGATAGATGACCATAGCCTATACCCTCTGGTAAACGTTTACATAAATATGGACAGTCACCATGCTATTAATGGGTAACTCAACTATTTCTATGACTATTTTCAATAGCTTTTTGTAAGTTTACCAGGCCTGGTATACATCAATTGTTTCCATGTTTTGACCATGGCACGTGTGGATGAAATTCAAACATCTCCCTAAAATGACAAAGTTTGGTGCTTCATTTGCCCTATGTATCCTTATGTATCCCGTCCTGTAGCATGCGAAAAAAATCTCGAGATGGTCAATCCGAATAATTTTCTTGGTATCCCGAGAGTCGACTTGGTTCATGTCCTGAAACTTCCTCATTCTTTTTGATGATTCCCCAAATTTTTGGTTCATGCCCCGTTCAGAAATCCAAAAAAAAAACTCAGACAGGCTTTGGGATTTCCGTTGAAGCTCCCAAACAAATCGATCCACAAATACAATCTGCACAATCAATGATAATCCAACTGTTTAAGAAATTTGCGCTTCAAACAATCATATATCGGTGGTGAGTTATACAGTTATGAAATTATATTAAAATATATTATATTGAAATATCCTCCATGAACACCCATTAATTCTGAAAACCATGATATCATCATGATATCCCCAATTTTGTTGATGAAATCTCCATGTATGTTGTATCCCATTAACATCCATCAAAATTTGAACATCCTATTATATCGCATCATTCAATTCCCATATGTTCCTTGCTGAAATCTGTGTTTTTGTCAGCTCCGCAGCCGCTTCAATGAAGTCTGCAGGAAGATAGTTAACAAGATGGGTAATAATGCCTTACCCTCTGGTGATTTAAAATAGCTATGGAAGCCATGGCTCATAGAAATAGATGATATACATGACGATTCAGCTATTGAAAATTGTGATTTTCCATAGCTAGCTTAAATAACCACAGGGTAAACTGGTTGTTGCTGTTTAAGATTCGCCCTTGATAAGCTTTACAAACTATGCTCTACACGGGCTTAAGAATCAAAGAATACCGGGGATATACCGTAATGGACTGTAGTGAGTAATGGCTTTCCGCCTTGAAGCTAATGGCCCATAGAAATAGATGATAAACATGCAGGAAGAGCCTGCGGCAGAACTTCTGGAAATTCGTAGCCTGGTCGCTGCTTTTGTGGAGCCTCACGACCTTTTCCTTGGGCTTCACCCTAGCGCGGCTGCAGCAGGTCCTTCGTTGTGTGGTTGTTTTCTTATTTTTTTAAATATATGTGGGAAAAGAGAACATACGACGTCTATAGATGATATACTCATAGTGTATATTATAATATAATGTTTACATGTATATAATATGTATATGTATATTATGATATACATTAAAAGAATTAACTATTTTCTGCAGAGTGTCTAAGATTAGCCATGATGTATTGTGGAGGACAAGGACCCATTGTGGGAATCGACATCAACCAACCGGCAGAAATTCCAGCAGATTCCATCGGATTGTCATCACTTGTCCTGTGAACACACACCACAATTTGTAGGGTCACATCATATTTGGACAAAGAAAAATTGGGGATGCGTGTGGTCAAGCGTGGTAAATTGATGTTTTTTTTTCAACATGGAACATATGATACCAAGATAGGAATCACATGTTCTTGGCGACTGGCAATGGAACTATTCAACTGTTGTGGTCCTCAATTCTTGCCCAAACCCATTGGAATAGTGCATTTCGAGACGCCAAAGGGTTGTCGGGTCTCCAAAGACGACCAGAACTTCAGGTTTGATTTGTAAGATTACACCCCCTAAACTTGAAAACTGAAAAATGATGGACATCGTCTCTGTTTTTCCCCACCTGCCAGGGTCTCTAGATTTTATATGATTTTATCAGGGGTGCTGCCCGCCTCCGCCCGCCTCCGCCCGCCTCCGCCTGCCTCCGCCTGCCTCCGCCTGCCTCCGCCTCGGACTCTGCCTCTGCGTCAACTGCGACCGCCAGATCTCAGCGGGCACTGCCAGACCTGTGGGCACTGCCGGACCTCAACCGTGACCGCCAGATGGCACGGGGGTCGCATTTGCCCCTAAACCATCTTGGGTCGCATTTGCCCCTACATGAAGGGGGATGAAGTGGGTTTAGGGGCGAATGTGACCCTCGTTTAGGGGCGAATGTGACCCCTGCTTTTGCGTGGCAGGCGCAATAGTTTCAGAGCCTCAAAAGGATTTTTTCCACCCTAGAGAGTGATATTCACGTGTTTTTCTACGTTCCAACAGCCATTTCAATCAACTTCCAGGACACTATGCATGCTATGGTGTTCCATTGCTACGTTGTAACATCCATTTCGAGCAACTTCCAAGACGCTTTGGATGTTACCTTCCAAGAGACATTTCAATCAACCTCTAGGACACTATGGATGCTACGTTGTAAGATCCAGTTCGAGCAACTTGGAAGACACTTTGGATGCTACGTTCCAACAGCCATTTGAATCAACTTCCAGGACACTATGCATGCTACGGTGTTCCATTGCTACGTTGTAACATCCATCTCGAGCAACTTCGAAGACGCTTTGGATGTTACCTTCCAAGAGACATTTCAATCAACTTCTAGGACACTATGGATGCTACGTTGTACTATCCAGTTCGAGCAACTTGGAAATGTTTTAAGCGGTCTTTTTTTTGAAGAGCGCATGGAAGCGCATGGCTCTGCGTAGATGTATGTGAGTTTATCGTGTTGTAGACACGTGGTGAGGCTTGGCGTCTTTCGCCTGGAAAATGTGGGAAGCAAGCCTTCGTGTTTTTTTTTTTGCGGCAGTGTATTTATGTGAGCATATTTTCAAACCTATGGCTCCGATGCACCCTGTAAACCATCCATTCCATGTAACATGCGATTGTTTAGAGCCTTGGCGGATGACTTTTGAGCACAGCCAAGAGGGTCGCACTTTTTGGGGGCCTAGTCTGTGGATCAATATACTGGCAAGCATATGCAATAGTGAGGCGAAGGAAAAATTGGAACCACGTCCCCGTGTTTTCAGACTTGCTTGCATGTGGCAGCAAACAGGTGTAGCTCGTCGCCAGTTGACATATGCCCCCAAGTCCCCCCCTAAAGGTTCCCCAGTCCCCCTAAATGCCCCCTTGGTAAACCCCTAAAGGGTTGAGTAACCCCCTTGTCCCCAGGTAAACCCCTAAAGGGTTGAGTAACATATGTCAATTGAGAGACAAGTCAACATATGCTTCCATGTCCCCCCCTAAACCCCAGTCCCCCTAAATTGAGTAACATATGGAATAGAGAGACAAGTCAACATATGCCCCCATGTCCCCAAACCCCAGGTCCCCTTGTCCCCAGGTTAAACCCTAAAGGGTTGAGTAACATATGGAATAGAGAGACAAGTCAACATATGCCCCCATGTCCCCTCCTAAACCCGAGTCCCCCTAAATGTCCCCTTGTCCCCAGGTTAAACCCTAAAGGGTTGAGTAACATATGGAATAGAGAGACAAGTCAACATATGCCCCCAAGTCCCCCCCTAAACCCCAGTCCCCCTAAATGTCCCCTTGTCCCCAGGTTAAACCCTAAAGGGTTGAGTAACATATTTAAATTATTGTTGTTTAGGGGCGAATGTGACCCCTTTTGGTTTAGGGGCGAATGTGACCCTCTTTTAGGGGCGAATGTGACCCCCGTCCCCCGCCAGATCTCAGTGGGCACTGCCGGACCCGCGAGCGCCAGATCTCAGCCGGCACAGCCGTGCTTCAACCGCGACCAGATCTCAGTGGGCTGTTGGACCTTAACGACGAGCGCCAGATCTCAGTGGACACTGCCGGGCGGGCCTCAGCTGCGAGAGTCAGATCTAGTGGGCACTGTGGGGCCTCAATTGCAAGTGCAAAATGTATATAAGAATATATTTCAGATAGAATGTCATGGCGTGGATCACTTGAAGACAGTTGTTTTTTGGGGGTCATGATCCATCCTGTTTTCGCCGTGAACTCAGTGTTCTCAAGTTGATCCCTACGGCCCTACGGCTGCTTATCGCGCCGCCGTGTCTCGGCATGCCATGCCATCCCCTGTGGGTATCCTGGTAACTGCCTACTTACTGCGGCTGGGATCGTGCAGCCTTAGCATTCGACCATTGGCCAGCAACGAGGACCAGCAGATCCTCAGGAGACGGGGTTGTTATGGTGTATGTCAACGGATTAATAAACCATCTTAATAAAAAACAAGGGGGGGTACCTATTTTAGGACTCATTCATCTATCACCATTTTGGAGGGTAACCCTCCAATCAATAGTCAGGGTTTGAAACAGTGTCGATATCTCCCAAAATGTATCCCCGTATCCATGGATTTCTATGGTTGACATGGTCCCGGATGGTTCTTAGTTATTTCTTTGGGATGCAATGGGGGTTGGCTGGTTCGGCCCTCTAAATTGGCCCAGGCCAGTGTGGTTCCAGTCATATGTGTAAAGCCCCCTACTAAACCATGGCTTCTGCAGGGGTGTCCAATATTAACTAGGAGATATTAGGAGCATGGGTTTATGGCAAACGAATGCACATGATTACTGGTTGGTGGTTTCAATGCTTTTCTACTTTGCATCCTCCAAAAATGGCAGATCACCCCGAACCTCTACCGGCATCGACCTTGAGAAAATGATTTCCTGCGAAATCGCCAGGTTCTCTGTATAGAAATGGAGTATTTACAGTATTCTCAGCATATGTACACTTAATAGATGATTCTCTATGATTCTCTCACATTTTCCCGGTATCTTTTCAGTTGCTTGTAAAAACTTAACTAGACCTGGGGGGAGGCAACCTGCATCAACCTGCCAGGTTAAGACAACAGGTGAAGCAACAGAAGCACCGCCTGCATGAGCTTCAACAGAGCCTCGGGCGCCGTGCGTCGCGCGCGTCCGGTGGCGCCTCGAAGAAGTCGCCGGAGCCGTTGAATCCGATGGCGCCGGTGCATGCGCTGAGCTCAGAGGGACGCTTCAGTGAAGCCAAGGCGGGGATGAAAAATTGTGGAAACCCATGGGTTTTTCCATGGCTGGATACTGAGGATACTGGAGTTGTTTTTGGGTCCGGAATTGTTTTGGGTCTGGAAGGGAAAAGCAGAAAATCAAAGGAGCAGAGAAGCAAAGAAGCAAAGAAACAGAGAAGCAGGAAAACGCAGGAAAGCAGAGAAGCAGGCCAGCAGGGAAAAGCGGAGAAGCAAAGAAACACGGAAAAGCAGAACAACTGAAAAGCAGAGAAACTGGGAACCAGAAATCAAAAAAAAAGTGGAAAAGCACAAGTTCCCCCAAAAATAGCTATCCATTGTTTTTTTTGATTTTATGGGTAGATAGGGTAACCCTTGACCATTCATTGGACACGTTCAGTTTTTTTTTGGCAGGGATTTATGGTAGACCGTGGGATGTGCACCGAGATCCGAGATCCGAGGGCCGAAAAAACCGAGATCCGTTGAATCCCGATTTTGTTGTTCTTAATTCACCAGATTTTTGCCACTTAAATTCTGATTTGCCCTTGAAATTCTTTGACTTTAGAGTAATTTCCTATATATATATATTCACAAGAACTAAACTGATTCAACTGATGTAGCCTCTGGTAAACTAAATTGCCAAATTGTATTTCCAATTGAAATTCCAATTTTGCATTGTTAAATCAACGTCCATCCTGAAGGTCTCCCTAGCTGCGGCTCAAGTATCTCGAGATGCCATGATGACCCAGGCAACTTAGTTCCCGGGAACTGGTGGGGACACCCGTTTGGTGGAACATACTAACTTGGCATGCTGGAGAGCCCTGTTTGCAGATGATTCTCACAAACAGGGGATGATTTTCACAATGATTGGATGATTGGACAATTGCATTATGTGTTTATCAATCGAAATCAACGAATTACTTTAATTAACAATTTTCCGATTTTGAAGATTACTTAAGATATTTGTTATACATTTTTTTGTTGAGTTCCAGGTAGTGAGGTTTGAGTATCAACAGTATTGAATGAACATGTGACCGCCACATAGGTATACAATATGTGGACCTAACCATTCAAAAGGATTCAACCAAAAAAAGGAACATAAAGTCATAAAGGTTATACATAATGTGGCAAACCCAACACTTAATCACACTATTGGAAGGTGTAGGAACAACTAGACGTGGGGATACTGTGAGATTGCAACGCTCACATTGGGTTTCTCAGTTGGCTAGAATCTAGAAACAGGGATGGAACCATGCTAATAATTTGATACCACCCAGGGATAGAGCACTTGCTATATCCAAGACGTGATCCATAGGATATCTCCATAGGCTGTTCAGTGAAATATGTGTAGGCCAACAAAAATACTTGGGTTGATCGACCTCACTTAGCTCGTCACGAGTTTTGTCCAATTTTTCCGCACACCTACCTACCTACGCCAAAGTCCTTGCAATGTTTGCGTTTGACAGCTATTCCCAATCAAAACGCTCGCCACGACCCCTGTCCCGGCACAGACCTTGCAAAACCCCTTTCCCCATTGGAAACGCTTTAACAAGCCTTGACCAAACTATCATGGTTCTATTCGTTTTTGATCGAATCCCATCGGAACGCCGGTTTCCAACGGGCCATTTTTTCGTGGGCACTGTTGACGCCCACAAACAAAAACGCGAAGCAGGCCCTTTTCCTAGTTTGTATACTGCAGGATGGGTTCTGATAAAGGAAAAAAACGAGGTCCAAAACGAGGTCCAAAACGAGGTCAAAACGAGGTACGGAAAAAGCCCCGCATCTACACACATGGACTTTGGCCCGCAAGCCGCAAACCTGCCCTTCCTTGAATCACTGGTAGCGAAACAATGACAATTTGCAGAATCCCAGCACACCGCCATGGCAGTGTAGAGATGATAATCCCAGCGTTGATTAGAAGTACCCGGAAACAGCAACAGCAGCAGCCGTCGAACCAGCAGCCGCAGCAACAGCAAGACCCCAGTAGCTGCAGAACCCAACAGCAACCATCCCAAACACAATGAGAACGCAACTAGCAAGATTAAAGCACTATGCTAATAGTAAAACAACGCCCTACCCCAAACACAACCTAAACGCCGCTTCGCCACTTTAGGTCTACATGAGATAGTAAAACAGCAACCTACCCTAAACACAAGCTAAACGCCGCATCGCCACGACTTCCACAAAAGCCTTCCCCCAAGCTAATTTCAAGATTTTTGGGATTTCGCCACGACTTGGGCAGTTGGACCTACCAGGACCGTCGTGTCCGGTGAAAACATGATTCCGCCCCTGACCCCTGGTGCAGATCTCGCTTTTTGAACCACAAAAAAATGGGGCCTGGGGGATCAGCACCTCGGAGGTGGACCAAATGCGGTGGCAGATGGGTTTGCAGCTGAACTGCAGCGCGGCCGACTGGTTGAACTCCACCGCAGACTCCTTCTTCAGCCGGTGGTCAAAAGACGGTCGAATCCTGACAGATTTACACCCGGAAAGGGACCTGGATGTTGGGAAAATGATGAACCAGCAGGTTTAGGAACATTACCCGGCCTGGTAATGACTGTGACAGTTTGCTATTGAAGCCATGGCCCAGTCGAAATAGTTGATTTACCCATTCAAAATGCTGATTTTCAATAGTTATGTAAACGTTTACCAGAGGGTATATTCCCCTCATTTTTCAGATCCATTTTCACTTTCCATGGACGAGAAACGTGAGGTTCTGAAGTGGCAATCATCGATGCCAGTTGGCTCCGGTTTCTATACTTTTAAAACTTTGGGTTTGTCCATATGCTACTCCATGGTAACCATGGTACCCCCGCAAAATCACCTGGACGGTCATCATTCTCCCTGTCAAATGACATCAAATGACTAGATTGGGGGTATATCATGGTATATCCCACCTTTTTCTGAACACATCTACCCCCAGCCAAGAAACGTACACCGTGAAAACCCAACTTATGGCAGGGCCTAAGTGAGTTGGGGGGCCTATGATATTGGTTGGCTACAATATGTATATCCCAACAAATATACACATGATATCTCTAGTATGATTAGTTTCATCCTCTACAGATAACCATGATAGATAAACCCAACGACTTCCAGTAAATATCATCAAATTTTTTAAGTTGAATGAGTAAAATTCCATGAAAAATCAACATTTTTGTTAGTTCTACATCCCAAACCGTATCCCATCCACACTTGGTCGAGGAAAACTCTGGCAACTTCTCGCCGTTCTCTTGGCCGCGGCGACTTGGCTGATCAAAAGCTGGACCTTTCGCAGATGTTTTGTCCAAAACCCACCAGAAATATGGGGAATCTGTAGGGAAGAGGGGTGTTCACTAGTGTTCACTTGAGTTTTAAACCACATCTTTTCGGACTTGTTCCCAACAAAATCGCTCAGGCTGCCACATTGGCTCTTGGCGGTCTTGGCTTCAAGTTTTCCCTTCGGACTGTGCCGCGACCTGCGAGCACCGCGGGGACCGCGGCCGCGGAGAACGAGATCGAGATGACGGGGGTGAAATCGGAAGGAGGCGATGGCATGTGGCGCTTACAGCCCCACTGGCAGGACCGAAGTTCAGGAAGTTCAGAGTCTTCATCCTTTGAGTCCAAGGTGCTAAATCTGGGGAAAAATCTGAAAAACATGGGATGTTGGATGGATTTAGTGACTGAGTGTGATCCTTTTTGGAGGTTTTTGGAATCTAAATTGCATGACTTAGTGATCCTTTTTGGAGGTTTTTGGAATCTAAATTGCACGAAATCTGATGTAACTTCGGACTGGAGGCACAAGAATACGCGGGTCACATCCTTACAAATAGTAATGGCCTACTGATGTTGATGTAGCAATGACAAGGCCTTGATTCCTATAGTGGGTCAACTTGACATTGTTCTGGTGCCCTGCCTCTTTTCCAATTTTTAACCGACCATTGTTTCGGGCAAGGGCTCAACCAGCAGATGCGTAGATGGCCATCGCGATAGGTGAATGGCTTCTTCCAGTCTCTGTTTTTTTTTTGTTTACCCTCTGGTAATTTGTCACATAGCTATTGAAAATGGCCATTTATAGTGGATTTACCCATAAAAAATGCTGATTTTCCATAGCTATGTTAGTTTACCAGAGGGTAGCTCTCACAAAATCATCTTTGATATAGTTTGATTCATTTTTGTGTCACATAAAAACGACACATTGAAATGTGTCCATTTGAAGTTCGACTCCCAATATCTCTGTTGTTGATTATTGCTGGTTAAATCCTATCCCCATTAAATCCCTATAGAAACTATAGAATGTGTCATCGCTGGAGAGCCATGTCTATTTCATTCTATTTCTAGTCATTCTAGTCGTTTCACCCCAAACATTTTGACTTCGAAACCCATTGTTTAGGGTCTCCCTATGGCTAGAATCTAATCATGGTGATCTTCGGCCCTTTATTTCCAAGGTGCCTCCGCGTTCCGTCTCCGGGAGCAACGCTTCCGACGACGACACCGCGGCGGAAAAGGCTTCGATGCTGGCGGAAGGGCTGGCTGAGCCTGGCACAGTGGAGGAACCTGAGGAGATCGATGAAAATTGGATGAACATATGGATGAAGTATATATGGGGGTTTCCATAAATGGGGTACCCCAAAATGGATGGTTTATAGTGGAAAATCCTATGAAAATGGATGATTTAGGGGTACTCCCATTTCAGGAAACCTTCATATGAGTAACCGACAAAATTAGTGGAAGACTCAAGTAGTAGGGAGTGGACTTGGAATGTTCACATTTGTGTTAAAACAAAACCTTCACAACCGATAGGGTACCATTCACTTTGGCCATGTCCATTGCGAGTAGTAAGTAATTGTGCCCGCCACTCATATAGATATAATCCATGTTGGATCCACATTAATGGCAATATATCTATGAAATAATGGATTACTGTAAATTATGGATTAATATGGATAGATATAGTATATATAATATATATGTCATAGATTGTATGTACAGATATTTTAAAGATCCCCCAAATGGCCATAGACCATCATAAACCCCAAGTTTTTTCACCATTTTGAGAGGAAGGTAGACTTCCAATCCCTTATCTGGCAGGGTCTATGTCAATTTATTTGGAGGGTAATAGTTATGACCCAAACTACTCAACAGTTATGGCCATGGTGGTTTATCACCCCCATATAACCCACCTGAGGATTTTTGAAGGGATTTTTTGAAGAACATTTTTTTCTGTTTGATGTTGCTTCAGTCTTGTGTTTTTTTTTGACTTGACATGCATCCCCGAAAACTGAACATTGTCATTGAATACAATTTCCATCGATTTTTTCTTATTTTTTTTGCCACACGTCATCTTGGGGGTTTCATCGGGTGTTTCTCTTCTGAATTTGGTTTGATTGGGATTTTAAGAGAACGCTTTGTCATCAACTGTGCAAGGCTATAGTTTTGATTTTGTCATGTGTTCTGCCTGGATTTGCTGAAGATATTTTTTTCCTTTTCCAATGGGAAATCCATCAATCTATAGGTTTTTTTTGGGTCCTTAAGCAAATCCAAGTATACGTACTGTAGATGTGGAGCCTTTCCACCAACTGATTGTAGATTCCACTTCTATTTTGGATCGGAAAAGTTCGCCCTGTCATAGCAGTTTCGCAGCAGATCCAGTTTTGCAGTCCAAACCTCTTTGCAGATCCAAAAGGTGTTGCTAAAAGTTTACAGAGGAGACATAGGAAACAACCCTGCATGGAATTCATGTATATCCTATTGAGCTACATATATATATTATATATATAAATATGAATATATGAATTATAGATATATAAAAATACATAATTTGCCAAACTTATGGGTCAAATTGTGTCAAAACGAACCCTAAATTTCTGCATGGTTAAAAAGAACGAACCAAACATTGTTGTAGGTCCATTACTATACATGGTCATCATGTAAATCATCATAGTCCAGTAAAATAGTAAATCATCATCCCATCCATGGTCAAAAAAATCAAAACACCCTATCTATTTCCCATGAAAGGCGTCAAACTCTCACGATTCGATCCCAAATCTTCCCACATTTTCCGCCAACCTCCAGGAGCTTGAACAGCCAGTGTTCCTCCCCACGCCCAGCCCGAGCCCCACGTTGGCGCCGGCGCTTCCCCAGGTGACAGGCAGCCCCGTGGTATGGTTCGCAGGGCCGGAGGGTCCTCGGCGCGTGTTGACAGAGGCCGAGTTGCTGGTGGAGCCTAGTGAGCCTCGGAGTGTGGTGATTTTCATATGGGTTTGTCTGAAAATAGGGTATATTCCCAATTATAGCCATTTAATAGGGATAATGATCATTAACCATTGCTGGGTTTAGGGGTACACTATTTTCAGACACACCCATATTTTTTAAGGGGGGGCCATGGGGCCATGGGGGGCCAAGGATTTAGAAATGGATCGGAAAATCGGGTTAGGAACATAACATAACGGTCCCAAAAAAAACGGCGATTCATAATGATAATCCATTGGAATTGGGAGTGCCTTATTTTCAGACAAACCCAAATGGTGGTGTTTGCACAGGAACTTGACAACTTCGGGATTTGAATGGATTGAAGATCTTGAAGCCACAAAGAATGGGATGAAATTGATGAACTATTTTTTTCAAAGAATATATACTATATTAATATTATGTATATATGTATATACATACATTTATGGGGCTAATTCACCAGAAATGGGTTGAATCTGTGATTTTGTGGTTTTCCGAAAACTTTTTTTGGTTGATCTAGCAGATTCATCAGATTCATTGGGCAGTTTTTTTTTGGGTTTGTCTGAATATATGGTACCAATGGTGAGCCATGGTTAATATTCTGGGACATAACCAATATGAACATATGGTAGCCATGGTATTAACCAAATATCTGAACATTATGAAATTGGAATACCAAATTCCAATGGTTTAGTCGGAACCATTTTGCTATATCCCTATAATTCCCTATACTAATATATATATATATATTGCTGGCAAATTGTAGCTGTTTGATGGGAAAGCCAGCGGTCACGGATTTGGCTGTCCCCTTGTTCAGTTACATAGTTTTTCCATATCTTCTCTATATCTTTCTGTATGTTCCCCTTGGGTCTATTGTTTTACTTTTCGGGGCATGGCATCACGTCGTCAGCGCAAGGAGCCAAAGGACGAGATGTTGAGTTTGGTTCACCTCATTGAGGAGAGTTTTTTGGGTGTTTCTATGGCATCATGGCCTTGTCTAACATGGAGATTCAATCTGGTTGGTGGTGACTGGAACCATGGAATTTTGTTTTCCCATTCAGTCCAACAGTTGGGAATGTCATCATCCCAACTGTTACTCACTCCATCATTTTTCAGAGGGGTTGGTTGAACCCACCAACCAGATTATTATTAACCATCATTAACCATATAATAACCATATAATAACCATATATTAATGGAGATTAATGGATTTAATGGAGATTTATTGGATTTTTGGGGGATTTTTTAGGGGGAATCCAATGGAGATCTACAGCCAACACAAAGTACACTGGAGATCCTGCTCCAAGCAGTTATGGGTAAACTACAGCCATACTACCCATACAATTCAGGTAATTCACCCATTATTCACTGGTTAAGTTCGATTATTCAGGTAATTCACCCATACCATTACCCCAACTCCACATAATAGGCAAGTTCGATACCTCACCAGTGAATCATGGGTGAATTTTCCCTTGCCCATCCTTGCTCGATATAGAACCAACACTATATATACATATATATATATATACCCTCTGGTAATTTAACATAGCTATGGAAAATCACCATGTTTATATAATTGGTAAATCAACTATGTTTATGGCCATTTTCAATAGCTTTTTGTATGTTTACCAGGCTGGGTATATATGGCATGTGAGATACCCGAAACTTAGGCTACAGAGGCAGCTGATTCTTAGACCATCCATGGGAATTCAATGGAATTCAAAGAATTCAGGTCGGAGGGTGCCCACAACTGCAGGCTTTACAATTTGTTATGTGATGATATGTGATGGTTCAGTGAGGCTTCACAGAGGATTTGAAAAATGGCTTTGACACGCGTCCGTGTCAAGCATCCCCTGAATGCATGGCGGATTTTCCATCAATGCTGCCGGGCAACATCCAAAAAATGACGTGTTGCTGAAATCAACCTTGCTGTTGTCATTTTCGGATCGTAAAGCCAATGGGGTTTCCTTTCAAAAAAAGCGGTTGCAGTAACGATTAAACGCTTTCTTGCTTGAAAGCCTCACTTTGTTGCTGAACAGAAGCCATCATATCATGATCATCCCTAGTAGGTTTTGGGGGATCATCGTAACCCCAAGTTGTTGTTACTTTCTTTGAATAAAGAACAATGGATCAGCATCATGAAACTGCTTGATCATGGTTCACCAGGCCTAAAAATCCTGCCCCCAAGTAGAGGCTGAACAGTGTCAAACCAGGATTTTTTCTAGAGCTTTTGTCACATCATTTCCAGGTTTTCAACTTCTCGTTTTTCTTTGGGGGGTTGCTATATATACCCTCTGGTAATTTAACATAGCTATTGAACATGGCCATTTATAGTGGATTTTCCCATTAAACATGGTGATTGTCCATAGTTATGTTAGTTTACCAGAGGGTATATAATATAATATATATATATACACATACATAATATCAAGCCACGACCACTAGGACTTGTAGGACTTGTAGCACCACTTGGAGGCTCATTCCAGCAGGCCATTCCAGCCGCGGTAGTTCGTTCCATCGAACTTTGAGGGCTAGCCATGGCTGATCATCATGATTATTCCGAATTATACCATTATGAATCATTATATGATTGTTAATTATATATATTATTTGATTGCTAAATCTTGCTAATATAATTATTATACCATCATCATCATCATCATCATCATCAGAAGAATCATCATCATCATCATCATCATCATCATATTAATAACGTTATTTAATGATTATATACGATATATGATGGTATATCATATCATTTTAAAGGATATTTGCAAAATATATGAGGATTATTACATATTTAGGGATTATTCTCATTTGCTGGTAGTTCAATCCCCATATATCCCTTTTAAATGGTAGTCATCCTGAAGTAGTTTCTATTAACCTCTCAAATTACTTTACTTCGTGTGATCCCCACCATGACATTTATACATTTTCTTACTGGCAAATCTTCTGGCATTCTATCTGACATATCTTCTGACATTCTATTTGGCATTCTATCTGGCATATCTTCTGGCATATGATCTGGCATATCTTCTGGCATATCTTCTGGCATTCTATCTGGCAAATCTTCTGGCATTCTATCTGGCATATCTTCTGGCATTCTATCTGACATATCTTCTGGCATTCAATCTGGCATTCTATCTGGCATATCTTCTGGCATATATTCTGACATATCTTCTGGCATTCTATCTGACATATCTTCTGGCATATATTCTGACATATCTTCTGGCATATCTTCTGGCATATCTTCTGGCATATCTTCTGGCATATCTATCTGGCATATCTTCTGGCATATTTTCTGGCATTCTATCTGGCAAATCTTCTGGCATTCTATCTGGCATTCTATCTGGCATATCTTCTGGCATATTATCTGGCATTCTATCTGGCATATATATTTGACATATCTTCTGGCATTCTATCTGGCATTCTATTGGCATATCTTCTGGCATATCTTCTGGCATATCTTCTGACATTCTTTCTGACATTCTTTCTAACTTTCTTCTGCACATTCTTTGTCCCATATCTTCCTACATGAGGTCCGGCAGGGAACACTTGGCGTGGATACTGGCGGTTGAGGTCCGGCAGGGAACACTGGGCGTGGATGGTCGTGGTTGAGGTCCGGCAGGGAACACTGGGCGTGGATGGTCGTGGTTGAGGTCCGGCAGGGAACACTGGGCGTGGATGGTCGTGGTTGAGGTCCGGCAGGGAACACTGGGCGTGGATGGTCGTGGTTGAGGTCCGACAGCGAACACTGTGGATCGCGAGTCGCAGTTGAGCAGGAGGACGAGGAGGACAACGAGAGGAGGAGGAGGAGGCGGAGGAGGAGGAGGAGGAGGCGGCAGGAGGAGGAGGAGGAGGACCAGGCAACTTAGATAAAATCTAGCAACCCTCACCTGGCAGGTGGGGAAAAAACATCACTAAAATGGGATTGGACATTTGACATTCACAGTCATTCTATCTACGAATCAGTATGATGATTATTTATTATCACTATTATCATTATTATAATTATATAATTACATCCCATAAATATCCCCAATGAATCTACCCATTATTTCGTGGGTTTATATCCCCATGAAGTATCCCCATGACATATTCCCTATTTTCAAATGCTACAATGTGGGACCCCCAGTTGTAACCCCCATTGACTATAGTTGTACGTAACCTAAGTAACCATAGTTACTGGAGTTGCAAACCAACTGAGCTAGCTAGGATAGCTAGGGTGCCCCACATTGTATGAGATTGATAAGAATCATTGATATGGATATTAAAAACACACATATATATATATGTATAAATATATATATATATGTATAAATAAATAAATAAATATATATATATGTATAAATATATATATATATGTATATATATATATATGTATATATATATGTATATATATATATATATATTATATATATATACATAAATACATAATCTATAATGTAATCTATAGGTACTACAGATAATCACCATAGCATCTCCCATTTTCGGAAGGAGGAGAAACCCATTGATGAAATGTGGACCGCCACTTCTTGGCCTTGGGGGTTCTCCAAGCTTCGCGGCTCACGCTGGGCGGATGAAGTGCTGGCCGATGAGGAGGGCCTCTTGGTGGGTCAAATCGCTTTGTCCAATGGAACATGGGCTTTAAGCAATATATGGTCCCGTGTCCCGTGTTCCCACCCCCCCCCATGGGATGGGGGGGGTATGATGCCCCTGTGGTGGTGTATATACATATATACATACATACATACCTACATACCTACCTACCTACCTACCTACCTACATACATACATACATACATACATACATACACACATACACACACACAGACATACCTACCTACCTACCTACCTACCTACCTACCTACCTACATACCTACATACATACATACATACATACATACATACATACATACACACACACACATACATACATACATACATACATACATACATACATACATACATACATACATACATACATACATACATACATACATACATACATACATACATACATACATACATACATACATACATACAACATACCAACATACCAACATACCAACATACCAACATACCAACATACCAACAGACCACCACCACAGGCCACAGGGGGGGGGACCAGAAGAACCATACCACCACCACAGGCCACAGGGGGGGGGGACCAGAAGAACCAGACGATACTGTCCACCCATACCCATTGGTGGGGAGGGGAGGGGGGCTGGCCAACACTGCACCATATGTATATATATGTGTGTAGATATTTTTGAGCTGACGCTCATCGTCGGCTCCGCCGGACCACTCGGCCCTCCATTTCATCGCAGTGTGGGCGTGAAAGTTACTGAATGAGGACCTGCTTCAGAAATATATTCCTTAGGTTTTTTGGAACATATTTGTTGGAATAGACGTTTTTTTGGGGAGCAAGTGAGTTCCCGAAAGCTCCTGCGAAGGGTTTTTCCTAAAGAACTGCTGCCAATTTCAACTTGTTACTTCGTGTAAAGGCGCCTCTGTGCAAAGGCTTCTCTGTGTAAAAGCTTTTGTGTGTAAAAGTTTCCGTGTGTAAAAGTTTCTCTGTGTAAAGACTTCTTTGTGTAAAAGCTTCTCTGTGTGAAAGCACGTCTGTGTAAAGATTTCTCTGTGTGTAAAAGCTTCCGTGTGTAAAAACTCTCTGTGTAAAGGCTTCTCTGTGTAAAAGTTTCTGTTTGTAAACGCGTCTGTGTGTTAAAGCTCTCTGTGTAAAGACTTCTTTGTGTAACAGCTTTTGTGTGTAAAAGCTCCAAGACATTTGTGTGAAAAAGCTCCTCAGAGGAAAGACTTCTCTGTGTAAAACCTTCTGTGTGTAAAAAGGTACTCTGTGTAAAGGCTTCTCTGTGTAAAAGCCCCTGTGTGTGTGTAAAAGCTTGCTGTGTGTAAACGCTTTTGTGTGTAAACGCTCCTCTGTGTAAAGGCTTCTCTGTGTAAAAGCTTCTGTGTGCAAACGCGTCTGTGTGTAAAAAGCCCTCTGTGTAAAGACTTCTTCGTGTAAACGCTTCTGTGTGTAAAAGCTCCTAGACGTTTGTCTGCAAAAGCACCTTAGAGTAAAGACTTCTCTGTGTAAAACCTTCTGTATGTAAAAAGCTCCTTTGTGTAAAGACTTCTCTGTGTAAAAGCCCCTCTGTGCGTGTAACATCTAAATAGATGTAAAACTTCTCTCTTTTTCTTCCTTCTGTCCTCTCCCTTTCTAATCATAATACCAATGCAGGGGGGCAGTGCACGACTGACAGGCCCAACGAAGACACTGTCAGTTCGTGGTGATACAGAGCCTGATCAGCTCTGCGTACCTGCATCAGTTTTATCATTTATCTGGACGTAGGTTAATTTGTTTCTCATCTAATTTGCATGTTG
Organism: Cladocopium goreaui; assembly: GCA_947184155.2. Lineage (NCBI taxonomy): Eukaryota > Dinophyceae > Suessiales > Symbiodiniaceae > Cladocopium > Cladocopium goreaui. Next base: position 191,573 of record CAMXCT020000824.1, read on the forward strand.
CAGGACTCAGTTCCTGACGGATCACTATAATGATCCATTCTTGTCTAGTGTGATTCCTATGGTGACTCCGACAAGGTGCCATAGGGCCAATTGAGGCAACCCTATTTAGGGTGACTGTCGACTGACCTGACTTCCGACACACATTTTAATCTGGTAATTCGTTTAAGTAAAGTGCAACAGTTGGCCTTACGGTTCTGCGGCGTTTTTGTGGTGTCCCGCTGGTCCTTTGGTCCCAGGGTTCCTCGCCGAATGCTTGTATATCAGAGTGAAGCTGTTCGGAACTACCAGAAACTTCATTTTTTCGCTGCAGCTTCAGCTTTTGAACGTTTGTTGCAACAGAAAGGCAGGCACATGCTTTCCAGGTGTGGTCTTCTTTCCTTTTGATGGTTCTCTGGTGAGGTGAAACATGTTGTGCACCTAATTCGATGGAACTTGAACAGCCGTTTATGCCATTGGGGCACGACTTGACCACGGTCCCGGCACGCACGAATCCTTGCGTCTCGGGTCCAAAAAGTATTGGTATTTACAGCATTTTCTGCGTTTTTGCATGGCTCCCGCCAACGACGTTAAAACGCAAAAATGTTGTAATTTACAGCATTTTGTGAATTTCGAAAAGCGAAAAAATTGTCCGAAAAATGTGTCAAAACGGCATTTTTTTTCCGATTTTAGGTACCCTCAAAACGGTGGGGGAAAGCTCTTTATGAGCGACCCGGATTCCGTCCAAAAAGCTCTCCCCAGCCAGGCTGAAGGATTTTTGGTGTTTTTCGGGGCCCGGCATCGGAGGGTCGGCGGCTTGGGGCGCGCCCCACCATAGAGCTCTAGTCAACGCTCGTGGGGCAAGCCACTCGTGGGGAGCGGAGCTAGTTCAATCTGAATTAAAGCTGAGTAAGTTTCCTGTAGGTCTGGGATTTGGAAGGGCGACCTTTTG
>CAMXCT020000824.1:200000-427500 GCA_947184155.2 Cladocopium goreaui
GGACGGTGTCGCAGGGCTAAAACACCATGGCAGTGAAGGACGGATCGGGCCCGCGGCCGGCAGCCCATAGTGCCAAACGTTGCTTTCTGAACTGCCTAGACACTAACTTCAAACCTTGCCCTGTACCTTCCGTTCGGCACTGCCAGCTTCCACATTGCTTGCTGTGTCTTGCAGGTGGCTTTCGTCTGGCACAGCTCGGGTCCAAGGACGGGGTGCTTTCTACTGCCTTCTTGCTCTTGCTCCTGGCCCTTCTTGCTTCCCCTTCGTGCGCTTGCTGCCTGACTCTGTTTGATCCGTCAACTTTTGCTCTCATCATTTCTTGCCCCTGACTGATGGTAATGTCTTCTCTGACGCGCTCCCCCTTGCCGTCGGCGGGGTCGGCGGAGATATGTATATATATATATAATGATAGCTGTATATGTATATGTATATATATATATACATATATATGTATGTATGTATATATATATATATATCTCCATCTAAAACCATATATGGGTATAACATAGGGATAAAACAGCCTGAACTGTTGGTAGAATCTGCTAAAAAAAATCATTTATTATGGCTCAGGGCTAGTCATAGAGTGACGCCAAGCGGATCATAACTTGGGTTGATGCACAAAAGAAACATGGATGCAACTGCAGGACAGAGTTTTCTTAGCTGATTAGGACCATATTCCAATTCAATTCGCAAAAGCTTAGTGTACCGTACTAGTACAGTCAAGGATCAAAGTCGTAACGATTTTTTGGTTTGCTTTCATACGGTTGGGCGAAGCTCTCCAGGGGGGTCGCAATGATTTGCAATGATTTGCTGAGTGGTTTAAAGTTTTTGAGGGTAAAACCCCTGTATTTCCGATGGGTACTTGAATGATAAAATTATTTATTAGCTGGTGAGGTTGATTAGCATGTTTGGCCTACAGGCGGGAAACGTCACAATAGGGAATAAAAACAAAAAAATGTTCAAGTACTAATATGATATAATATGTAATAATGACATATGGAAATAATAGAGAACTATTAGAAAAATCATAGGAAATTCATAGGGAAATAATGGGGACATAGTAGGGAAAAAATAGGGAAATCATAGGGGACGAATGGGAGATTTTTTTGGGAAATCAGATGGAAATGGGGAAACGATTGGAACCCCAGTGAGGAGTCCTAATATCAATGGAAACTCATGGAATCAATGACTGGGAAACTCATATCAATGGAAATGATGATATTATGGAAACTAATATCCATTATCTTGGAATCAATGAAAACTCACTGATGATGAAAATCCTGTAACTTTTTATCCCTTTCGAAAAATAGTTTGTCAATGACTGGGATCACTATGAATGGAAAGTAATCTTGTTGGTTGTTTCAAACATTTCTTACTTTCCATAATATATGGGATAATCCTTCCCATTGACTAATATTTTTCAGAGGGGTTGAAACCACCAACCAGTAATTATCAATCCCATTTGCAACGGAAACTAATTGTGAATGGAACCGATGGAAAGTGACTACTAATAAAAACTAGTTATGAATCAACGTGTTCTTTTTTCTAGTACTTTATATCATATCCTTCACATGAAGACAACCCCTGGTGTTTTGATGGATTGCTGTGACCGTGCTGTGAGCGGCCTGTGGCGACTTTTCCGTAAGTGATCTGTCCACGTTCAAGAAAATTGCTGTGACATCAGCACTCGATTGTAGTTTGTATAAAACTATCCATCAAGTTAATGCAGTTTACCCCAACTGATATCCCATCCATTATTTGTTGGTTAACTTTCCTTGAAACTGTGAGTTTGTATCCCAACTAAAGCCTTCGGTTTGGGTGTCAAAGCTGTGGTTACCCCTACCACCATGCCTTTATCTATTCCCCCCGGACCTTTTCGCCAATTGCTTCCAAGCTAAGGAGGTCAATACGACCTGACAGAGTCGAGTCCTGCTCGCCCCAGTAGCTGGCCGCTCAAAGAGAAACCTTCCCGTTCCCAGCAACGCCGCCGCCAGCGGAAGAATTCCAAGGCAAAAACCGCCGGCGCCAAAGCCGCCGCATCTCCCACTCCCGCGCCGGCGATGGTGCTGCAGTTGGAGCAGCTGTTGATGTTACCTCCCAGGGAAGCCACGATGCCTGGCTTCATCCCCAGTGTGGCACCACCCAGTGCACCTCCGGTGTTCCACGGTGAAGCTGTGGGGGTTGGACAGAGCCCACGGCCGCCGGAGCCACCGGAGCCACCGGAGCCACCGGAGCCACCGGAGCCCAAACGGGCGCCGCGGCGCCGCTCGCGGCCCAGACGCGACAGCGCCGCTCGGCCGACGCCGCTGCCGCCGCGAAGCGGGCGACAGTGGCGCGGCAGACGAAGTGTGGAAGTGGAGCAAGAGGAAAAAATGTCGCGGAGCTCGTTTTCACCAGGAAATCATGGTTAGATGATGTTACAAGGAACAGAATATATGCACCAGGCAGGTTTGAAGGCCTATGATTTGGCAAGGCTTCAGCTATAGAAGAAGCATGATTAGGGGATTCAAAATGTGAGGAAAATGGCATTGATTATCCCGAGAGTTTCCAAGGAATCTTGGAGGCATTTTTTGATATTTTTAGGTTTTCAATGATTTTCATCCACTTGGGAGGACTTTGTGCAACCGAAGAATTCAATCCTAAAGTTTTGAAAGGCTTATTATAACAACTCCAATATATACCTCCATGAAGTACCTATTAAATCCTATTCTCTCATCCCATGAAATACTTGATTAGCAAATAGCTATCCCAACTTGAAAACGGATTACAATAATCCCTCCCCAAACCCAATTAGATCGTACAGTATATAGTAACCATGTATAACCCTTATAATTCCCTATGTTTCTCCTTCAGTTGGGGGTATTTTGAATGGCTCGCCTGGCCAAAAAAAATATTCACAAAAAAGCCGCCCGGCTGATGTCAAGTTATAGCAACCCCCAACAAGATAGAAAAGTAGGATCCTCCTACTGTAGAATAGCGGTAAATAAGTTTTCTATCTTTTTTGGGTTACACTATATCGAGTTGTGTCACGATCTTTGTTGGAAAGAACTTACGATAGAAAAATACTAGATTGAGAAGGCTCACCTGATATGAGGTCTCAAGTTATATCAAGTTGTACCAGTCTTTGTTGAATCCAAAAATCGATTCTAATGTTTATGATCTTTCGACCCTGTTTAATCCAATATATTTTGGAGACTTCACTCCCTATTACATCACCATGATCACATCCAAACTTCATAAGTTTACTATTATACTAACCGGCAGTCGGTTCGTCCACTTTGTCCCTCTTATATCCCATGGTATTTTGGATCCGAATATCATGTTCCATAAATTATGACAACTCCATGAATTAAAGCCATAGATTTAGGTGCGAAATGATGCTGAATTTCCTGGGATATACCCATTATGGAGATGATTCATTGGTTAAATCATCTGAACTCCAGATTTCTACGGTCCCCGTCGCCATAGCCGCCGTGACTGGTTAGAATCACCCCATCTAAGGGACTTATGAAACATGCCCTTTTTAGCCAACAGTGAAATACGAGGGAACTAAACCAACACAACATACAGTAGATCGAAGTACGAAATTTCCATTTTGGTGAAATCACCAGAAAATGTCTGTTTGAATGGATTGGTTTAAGGGAAAATTTACAGGAAAGCCCCATGATCTTCATGGGAAAATCTATGGTTTCCGGTTAAGATTTTCCCTTAAACCAATCCATTGACTGTTGCAACAAACCACCAGCATTGGGGGCTTCAAAAACCGCGGGCACGAGCCAGGCGCTGGTTGTACATGGCTGGGCTTGTCCCAGCAGCACCCCTCCTCCACCGGCGGGCTTCGAGAGCGCCTGGCAGAGTTTCCTTCCAGAGATGATGGAGAGCTACAAGGTCGGAGGCTAAACCAATTGGCCTGTTGGTTCATAAGTCTGTTAATTCTTAATAAGTGATATATATATATATATACATGTATATATATGTTTATATAAAAGGTTTTCATCAGTGGTTTATATAAATGCTTCATGAGTGGTTTATGATGGTTTGTGTAATATATATGTATATAACCATACGTATAGTATAGATTACATATTATTGTTATTTCATACGTTTCAAGCCCCTGTTGGCCTGTTGGAGGATTTTTGTCAGGGCTTCGCTATCCATTGGAAATTGGGGAAATTTTCGTGGATCATCATCCACTGGGAACCCACGGGATCATCATGGACCATCTATTGGAAAGTGCCCCATTTTCGTTGGCAAAGAACCACTGCAAGTTAGGATTCGAAACGGATCATCATTTGTTCTATGCGTTGGCATAGCTCGTTTAGCTCGTTTTGTAGAAACGACGCAGCAATGACGCAGTCGTTCTGAAAACAGGGCTTTCCAATGGATTACCATGATTTTTGCCATCAACATATCATAGAATATCCATCAGTCTGGGCCACAGTAAGTCAGTTGGGGTATCAGACAACTGCATATATCATATAACATATCCATAAGTTGGGGCAGTTGGGGTATCCAGCATTTTCAGTCAAACCCAAACATATCCCTTGTGATACATCTGTTCTTGGAAACCGGCCCATTCTTTTGCTTGGAGAAAAACGTTCGGCCGTAGGAGTCCCTTCCGCAGCGTGCGGGCTCCACAGCTGAGACACCTGACAGCCTCTACGGGGCGGTGGATACATCCTCCAGCTCCGCATGAGGGAACTCTCCTAGTTGGCTGTTGGGCATTTTTCACCAAGAAATTCTTGTTTTGTTTTCTCGGCAAAAAGTGATGATGAGAGTTTCATGAGCTGCAAAAAGGATGGGGAGATGGCCCGGTAGCTTCCATCCGGACATGATGGAATGTCACCGAAGGTCCAAAAATGAAAAGCATCATGGAACTTTTCTTCAGGTTCGTTGCTGTTTTGTTTTGGATATGGAAAGCAACAGTCTTGGGTCTGAGTTTTATCTTGGACAAAGCCATCCTGATGGCTGTATCATGGTGGAATCTGTCCAACAAGTTGAGATGGTCGCGCTTTGATGATGCTCAAAAAAAAGACGCAGACCTGCAAGTTAGTCATTGCCGCTAAGGATGGAACCAACAAAAAGTGGGGAAATTGATCTGCAAAAGTGGTGCGAAAAAAAAAGCAACAAACAGGGTTGCACTAACTTGGTGAATGATGTTTACCAGAGCAGCAAAACGGGGGATTTTGCCAAGCAGTTGTTTTTCCCCAAGACTCCCAATTGGGGTGGCCAGGGAGCAAGCCTGACAATACGATTTGAGTTCCAAGAAGACAGTTTTTCCATGTTTTTCCGGTTTCCCCATGGTTTAATACATAATCCCAAAGAACTCAATTAGTAGAACTCCCTATAATCAATCAACTTAGGGGTATTGTTTTATGGTTCGCTGCACTGCGGACTTCCCATAGGTTCAAGCCATGAAGTGCCTAAGACATGGCATATTTTTGAGCCAGCAACGACAATAGTGGTGAAAAACCCTGGTACAAGAGTGTTCTTTCAGATTTTTTGGGAGTTTGACCATGGTTGATTCAATGAACTTGGGGGCTTGTGATGGGGGTTCCAAGCAGCAAAAGATGCCATGAAGGGCCATGAAGGGCCATGAAGGCTTGTGATTTGCTTGATCTCCGGTCAGAGTCCTAGCACATTTCACTTTTTGCAGCTCGTGATCTCTATGGCTAGGTTAGCTAGGTTCTCTTTTTTGTCAGACTAGACCATAGATTTTGACCATTTTAGAAGTCGTAAGCCGTAACACTCACAGTTTCCAGTAAATGTTGGTCCTTCAAGCCCTTCGGTACATCTTCACCGGAAAAGCCACATTTTGAAAAACTCAAGATCACTCTTCCGATTCCAGGTAATTACATCTGATTATCACGGTATATCTTTCTACCTATCCTATCTGGCTGCCGAGGCCCCTGCCTTCAGTATACCTTCTGAAGGACCAGTGTCGTCGTCCCGAAGTGTGACTTCGTCGAGAATGGCGATGAGTCAGAAGTCCCAATCGCAAATTTTTTTGGGGTAGGTAGATGTGTTTTAGCCCTTATTTTTTGGGTGGATTTTGGTGAATATTCTCAAACTGAGCAATTTGCTTGTTCTTTGTGGGGTGACAATGGTATTTATGATATCATTGTAGGTAAAAGCCGTATAGCCGGCTTTTACGCGCCGCAATTTTCATGGATTTCCCCGTTTGTCTACTGGAGGGTCCGCAGTGGAACATGGCCCACCAGGTTATGTTCCGGACTCATCCCCATGCGTTGGCAGTATGAGGTCACAGCTATTTTCATTGGTAATTATAGTTCAGCTAGAATGATTAGCAGGTACCCTCTGGTTATTGAACATAGCCATGGAAAATCGCAATTTTTAATAGGTAAACCATCTTTAAATGGACCATTTCCCATGGCTATGTTAAATAACCAGAGGGTAGGTAATAATTTAATAGGGCTATCCCCAGTCCCATCCAATTATTATATACCATAAATCCAATCGTTAGCCTTGTTACGTTCACCAATGCCCCCCACGTATATACACACCGCAATTAATTACCATGTAATTTTTTACTTAAATGGGGATGGGCCAGAACCTATGAAATTACCATGTTTGGGGGAATAACCATCCATTAAGCATCTATTTTAATGTACCTTAACATGGAATAACCATCCATTAACCATCGATTTTACCTAGGGTACCAGGGTTTTACCCATCACCAAATCAGTTAAATCCATTTTGTTGTCCAACGAGTATCAAAATCATCCCATTTACCAATTTACCCAGAGACTCGGGCAATGCCCTGAGCCACATCACCGGGATTTGGAGCCGAAATGAGTGACTTCGTGGAGTCAAAAACCAACTGCTTGGATTCTTGAACTGGTTGGATCATCATCTCAGGACTTCTACAGGATGGGGCCCCAGTTCGTGAACGCCAAGAAGTTGGTGTATGATACGCTTAAATTATATTGCACGCGGGTTCGGGTACACGCGCGCACCCTGAAAAGCGTCAAAGCGTCAAAGCCGCAAAGCCGCAAAGCCGCCATGGAACGCTCAAGCCGCAAAGCCGCAAAGCCGCAAAGCCGCCATGGAACGCGCAAGCCGCAAAGCCGCAAAGCCGCAAAGCCGCAAAGCCGCAAAGCTGCCATGGAACGCTCAAGCCGCAAAGCCGCAAAGCGCCATGGCCGCAAGCTCTGCGACTCATGCGCCGCCTCCTGCGTTCATCGCCGCTGCGTTGCCACCGCCATGGATCGCTCAAGCCGCAAAGCCGCAAAGCCGCAAGCTCTGCGACTCATGCGCCGCCTCCTGCGTTCATCGCCGCTGCGTTGCCACCGCCATGGATCGCTGAAGCCGCAAAGCCGCAAAGCCGCAAAGCCGCAACGCCGCAAAGCCGCAAAGCCGCAAGCTCTGAGACGCAGCCGCCGTCTCCTGTGTTCATCGCCGCTGTGTTGCCAGAGCGTCAAGAAGCGTCAAAGAGCCGCAAAGCGCCAAGGCGTCGAAGCACCACGAAGCGTCAAAGCGGCAAAGCTTCGAGAAGCGCCAAAGCGTCAAGAAGCGCCAAAGCTTCCAGAAGCGTCAAAGCGCAGAAGCGTCCAAGAGCCGCCAACGAAAGGCTTGCTGTGTTTAGATGAGGATGGGCTTGCTTACGGAAAGAGGTCTGCAACGAAAGGCTTGCTGTGTTTAGCAGGGTATGACCTCGCTTGCGGAAACAGGTCTGCTATGAAAGGCTTGCTATGTTTCGAAGGAGCTGCGCCTGCTTACGGACAGAAGGTCTGCAGCGACTGCACCGAATATACTTGCTGCTCACAGAGTGCGCCAATCACAGGACACCCACTGCACCGAGCACACGTGCACACAGTACAGCTGCAGCGCGGTGCCTATGCCTTTGTCAGGTTTTGATTCCCCAAATGAATGTAGCCATGCACATCCTCTGATGCCTACACATCTTTATCCTCTCTTTATCGCATGTCATTCATCCATCATGTGTCTATCCAACTACATATAATCAACTACGCCTCCGGCTTCCTGTGCCAGAGAAGCGTCGCATTTCTTGTTGATCAACAGAGTGACAAGACACTTACATGGCTTTTCTCACAAGTGTCAGGGGAAAATGAAGGTAGAGATAGGATGATATTGGTAGATATTGGTAGATTGAATGCTGAACATCCAATTTTGGGCTCATGATGCCTATTTACGGATGCTGCTCGGCTGGTCGTGGGAGGTGCCACGGTAATTCGAGCTGTGCGGCTCAGCCCGTAGCTTGGATGCTCTTGGAAGCAAAAGATGGGCAGATTGCATCAAGGCATTGTATCAACATGTATATCATGTATATATATATATATATCTATGGGGTATTATACATACACATGGACATGTATGATATCTATATATATATGTTATATTATATATATATTGCATTAAGAGTCACTAGGAATGAAACAGGAGCTGCATCTGAATCTCTAAATACAGATCTTCACATGCCTCACGGATGGCCGCCTTCCTCACTTTGCCAGAGAGTCTGCGCCTTATGTGGTGGATGCCTCCAGCGTGGTATCGTGGGGGGATGGTCATCCCTCCTAGTCTAGCTGTGCCTCGTTGGTTGGGGGTATTCACATGTAGGTTGCAGCAGCCGTTTCTTTTTTCGCCGGTTACATTATTTTTCGACAAACAATTATGCGCACATACATACAATTATATATATATATATATCTTTTCTTATATGATATATATAAATATATATATATATATACGCATACACAAGTATCCCGAAATCTTCGTTCTTTCTGGTGACACTGTGACACATCGCGCCATCCGCAGTCGTGTTCCAGGCAGCCTTGGCCAACTCGCCGGAGACGCTCCGAACATTGGAAGAGTGCGGCTTGCCCTTGACCCAGGTTGGAAGCAGCTGATCTAGAAATCACTGGGATGTTTATCATTAAAAGTTATACGTACCCTCTGGTAAACAAACAGTTTACCTTAAAAAAATCGAATTTTGAAGAGGAAAATCAACTTTAAATGGCCATTTTGAATAACTATGTTAGATTGCCAGAGGGTAGGGGTCTCGGGGATATGACTCTTGGTGCGGGGGAATGATCCAGTTAACTGAAAAGGGCTACTACTGGGATGATCACCGGGATGATTGCTGGGATGTTTACTACTGGTAAGGGGTAATTGCATCAAACTAAACCGCACAAAACAAACTGGATCAGTTGTTCATTATTAGGATATTACTGGAATATTGCTAGGCGAATACCCGAAATCACATCATCGGAAATATCTGGGATGTCTACTATTATTATTATTATTACTATTTCTAGGATATATTAGGTATGATAGCGGAATGATCCATTTAACTTAATTGTAGGAGATCTAATTTTTCCCATATGAGCGTGATGATTTGTAGGGGAAAACACTGAGATTTATTTGGATTTCATCGAAATCAGCATTCTCAGCAGCCATGAGCACCAATTATGTGCAATGATCGCCATTGAATGATTTGAATGTCAGGTATGCGACATGCGTGATCCTCTCCTAATCCTGTATGGGTGGTTTCTTAATGCTTTATACTCTTTCACTAACCCTTCTTTCTATGTGCTATACTCATCCTCAACTCACAATTCCACAAACCATTCAGGATATGTGCTCTTAACCATTACCTTACGGTACTACTAACTGTTCAGAGTGCTACTTGGAAGTATACACACTAGTAGACCTGCTAGCATGGCACACTCTTGGCCATGGTCGCAGGGCATGGCGCAAGAGGAAGATGACCCGCAGGATTCCAGAGACATGGTTTTGCACACGCCCGGCTGGGGCAATGAAGCTTGGCCTCCAGCTTGGCTGCCCGCGCCGATACGGCCCATGCGCGGCAGTGTTGGGAGATTTTCGGCTGCAGCTGTCAGCTCCAGGGAAGAGTGCAACAATGCCCAGGACTTTTTTGGAGATTTACCGGTGTCAGACCGTGTGGGCCACGACAAGACGGGTGTCGGTTACAAGGATCCGTCTCCTACAACAAACCGGTCACTTGCGTTGCCGTCATCTTCGAGCACTTTTCCCGTAGACTTGCAAAGCACATACGATATCGTTGTTGGTCGCAAATGTCGGCTTCATCGATCGCAGCCGGCGCTTTTCTGATTTCATAGCAGGCAATTTTTCGGTCGTCCTTCTTCAAGAAGCTCACTCCTGTGGCATCTTGCACCGAATTGCAAAGCACGGGACATGTGCATCTTAGAGGGTCTAGGCCGGGTTGGGTCATGCATGGCTGTCCTAGCTGGACAGACAGGGACAAAGTATCTCAGCCGTATATATCCGACCTGGGATGGATTGATGGAGCGACCCTACAAGGATTCGGCCAAACAAGGTGATCGCATCCATTCATTAGTTTGCCCGTCTGCGGAGGTGCAATGGGTCAATGAAGCGAACGGTGGAGTTATATCTCGAGCCGGCCTCAGTTCCTTCCGGGTTACCACAGTGCACGTCCACAACGACGAGAAGCGTTCCGTCGAGTCGTGCAAGCTTGCATTAAAGACACTATTTTGGTTGGCGCTCCGAGACAAACATCGTGTCGTTGCAGGCGACTTCAACTTAGAACCCCAGGCTATTCGTGATGCAGTGGATTGTGTTATCGAGCAGTTCGAGGGAGCGAGTTACGAGGTTCTACATGGTGATCGCAGCGCGGAGATCTGTTGCGTACTGCTGAATTTCGCAAAGCTGCCTCAGCTGCGAGGCGCAGTGAAAAGCGCGGTGGCGGAGCGCTGGACAAGTGAGGAGTTGAGACTTTCAGACAACGATGCTGATTCACACTATCCCCTCATTCTTGAACTTTCCCCTCTGGAGCTGCGTGAGGGTGACTTGCGTAAGCGATCCGCGGAAGCGGCTGCCAAGCGAGCGCAGAAGAAGTCGAAACGATCGTGGACGAAAAATAGCCGGAGTGGGGCTGCAAAGAGACTTACGTGCATAGATATATGTCATATCACATTTGCATCTATCTACCTAAATAGATTTCTATGTATATATGTGAAATTCAAGGTATCTGGATCTAAATTCAAGGTATCTGGATCCAAATCTGGATGAGGGCTACTACTGGGATGATCATCGGGATGATTGCTGGGATGTTTACTACTGGTAAGGGGTAATTGCATCATACTAAACCGCACAAGACAAACTGGATCAGCAGTTCATTATTGGATTTTATCAGGATATTACTAAGAAGCCACGGTGAATCCTGTATATTTGCTCCGGAAAAGAAATGCCGTTGACACACTTAGTCTTGAGTATTAATTATATACAATAATGGCAGTATTTGAAATTTAAATCAGAGATTCATTTGTGTTCAAGATTGCTGATCGAAGTGTGCTGCAGGTAAGACACAGCTGATGATGTGTCCGACAGTGAAATTTCACACAAACCTTCCACTGATTGATCACCTCAAAAAATGTTGACCTTCATGCAGGTGTTTCCCCTTTAGATTTCGCATAGTCCTTGTACATGAGGAACATGTTCATCCAACTATTGTGCGGTAACTCCTTCAGCGGCAGCCAGGAAGGATCATGGTTGCAAGAGACCTGAAATGTTGGGCCGACAAGGTGGGAGCCGACCAACCTATCTAACAGCTCTTGCCAAAGATGGTCATCAGCACTGTCAAGCACAGATTTCGATGCATACCTGGATGAAGGAAAATCAACCCAATGAAAAAGATTGTAATTCGTTATTGCCAGGAAACCTGACACAAAACACCTTATTCAGCTGAGTTGCCCCGTTGGCATAGGTTCAGATGCAGTGAAGTACATGTGGATCATGAAAGCATGAACTGATGCACTCTTGACAGCTGGCGCGGCGCGAGGTCCTTGGATGAGCACCGTGCTGGCCAGTGAGACAGGGTTGGAGATCCGATGCCATTAGATCCAAATAGATGCTTTGATTTCATTTTTTCTCAACTAATAATCATCAGCTGGCGTATGAAGAACTGGCATCAGAATTCCTCAATGCAGCGCCATGCGAGATGTGGAAACATGAGCTGTGAAAGACAAAGGTGACAAATGTGCACACTAAAGATTCATCATTTATGAATTTCTGTTGATACAAGTCTCTCTCCTGAACTTGAGGAACTAGTTGGGGTCATACCGACGAGGTCCATCTTCCGAACTCGTTTCATCGGAATCCCATCGCTGAATAGCAGGCATCACAGTGGATGGTTAGTTTGTTGACGGGGTACTTCTTATGATTGATTGTGAGTTCAACAAGGAAAACTTTCCTCGGCGACGCACGTTGGCCTAGTTAGATGTCTAACGGGAACTAACTGGCACATGTTGGGGCTATGTCTGACTGGAACCAACTAGAACATGTGGAGGCCATTCAGTTGAGAAACCAATCGATTTTCACCACTGAGAATGTTGGTTAGCTTTTTTGCAAAAAAGAAGTAAAATCACCAAAAAGAGCTTCAGCCGTCATCACGTCCTTACGGATTAAGTAGATGTACAGCCTTCTCCGCGAAGTTAGGGTCTGGACATGAATCCTGGGCACCAGCAGTTTGGAACATATACATACTGTATATTACGGACAACCCGAAACAAGCTAAGCAGGTGAACATTTTTGGTATATGTGCAAATTGGATACGGGTCCATAATCACGCACGCAACGGCATACCTCAGAGAGTAGTAATTGAAACTCTTCACAATCTTAAAATGATTCATGTTGCAATCCTATGACAAGATTTCAGTGACCAGTTCAGTAAAGGAACCCGGGGATGTTCCTTCTAAATAATCGCCAGGACCGTGTTCAACACGGATCTGACTCCCAAAACGTTCTCAAGTAGGCCAATCTTAGTAGCAACCCATACAACATATCAAATAACTCTGGGACAAGAAACATCATTGTAACATCACAATGCATTGTATTTCACATGACCTGCAGATTAGAAACCATTAGCCTTGTATCCCGGATGTTGGCCAACACGGCCCAAAGTTAGGAAGTGTTGACACCCCCCAACATCCTCCTTGTAGACCTCAGCATTGAATAGGGTTGACATGGAAACCCAGCCGTGTAGACCATCACCTGCCCAAAGTACACAGCTATTGCAACCAATCATGTCGACATATCAACGGCCACGACCATGAATATTTTTTGCGTTGATTATTCCCATTTTATATCTCGACATGTTTCAACCTAAGACTGATAATGAGTAATTGAACCAGCCTTATTCAGCAGGTCCTTGCCCATTCGCTCTTTGGTCACATCCCGTCTGCACCTTTTGCGCTTCCGGCAGGAATCCAGGAAATAAAACGGTCACATTTGTTTAGGCACAGCCCCACACACAGTTTATCCAGTTAGAGTTCAGCAACCACCGGCAGTGCGGAAAGTTCTTGGAAAGCAGCTCGAACTTGTCGTCGTCAAGCTCACTGGAAGTCCTCAAGAAGTGTTTGAAGATCTACTGATATTTTTTTGAAGTACCACTTGTGCTATCTCTAGATAATGACTCAAAACAATTGAGAACCAGACAAATGGTCGAATCCCAAAGCTTTCCACAAGCAACCAAGAGCATCGTAAGACCCCAAAGTGGTGTGTCAGCACCGCTACCTTAAGTTGTTTTTTCAGTCTGCTCAGCCAAGTACTGAAAGTTCCACAATGTTTCACACTACTGTAGTTTGGATGCAATCACTGGCGTAAGTAAAAAGCTGGCCCGGCCAGGAGGCAAACCATGCTGCCAAACCTAACAATTTGATTGAGCCCTTTTAAGGTAACCGAGAAGCGCGAAAGAGGCTTTGCAGCTTTGAGGTTTTGAAGCGTGAAGCGCCAACGAGGCTTTGCAGCTTTGAGGCTTTGAGGCGTGGGACAAGCGCCAAGAAGCGCCAAAGCGTCAAAGAGCTAAGCGCCAAAACGCCAAAGCGCCAAAGCATCCAAGCGTCTTTGCAGCTTTGAGCCTTTGAGGCTTTGAGGCGAGAAGCGCGAAAGAGGCTTTGCAGCTTTGAGGCTTTGAGGCGTGAAGCGCCAACGGGGCTTTGCAGCTTTGAGGCTTTGAGACGTAGGACAAGCGCCAAGAAGCGCCAAAGCGTCAAAGAGCCGCCAAGCGCCAAAGCGCCCAAGCGCCAAAGCGCCAAAGCATCCACGCGTCTTTGCAGCTTTGAGGCTTTGAGGCGTGGGACCAGCGCCAAGAAGCGCCAAAGCGTCAAAGAGCCGCCAAGCGCCAAAGCGCCAAAGCGCCAAAGCGCCAAAGCATCCAAGCGTCTTTGCAGCTTTGAGCCTTTGAGGCTTTGAGGCGAGAAGGGCGAAAGAGGCTTTGCAGCTTTGAGGCTTTGAGGCGTGAAGCGCCAACGAGGCTTTGCAGCTTTGAGGCTTTGAGACGTAGGACAAGCGCCAAGAAGCGCCAAAGCGTCAAAGAGCCGCCAAGCGCCAAAGCGCCCAAGCGCCAAAGCGCCAAAGCATCCACGCGTCTTTGCAGCTTTGAGGCTTTGAGGCGTAGGACCAGCGCCAAGAAGCGCCAAAGCGCCAAAGAGCCGCCAAGCGCCAAAGCGCCAAAGCGCCAAAGCGCCAAAGCATCCAAGCGTCTTTGCAGCTTTGAGGCTTTGAGGCGTGAAGCGCGAAAGAGGCTTTGCAGCTTTGAGGCTTTGAGGCGTGAAGCGCCAAAGAGGCTTTGCAGCTTTGAGGCTTTGAGGCGTGAGGCGCCAAAGAGGCTTTGCAGCTTTGAGGCTTTGAGGCTTTGAGGCGTGAGGCGCCAAAGAGGCTTTGCAGCTTTGAGGCTTTGAGGCTTTGAGGCTTTGAGGCGTGAGGCGCCAAAGAGGCTTTGCAGCTTTGAGGCTTCGCAAACCTTAGCGGGCCTGATCCCCCATACTCTGTTAAGTTAACATACACCAAGAAACTATATAGTTGCTGTGTTAACATATTTAAATATAGTTGGTGTATGAACTATATTTCGATGGGGTTTTCTGTTCACCATTCTTCACCTTCATAACATTTCATTTCGACTGCCCGTCCGACGTAGCGTTTTCGAGTGAGTCGGATGATATATTGGACGCCAAGGTCCAAGGTCTACGACCTTTTGGACAAAGGTTTCTTTGAGAAGGCACAGTAAAGCGTAACAGTCAGCCCTGGGTGGTGATGGGTACGTCGCAACCGCGCGACTTTTGGTTTTTCTGACCTGGGGGAATTTTTTAACAATTACCCATCACAAGATGGAGATATAAGATGATATAAGTGGATTACAACTGATAAATGATGGTTGATGACTAGTTCGGGAGTTATACTATCCAATATGTTGAGGATTACTGAGGATTCTCATAATCCATTGGAATCGAGTTCTCAGCCAACTATGATTTTCACATCGCGGCGATATGTGGGGTCTTTTTTTTTCATCCATGGCCATGTCCACACTAGATCTTACCCATGTGGGACATGGATTAAATGGATTAAATGGATTAAATGGATAGTAACCCTGGATTTTTTGTGTAAATGGATAGTAACCAGGATTATAACTATAGATGAAATGGGGGTGGTAACCCTGGATTTGTTGCCAAGAAGCCAACCCTTCATTGCTTGGGTCGGCTGTTGGGGACCGCCCCCATTTTTTTCTCATGAAACTACGGCCGTCCCCAATGGGCCTAGGTGAAAAAAATGACATTTTTTGTACACTGTGGGGCCCCAGTAAAAGATAGCTAAGTTGGTGAACATAACTCCAATAACTATGGTTTATGGTACGCAAATAACTATAGTTACTATGGATTAAATGGATTAAATGGATAGTAACCCTGGTTATAACTATAGTATTCATGGGGTTTATAAACCAACAAACATCACTGGGGGGCCCCACATTGTCGGATCCACGGCTCGCAACTGGTTTTTAAGTAACCAAGTGGTGAACGATTTCTGTGTCCCACTAAATGGGATATGACATGACTATGATTGCTGATCAGTTACGAAGAGTTTTTGAGGATCCTCCAAGTATCCAGAATTTTTGGGGGGTCTCGGTCTATTGCATGTGGATATCAACATGAAAGCCAGTTTATTCTGGGATTCTGGATGAGCAATTCTCTTAGCGTCGAATCATGATGTCTTGGGTGCCGGCATCGGCTGATTGCTCAGTTCCTCTCTGTTTGCTCGGCTCGCAGGAATCCATGGGCTCACTTTGCTGTCAAAGGAACACACTACAATAAGAACACGCAGTAAGTTTCATACCAAGATAGAGAACTTCCGTGTAGCCGCTGCGAAAACACCCACAAATCGCCGCTTGGTGCGATGGTGGCGAATATGAAGGACCCCATCGGTCCCGAAACTGCTGGAGTTCAGTTTGGTCTTGGTCAAATAATCCCAACCCCGGTATAGAAAGCATGGTTTCATGGTGGAATTTCCACAGAATTGGGACCATGTTATTTATAGGGTTTGTTCAAACAAAAGAACGGGGGATGGGATTATCATAGTCCATCCAGATTCAATGATACTATAGATTATCATAGACCATCATTGAATAGATTATATAATAAATAATTGAATATCATTGTCCTTCATAGTCCATGCAATCATCACATTCCTATTTGGGTAAATTATAACGACCTCACTGCGACCGAACCCTGGAATCATGATTAGTACTGCAAGGGAAATCATCCCCAAATAGCCTTATTTCAGGTTAGTGTAATATTATAATTTACCCAGATATATATATATATGCATATCTGCTTGGTGGTTTGGAACATGTTTTATTTTTCCCATCATATTGGGAATTTCATCATCCCAACTGTTACTCACTCCATCATTCTTTAGAGGGGTTGGTTGAAACCACCAACCAGATTATGATCTATATCCCAATTAAATCTTGTATCTCATTGTATATCCCAATGATATCCCAATGTTATAGTTATTAACCATCACTAACCATATAATAACCATTAATATTAACCATTATTAACAGTATATTAACCATATATTTGAGGGGCCCATATGAGCGTAATACGAAGACCCTTATCTCGTGAACGCGACGTGTACCCTCCAGGAGGACAATCCCTTCAAGCTGCCTTCGGATGACAAGATCTTCGCCATGCGCCTTGGATTTACAGAAAACCATTTTGTATTACATATATATATATACATAATATATATATATATATACATGTACATTTGTATTATTTATTTATTTATTTATTTATTTATTTATAAATAATACTATACATATACACATAGAACTTATATGTATATAATATATATAAATAGTAACTAAAAGTAACTAGTCAATCTATGTGTTTATTTCTTTTCCGATGCATGGATTAATCCACCCAGATCTTACCAAATCCAAGGAGGGAGGAAGAAAGACAGAGAAGGGCGGAGGAACGTGAGCGTGTGAAGCATCAGCATGTCTGGGAGAAAGTGTTCCTCAGCTGCATTTGGAAAACCATGTTCTTTGGTGGTCGAATTCTGACTTAACAATGTTAAAAAAAAATGGGAAGATCCCGTTGTGAAAAACGTATTTCGTGTAGATCGGTTGAAGGACGTTTTTGCAAATCGGGGTCGGTCGCAATTCTAAGCCCCAGGAACCACAAGTTTTCCGGTGTTTTATTTTTCCGCGTCCAATTGGATCCAATTTTTGGGATCAATACTTCTTAGCAATCCTTTCAAAATTGTCATTGGTAGTGCGGTATCGAGTTAAGAACATGTTAAAGATTTTCATTTGTACTTATATAATCTTATATACTTGATTTTGATTCTGTTTACTGCCTCGATGGGTAATCGCAATTCCCATAGTTTGAGGTATGTCGGTATGTCCTAAAATTGGGGGACCCCATTGAAAAGCCAACTCGCACATATCTTTTGTTTCTTTTGTATTTTAGGGTTTCAACATGGTAACATTTGGACCACTACTGAGTGGGATTCTATGGGAATATGTTCTATTTTGGTTGGGTTCCTTATGCAAATCCAAGTTAGTTTGTTTTGAGGAATTGACTCCTCGACGCACATTGGGTTGGCTCAACTACCAGTGGATCTTCCAGTGGATCTTCCATGTTCCATACCTAATTCTTTTTGGTCATGATTCATAATTCCCATTTCAATATTCTTGCTCTAAATATGGCCAATCCACCATAAAAGCCTGGTATTTCACAGATCAACCTATAAACCCAAGTTTATGCCACAACTAACAACCACAATTAATATCACCATATATCCACGCATCTTTCGACTCACCAAGCAGCGATCGTGATCCGTTGAGTAAACCTCCTGGTCGATGGTCAGGACGGCTGCTTGCAGACATAGCCGGACACGGCGCATCGATGTCGCCTGGAATCCAGCGCTTTTGGTCCCCACAAGTGGATCTCATTTATCAATGGCTTACCCTGTGGTAAACGTTTACATAACTGTGGAAAGATCCACCATTTTTAGTGGGAAAATCCACTATTTCTATGGCCATTTTCAATAGCTATGTGACAAATTACCAGAGGGTATAGCTTGAGTTACTAACCACTTGCGATTCGTTGATGATCATGCAAGTGCCAACAAAGGCCAACAAACCAGATTTTGGGTTGTTATACAGTTCAGACATACCTCAAAAGTCGTATTTCCCAGTTGGAAGTTTGGAGATTTGTAATTTCGGACCCGAAATTGCACGTCGAAAACGGTCCTGTGGCTTTAAAAAACCAAACTAGCTGACTAGTGTCTATGGATATTCATTGATTCATCCCTCAACAATATGCTGTGTCATAGGTTTTCTTTGCCATAGGGCGATATTAGATGCAAGATCGTATCATATACGTAGCTAAGTTGGGTTTCAGCCTAGGTATATATATAATATATATATATATATGTATATATCCCAAGATTGGAAATCAAGGTTTAGAACATTATTTTCACCATTCAAGTGGCAACTTTGGGGGTATACTTCATCTCTTGGCAAAGCAATGGTGGTCCCTTTAACGATTCATGTTTGTGTGGTTTTGGGAACAGAACCTACAGTTTTTCGGCAGATCTTAACAGAAAAAAAACTTGTGCCACTCTGACGGCTCTGACACCATCAGGGTGTATACATTGCACTGATATACCCAGAGTTTTGCCAGTGTATACATTGATCTGGGTAAATTTCATCACGACCGAGCCCTGTTCTCCCGAGCCCTGGAATCATGGTGAATGTATAGGGACATCATCCCCAAATGGCCCAACAATTCAGGTTAGTGACATATTATTATTTACCCAGATTGATACATGTGGTTGAGCTAGGTTCATGATGCGGTTGAGAGCAAGTGTGCGAGTGTGTGTGTGTAACATCTGAACAGATGTAAAACTTCTTTGACTCTTACGTTTTTACATTTGCAGGGAACTTTTTCATTTGCAGGGGGCCACGGCTCCATTCATCAGTCCGTGGCCAACGAAGCTACTGATGTTTGGAGAGGATATGCAGTCTGATCAACTGCACGTACCTGCTTTTTTCGGACATAGCAAGGGGCCAAGCTTAGAACCCCAACCACAATATTATACAATTTGCTGCACTGTTGTCGCAATCTGGAATCAATGTTGAAATTTACATGCATCAGAACCTTCCTCAGATTTTCGCCGAAACCATATCGCCGACAGTATTATGTTTTTGACCTATTTTTGCCGAGATCCTGTCGCCGACGAATTATGGGTTATTTTGGGAAACAATCGCCGAAACATTATTTTGGATTTCAACATGCTGGTCAAAACTCTATGGAATCTGGTTATGACTACGTTTGACAATATCGGATGCCCTACATCGTTTTCGAGAAGTACCTCATGTGGCTCTTTTATTCATCTAATAATCTAGGCTGGTTTGCATGTTTCAGGATTCAGTTCCTGCCGGATCATATAATGATCCATTCTTGTCTAGTGTG
The DNA here is from genome assembly GCA_947184155.2 of Cladocopium goreaui. Classification (NCBI taxonomy): domain Eukaryota; class Dinophyceae; order Suessiales; family Symbiodiniaceae; genus Cladocopium; species Cladocopium goreaui. The sequence continues at coordinate 219,800 of CAMXCT020000824.1, forward strand.
ATTTCCATGGTGGCTCCGACATGGTGCCATGGAGCCATTTGAGGCAACCCTTTTTAGGGTGAGTGATGACTGTCCTGACTTCCGAATTAACACATTTTAATTTGGCAATTCATTTAAGTAAATTGCAACAGCTGGCCTTACGGTTTGTCAGCCATTTTGAGATCTCCTGCTGCTCCGGATGTCCCAGGGATCCCAGTGATCTGCTCTTTCAAGTGAAGCCATTCCGAACGTTCTGAAACCTCCGTTTTTTGCAGCTGCTTTGCAACACCGTTGCATCAAACCATGACAGAGAAATCAGGCAGGCACACGACTTTCAGGTGTGGTGATCCTTTCTTTTGATGGTTGTCTGGTGAGGTGGAACATGTTGTGCATCTAATTCGTTGGAACTTGGAAGCTGTTTTATGCCATCGGGGCACGACTTGACCACGGTCCCGGTGCAGGGAATAATTGCACGACAATTTAGGCATTTAGGGACTGAATCCTGCATGTGATTGTCCACTTTTGTTTTGGCCTACTGGAGCGATGTATCCTTGGAACACTCCGCCGACGTCATGGCCTGCTCCACCGCAGCCTGCGAACCCATCTTCGACGTGGCAGCAATCATCGCCGAATGCACATCTATTTGGACATCCCTCGGCCTTGCATCCTACATGGTCTTCTTCAGCTTCTATCATGCCGTCTACATCAACCCCAACATCGTTGCCGTTTACCTCATTGTCTCCGGCTCCTCATGCAGTACCAGGCCCACAGCTCGTACCCACCATGCCCTCACCTTTGGCCCCTGAACCAACTATGGTGCACACCGCTCCGTCGACTTTCCCATCTCCTACGGCACCCACCGCCCCACCCACGTGGCCTTCTCCTCCGGCTCCATCCCCTACATCGACTCCACCACCTATATCGACTATGCCACCGACACCTTTGCCAAGTTCTCCATACCCACCTCATCACATTCAACCTCCATTACAGACGGACGCATCGATGGTCTCCCCAGATGAACCTTCACCACGGCCTCCAGCAGTTAAAGCAGCTCCCGGGCCTCGCTCTGACAAAAGAATGGATCGACCGCGCAGGCCAGCTTCAAAAGCCCCTCCTCCTGCTACACCACCAACACCTACGGCAGCACCGACGTCATCCGTGTCACCCGAACTGGTCGCATTGGGCTCCACTACACAGCAACTTGCGGAATCTGTTCGACTTATTCAAGCTCAGCAACAATTGATCATGGATACTCAACGAGCCCAAGCACAACGTCAGCTACTTCTCCAACAAGATGGACCTCCACCGAACCCTATTCCACAAACACCACCACCTACAACCGTACCACCACTGATAGCCACGCCTCCACCCGCACCGAAAGCCAGACCTACCGAACCTGACGTTCCGGACCTTCGCATTGTCCAAGCTCCAGCCATGGCTCCTCCTCACCAACTACAAGTTCCATCATCACCAACACGCCGACCACGATCTAGGACTCCAAGACCACGTTCCCATCGACCTTCTGTACATTCTCATCGCCATCGCTATTCTCCTCAACGTGCAGAGCGACCTCGTTCTCCTCTTCCTCGTCATCGATCATCCACGAAACACGACAAGGGCCGCAGAACCCCATCTCCATACAGACGACGATCACCTCCACGACGCCGCTCCCCCGTGGTTCCTCGACGTCATCGATCTCACCCACGTCCACGTTCCGCGACACCACGCCACCGATCCAGAGGCCGTGAAGTCGTACTTCGACCAGCTGCAAACCCATCCAATCCGAACTACATCCCCACTCCCGACGCTGATGACACCTGGGGCTCATGGAACGACAGCCACTACACCGACAATTACCATCACCACAATGCTCGACCCAATTCTCCTGCCGATCCACCACCACCGGAACCACCAACCAACCCACCAACCCACACTTCAGCACCACTCGGCGCTGTGTCCTTCCGGCTCCCTGACGGCGACAGTGAAAACTCTGAGGTTGCAGATACCATTTCGATCACCAAATTCGACACGAATGACATCGACCTCAGTGAAATGGTTGAGGCGGCCAATGACCCCCTTAGGGTCCGCTGCCTGACTGAGCTTGGCCCTGACCATGTTGTCCCTCTACGCCAATCATTGACCCCGGCTATCTTGCAGCTCTTCAATCAATTCGTTGACGCGATGTTTGAACAGTTGGCTCAGCCATACCGCACCGTCAACAACCATCGTATTTATATCAAAGCAAGCCAAGCCACCGTCAGAAACATTGCAAGGGCCTTTGCACAATCCAACTTGCTGGACATCGACCTTGCGAGGCAAACACAAGCCTTCTACATCGAGCCAGAGAACCTGCTGACCATCACGGTCCCCACAGGATTGCCAAAGAAACCAATCTACCGTGGCGAACACATGGGCACCTACCTGATCTACCACAAAACGAGTTGGGAAACAGTTGCCAAAATTCTCGCGGAAGACTGCATTCGCCCGGCAACTTGGACAAAAAACGAAGCCGGCATGCCAACTCAATACCCATGTTACGGGTTCTTCGGAATGTCCTCTGAGATCGCAGACATCGACAACCTACCCGGCTATGCTGTCAAGATCTGTACCTCTCAGCTCTACAAAATTGGCAAAGGATAAAACCCATCAGGCCTGCTGGCCATTTGCCGCTCACCCAAATGCATCCGTGCCCTAGCTGGAGGAAATGACCAAATTCAACGCTTGTGCAACCTTGCGGGCATAGCCAAGGGCAAAGACAATGCAACGGCTATGAACTCAAGCGCGGCATCCATATGCTTTGTTGCCTTCACTCACTCGGTTTTCCCGGGCTTGATCACACACCAGACGGCGGAGACCAATGCACCTTCGGAACCTCCTGACGATCATGGACGTCCAGCACGACCTGACCCTCCTGCCGACGCCCCAGGACCTTCGGAGCCACCTCTAGACGACTCTTGAGACACACATAGCCACCGCGAGACCGCTGCGTCTGGCTCTCGATCAAGCTCGCCGATCTTGGCACGACAATGCTTCTTGGGACAATTCAACCTATAGCCGCCGAGATCGCCGCTCCTCATATCATGAAGGCCACTCTCGCGACCAGCACCACGAAGGCCGACCTCGTTCTCGACATTCGACCTACCACTCCAAATCTCGTTGGTGAACTCTTTACCTTTGAGGAGCACCGGAACAGGTATCGACTATTCTCCACCGCGATACAGTGAGCCTAGTGGCCCCGCCCGATCATTTTGGAGTAACAATGCTTCTCCCGACATTCGGTATTGATGCCACTTCTTCCTCAAAAGGTTTGTGAACTGCTGCATGCTCATGATTTTTGATCCTTTCGCCCGATTCGGTTTTCATTTTACGTTTCACATTCTGGGACCACCTATTCTGTTTCACACTATTTCAACCACACAAGACCCTTGTCTCACCTCGACAATTTCCGCAGCTTTCAATCGGCAGTTCGAGCTCATTTTGACCTATTATCTCGTGACCCTGTCTACATCATGGCGTCCCAGGACCAGATCTCCCAATTCAGCGCGGATATGAATGGAATTCCCCCTTCCCAGCCGGATCGCTCACGCACACCTCCTCGTTATCAACATGGATGGCACCAAGCAGTACCTGCGTTCCGTGGCCCGATGCACTATGCCATGACGACCCATCGACCCTTCTGGAACCCATCCGGAATACCGCCTCCGCCACCTACGTCTCCTTCGTTCCCAACACGCCCACCATGGACTCCACCTACGGCACCTTTTCCGCCCACACCGCCTCCGGGCTCACAGACACCTCCCAACAACGCCAACTTTGCACCTCAACGCAACCCTTTTACACCGAGATCACCGAGACCTATGTCATCCCCGGGAGCAAGTTCTACTGTCAACGACGGATATACATGCAGACCAATTGAAATCCCACCAGTGGAGCACTGGAAACCTGATGTCGACTTCCACGACTCCAACAAGATCAATGGTTTGGATTTCCCCTCCAGAATCCGCCAGAGCCGATTTTCAAGCTACAAGGACATTGAAGGGATGGATCCTTTACAAGTCCCACTCTGGAAGTTCTTGTACCAGGGCTTGCACAATACTTGGCTTCGTCGAGTTGCATACGGAAGAGAAACCTTCGTCCTCCCTTTCGACAACATAGGCACTACAGTATTTGTGGCTGAATTGGTATCACAACTACGCACCCGCAATGTAGACTTGGACAAACTTGCTACCTTTCGGGCTCGTTCAGCAGGCCAATGTCTCAACCAGAAGGAAGCTACCCAAAACATGGCCAAAGACGTGGCTCAACTTCTCCAATCCTGGCTCCCGACTCAACCCTCTGCGGACGTGGCAAGCCAACAACGCATTCTTGAACTGGAGGCAGAATTGGCCAAGGTAAAATCGGCCGCTACTACTACCTCACCAGGTACGGCACCTCAGGGCTCTACTCCGGCCACGACACCGATTGGACGCGCACTTCAAGGACAACCTGCCGCTTCTACGACCTTTGACCCCTCGACCCTGCTTATCTCTCCGGGCTTCGTGAACACTTGGCTCGTTGACAATCAACCCACATCATTGTCGGACACCCAATACACAAAGTGGGTGAAAGCCCTGAAGCTACCACAGCCCAAGCAGGACATCCTGGAGAAGAACTTGGAAAAGGTCAACGAATGGTGGCAAAACCAACCCGATGATGCTTCAAAAACTATCCAACGTGCAAGTGTGGCTATGGGCATCGACCCATGCAAGCACAAAGGGGCCTCCACGGATGAAGTCGTCCTCAAGGTCATGACTGTGGCGTTATTGATGCACTCCTGACTAGCAGCCTATTTGAAATCACCTGGCTCAAAAGCAGCCAACATTATGCGAACTTTGGCCGTGGCTCATTCCTGTATTCTTGTTCTTGCACTATTGACTCCTTTCACATTGTCCCCTTCTGTTGATGTCTTTTTTGCTTTTCGGATGCTCCAAACGGTATTGATGGGCCAATATGTGTTATTATACATCCACGGGCCAATCCGAAACTCCAAGCCTTGCTCAAAGGCACTCCGATGCAGAGTATTTTCTTTTGCAGATCCTGGGATGACTTGTCAGTCGCCCTTCAATGTTTCAAGCACCCTCAGGCGGTGTATATTCGTTTCTGCCACATTGCTAATTTTCAACCCAAGTTTTATGTTGGTTCCACGTCTTCGTTTGTTTTGGACCGCGAACACTCTCGCTATCGGAAATTTCTGCAAGTGCAACAACATAAATTCGTGCTGGCCGAAGTTGCCTTATGGTTTTGGTGCAGATTTGACAATTTCTGGATGTGGTCTGTTTTCCCGATCTACACCAATAAATCCAACTTTTGGGCCTTGGAACAGGCCTTAATTCAATTGTGGCAACCTCGATTGAACACTCCGTTCATTTACCAGTTTTTCAATTGCCGAAAGGGACTTATTGCACGTACCAAATTTTCCGCCTCCCGACAATTTGGAGCTTTTTCCTTGTGGCGGAAACTTCGCTGGCGATCTACACCCCATCATGTTCGACATGCTCTTCACAGTCCTCTTTTCTATCGACGAGTACAACTTTGGGAGATTATTCAGGATCTGGGTAGTAACTCCGTCAGACGCTTCCACATGGAGAAGAAACTCCGATCCAACGAAATTGGGGTCCAAGGCTGCTATTTTATCCGACGTCTTGCCAACAACCTAGGAGAACCCCAAAGGTCATACGCCATCAATGCCATTGACCGAGCTTTGACCTTTTGGAAGGCCAAACGAGTCAGAAAACCGGTTCCTCTTCGTGCACCTTGGTTACTATGCCCCAACTGGACTCGGGATCTCCGACGGCTGCTCACCTTCCACGTTCATCAAACTCGACATTACAACACCACATTGCAGACTCCTTCCACGGCAATTGTTTTCACAAAGTTCCCCTCGGTGATGGATAGCTTGTGCAATCACAAAGAAGCCGCTACAAGATGGGCTGATGGCGAAACCCCAAAGTGTGCCTGTGATGCCTTGCGACCTCATGCCCTTCATGTTCCCCAACCTGATCACCACTTGGTCCTGGACGGCGACAACCTACATTTCGATGACGGCCCACACACATCCATTGCGACTGGTTCGCTTCAAAACAAAATCTTCCCACCTTCCAAGGAAATCCAGACATCGCTTCGCCTGGCTCTGCGGACGTGGACTACCCGGAACTCACTCCCTTCCTTACAAAAGGCCCATATTGATGAGCTTTGGCACCGTTCTATTCAATCCCACTACCACACCCTCAACAACCACATCACTCACAAAGACATCGGCCGCTTCAAACGTCTCTTCCCAGAAGCCATCTTCCACAACGAGGACAAGCGAGCTACATCCCTACGAATCTACTGCCCCGTACTCTACTTCCAGTGCCTCACCACCACCTTCGCCGATCCGTTGGTATTTCGCAAGTTGGAGCAGAGCCCGAGTGACATCATCGAGAAGACCATCGCCGAGATCAACCGCCAATTTGGCAAAGCATACCCATGGGCACTTGGTGCTGGACGAGACCTACCGAATGCCTATGTTCTCCCCAAACGGAAGAAACAGTTCAAGGCCGGGCGACCCATTGTCAGCTTCTTCACGGCACCTTTCCGACCTATGTTGAACTGCACCGCCAAGCTGATCTACAACCTTCTGCCCCAAGCGTTTCCCCACAACCTGGCAAGGGGCGATGTATTTGATCTCATCAAGCTCCTCAAGGACACCGACTTTGATTCGCTCCCTACTCCACGAATACACAACCAGGATCTTGCGGGTTTTTTCACAAGCATTGACACTGACCGCTTCATCGCTAGCTGGCGACTGACCTTGCAGTTCCTCTCGACCCTCATGAACACCGACCCTGACGAGATCATCTCTGTGAAGGCAACTCCGGGCAACACCACAGGGGACGTAGTCAAAGGCCGCACGTGCCGTACACTCAATGTGACCAGGAAGATCTTCATTCGGGACATTGAACGCATCATCCTTATGTCTTTGAAGATGACTCAATTCTCCATTGGCACTACGGTTTTTGAACAAATCCGGGGATCCCCTATGGGCTCCCCACTGAGCCCAGCATTGTGCATGATGGTTGTCGCACTCTCGGAAGAAATCTGGTACCGAACCTACCGCACCACCCTCAGCACCATGGATCTTACAGCTCGCCTCCTTCGCTATGTGGACAACAGACTGTGCTTGTCGGACCCCTGCTGGGACTACGAAATCTGCTTCGCCAATTTCCTCCACCCTGAGTTCTACGGCCATCCTATCATTTTGGAAACGGAACCGGACCAGGAGTTCTTGGGCTTTTGCATCGAGTTCGAGCCTTTTGCCCTTCGCTACAGCCCTCCACGCGACTTCAACCAGGTCATGGCGCCATTCTCCGCATCACCGTTGACCGTCCAACTTTCGGGTCTTGTTTCACGATTATTTCTGGTCGCCAAATGCGCGCACCCTGCACACGAACGAACACGAGGTTTTGCCGCATTGCACCGTTTGTACAGATCTGCAGGCTTTACCGAGTCTGATCTTGTCGCCGCCGCCATGCCGATCCGTCAATATTTACACGTTTCCTCATTGTGGTAAAATCCTGAACCGTCCTGCTGCTGGCACTTACGTTTCACTACTCACATCTTGCAGAACGTTTCACCTATTTGGACCACATGTGAATTTATATGATCTTGGAGGAGTGCGTTCCCAGCTGGCTTACTCTCAAACTCGGTTTCCTTGCTTGTTGGCCCATATTCGACGCATTGTCATGGCTTCTTCGCCTCCTACGACGTCAATTCCGATTCAAGAACCAGTGTTTCTTCAATTTCTTCATGATGTTCACCATGCTTACCTTCTACTACATCGAGCAATGGCGCTACTACCACCCACGCTCATTCCCAACATTGAACCTACTCCTCTTCCCAGCACAGACGTATGGAATCAACCTGATGGGCTGCGACCACATTACTCGGACCAGACCAACGCCTTCATTGACAATGCCCCCATCCCACCGCCGGATATGGTGGAGGAAGAGGCACTTATGGATGAACTGGTGGAAACCCATCTCCCTGAGCCACACCACCATGTTGCCGCTCCGTCACCTGATGTCCTACCTGCACCCTCGAAGTTTTCTACAAGAACACCATCACCGCCGAATCGCAAACAGAAAGCCAAATCCGCTCCAAAGGCGCCTGCCAAGCGTCGTCGCCGACGTGACCAATCCCGATCCCGCTCCTCGAGCCCACTGTCACTCTGGACTTCCGAAGACAAACAGAAACTACGCACCTTGAAGGCTGACGAGAAGTCTCGATTTTCATGGAAGGTGATCTCGACCAAGATGGGCAAGTCCGAGGAAGACGTTCGCTCTATGTGGAATAAGATCAAAGACAAACTTGGCTGACCAACGACATTTGCGAACTAAAAGAAAAAGGTAGTTTGCGGCACTGTATTACAGCTTCACCAACCAGTTGGTCTTTTCTTTTGAGCTTTTTGTTCCCTTTGGTGATCTTCAAAACCTAAGGCGTTGTTGCCCCATTGAATTTAGACACGTCGTATCATACCACCCGCCAGCCATTTATTATGTCTCTCCGCATTCACCTGGACCGCTATTGCCAACTGCGAGCTATGTCCCACGAGACGATCTCACCTACACGACGCTCACGCTCTCCAACAAGGGCATCGTCTTCCGCTATGGGCTCTTCGTCACTTCAGCACCCACCCAACCGGACTCCGCCTACGACACCCCACCGACCAGTTATTTTCCAATTGGACCTGAAGCCGATGCAGCAACTTGCCGTCCGCAACCCTTACTACAACATCTTGACCCCCAAGGTCGCGGGCAACCTCCCTACGGCCACTTATGATAGCCTGTTCCAGACGTTCAAGGTGATCTACCCGGACTATGCTCGCAGTCATTTCGTTTCAGACCTCAAAACAGTGATCACCGACACGCTCCTACAACGATGGTCGATACACCTACCAGCTTCAGATTTCTACATGATGATTGACACCGATCAAGGAGCTCAGATGCTTGATGACCTCCCTCATTCTCTTCTGGACGTTTTGAACTGGTTTTACCCGACATGGAAAACTCATCAACATCTCGATGCCTTCACGACTCGTGAGTGTTCACCTTTGCTGCTGACACCCCATCCAGATGCACAAGACACAGGCTTCGCTGTACATGTTCAAGTGATTCCCCGTGGGCATCCATTCGTCACGGCCACCAGATACACTAAAGCGGCTGAGTGATTAGCCTTCAAGATAGATCTTGGCGATGCTCACGTCTATGAGGAAAAAAGGAAACATTCGTCATGATGTCCGCCACCCTGGTTTGGTTTTCCATGGTCTCCTTCACTTCTCTATTTTCCATTTGGTGATGTTCGTTATTCATCCCTTCATCATTGACTTTTCTCACGGCTTTTTGGCTTTAGCCCAGCGTATTTCGAAACCATATTATTGCTATTGTACACGATGACTTCCCATACGGATGATACTGCTCGATCGGTTTCACACCGTTCCCCACCTACGTCCATACATGGCCCTGTCCCACACCTACCACCTGATGATCCTACTTCGGCATCGTATATCCCCCGTGAAGCACGCACAATCCCGACCTCTACAACTGTCCATTCCGTCTTCATCAAGAAGCTGAGCTATCCGTTGTCTAACCGTCCGGATGAACTTTGGGTCGTGGAAAGGACACTTGATGGTATTGAAACGTGGAAACCTGTGGAAACATTTCTGGAGAACATGCACCTCACCACTGATCAGGCGACCCTACGTACCACGGCTAATCATTGGCGCCGACACTATGACGTACCAATTCGATCATCATCCTCCTCCCCGACGGCAACTGCTGTTCCTGTTCTACCACACCCTGAACACTCCAATGTCTATGTTTCCCAACCTTATGAAGCGATACCGGACCAACTCCATATTTTGCAGTCATGCTGGGGACGTTCTGCACAACATCACTCTCAAGGAACTACTACCTCGTTATATTGGCCACCATGGCGTTCTACACCACCTTCGTCACCACCGGCAACATTACAACGTACTTTACATCTCACTCGTCCTACCGTCCCTCCTCAACAAGTACATGGTCCGCTGGATGCGAACGATACGGACCCGATGGATATGTCAGACTCCAGTGTGTAATACACCACATCATTTGTCGGCATCGAAAAAGAACAGTGACTTACCGTCGTTTTGTGACTACTTCCTAGGTACTCCGTTTCCCTCAAATTTTCAGTACTTTGAGCTTTATTCTTTGGTCATTATCAACCTTTGTTGCAGCTTGGGCTTTCCGTTCTATCCTCGACACTCGATATTCGACGCCATGGCTCATTCTTCTCGGCCCCATCCATATCGCGCTACATCCACGGTTGAGACACCAATGGGCACCCGAAATGTTGGATGGCTTGCTGGACCCCGAGGCCTACCTGGTCATGTGAACCCTCCTCCAAATCGACCTGTTCTTATCTTGATTGACTTCTCTCCCTTACAGGCATTGACTCATCGTAGCGAACCTGACCGTGAACACTACATGGCTATGGCTAGCTCAAATTTCAAAAATGTTAGTGGCTACGAACTTGAGGCTCTGTTTACCTGGTCGCGTCAGATGGAACCAGTTGAAGCTGGCCTCATTTCAACTGGCGAGCTACGCTTCTGTATCTCAAAAAGATTGAGGTCCCAATGGGACATCCAGATTGACCCTTCGACGGTGATACATTTCAAGTCTCCAACGACATGACGATCTTGCAGCTCTTGGAAGAATACCGACCTGAATGGCGACTTCGGCAGTACAACTCCCGTGAATCCTCTTTGCTCATTCCGGGTACCACGCAGCCTTTCGTACTACGTCTGCAATGCTACAAAATGAGCCCCGGAGTGATCTTGCCCTGATGCGACCGGACTTCACTTTCATCATTATTATGATTGTTACCTTTTTCTGGCTTGGCTTATATTTGCTATTTTTGATGCCTCAGCCTTTGTTGCACTATTTCTCGCATTTCTGATCGTTTCACCCATGGAGCACAAACGAGATGCGACTGTGGCGGGCTTGGCTTGGCCTTCGAATCCTACCCGTGGACTCGCTCCTACCAACCCAGTTCAAGTACCAGACTCCCAGGCTTCTGCACTATGTCATTCTGGCCTTCCTGACACTACTACCAACCCCACGTCTGCACCTTTGGTTGCTGACAGTACTGCTCCTGACCTTGGTACTATGGCCCGTTCTGATACATATTCAGGCCCCGCACCTCCTGGCGTCCCGTTTCCGACGGAGTCAAGTTCTGCACACAATTACCTCCATCGTGCTCACTTCTCTTCCCGCGTGGTTCACCAGATCCAATTCAAGATCATTACCCACTCCAACAACACCAGGGAGCTATTCATTGACGAGATCCCCTTGTCAGGGCATTCCAGATGTCGTGACCCTGAACACTACTTTTATGGTCTTTCGGGCAACTGGGAGTGGTCCCTGCGCACAGCGGACTATTGGCGACATCATTTTGAAATTCCTCTATTACATGGCCATCATCCTTTTCATAACGTCCCCATTGAGACCACGGCACCTACGGAGGCAACCCACTTTACTCCGACGATCCAGGACCTGGCCCAACAACTTTCAATCACTTTGAGGGCTGCTATGGCATCTGGGGAAATCAATGACACGTGGAGGATGCTTGAGGACATGAGCTTCAGTGACGCGATCCAAACACTTCAAGCTGAGACGAGCCTCCCTTCTGAGTGACTGAACATAGCTCTGTACATTAGTACCCGAACAGCTTTTTGTATTTGAATCCTGTCGACATTTGCTGCGATGGTCTTCCAAAATCCAACCCCGCTACAAGCGGGGTGTGTGTGTAACATCTGAACAGATGTAAAACTTCTTTGACTCTTACGTTTTTACATTTGCAGGGAACTTTTTCATTTGCAGGGGGCCACGGCTCCATTCATCAGTCCGTGGCCAACGAAGCTACTGATGTTTGGAGAGGATATGCAGTCTGATCAACTGCACGTACCTGCTTTTTTCGGACATAGCAAGGGGCCAAGCTTAGAACCCCAACCACAATATTATACAATTTGCTGCACTGTTGTCGCAATCTGGAATCAATGTTGAAATTTACATGCATCAGAACCTTCCTCAGATTTTCGCCGAAACCATATCGCCGACAGTATTATGTTTTTGACCTATTTTCGCCGAGATCCTGTCGCCGACGAATTATGGGTTATTTTGGGAAACAATCGCCGAAACATTATTTTGGATTTCAACATGCTGGTCAAAACTCTATGGAATCTGGTTATGACTACGTTTGACAATATCGGATGCCCTACATCGTTTTCGAGAAGTACCTCATGTGGCTCTTTTATTCATCTAATAATCTAGGCTGGTTTGCATGTTTCAGGATTCAGTTCCTGCCGGATCATATAATGATCCATTCTTGTCTAGTGTGTGTGACTCTCTATATGACAGATACTATGTGTGATACACAGTACATATATGTACATATCATATTCATAGACCATATGTATATTTGGGAGATTGTCATCAATCTATTAATAGGGATTGACAAAAAACACGGATTGCCAGTATGGGAATCGATGCCATAATCGAACTAAAAAAAATACACAATGAAACAGACAGTCACTATTTTTGACCATGGGACATAATCCATATATCATATTTCGTTGGTTATCTAAATCCCATTAAATTCCAATGATAATCCCATTGCGGTTGGTTAAATCCCATGAATATCTCATCTTTTGACCATGGTATAATTAGAGAATCAAACGTGGACTATATATATATATTGCCATTCATATTCCATTTATATCCATGATGGTATTATAGATATTCCTTAATATTCTATTAATACGATTTAGTCAAATCCCGTTAATATCCCATTATGGTTTGGTTATCTATACTCCGTTAAATTTCAATACCCATTCATATAAATCTCATTAATATCCGATTCACATCCACTATAGATATTCCCATAGACATATCCACTATACCCCAATAGCCAATCATATCCACTATATCCCATGAATATCCGATTCATGAATATCTATAATAAATATATTAATGCCTATCGATATTTCACACTATAGATATTCATATCCACTATATATCCCAGATGCTCCATGTATGGTATATTTACCAACATTTATCCCATGAATATTCCCATGAATATCCCGGGCAGATTCGGCAGACACGTTGTGACCTCACGTTGTGGATTTACATCGTGGCACGTCGTGGGAATCTTCCTGTTAAAATGGCCACAACTTTTCAGGGTGAAATATGAAATTCAATATTATTGGTTGGACAATTGGAACCGGAAAACCCCAGATTTTTTTGGGAAAATCGATGGTTTCTGGTGAAGATTTTCCCGTGAAAACCAATCCATTGATAACTACTTCAGGAGGAACAAAGTTTATGCTTCTTGAAAGCTTTACAAAACATCCATTTCGGTCAACCGCGGATCACATTTTCAAGTCCGTTTTGTGTGGCAGGTGTGGGACGGTCAATTATCACCCTCTTTTAAATATATAAGATTTTAAAGCTTTTGGAGGGTGGGAATGCGACCGGGGAACGACAAAGCTCCATGCTAGGATTCTACGGGGAAAGGGTGTGCAGAAGAAGAAACCAACCATGTTCACTGTGGGAAGCTCAACAAGCGCAACTTTTGTCCTACCAGTGTATATTTGAATATTTACCTACCCTCTGGTAATTTGTCAAATAGCTATTGAAAATGGTGATTTAGTTCGTGGATTTTCCCATTAAAAATGGTGGATCTTTCCATAGCTATGTGGCTGTTTACCGGAGGGTAAATTAATCCCGTTATCCCATGACATGTCCTGTTCACTTTAGGATATCGACGATGCCCAAGCGTCCGCCGCACGTCCAGATGCCCGCCTTGTTGAGGGCCTAGGTGCCTCGAAAAATGGGTGGAATGTTTTTTTTTGGGTCAATGGAATGTAGAATGAACACTGTGGGAACGTATGATAAGGATATAATATGATATACTGTAATGGTATCATATATATATATATTTATTACACCATATAAACATGTTTTTTTCTGGAGTCCACCAACCAGATTTGCATTTCACCAACAAAAACTAGGTTTTTTTCTATGACAACAAATATGTATTTAACATATTTAACCAGCTTTCACCATCCAAAATAAAGATATTAGCCACTGGTTAGACCAGGAGATATTTCCCCATGGTGAAAGCCATCAAAAACATGGGGATTTAACCACACAAAATGTTTGGACGTTAGTCATCACATTTTTTTAGACGACACATTTGAACTCAATCTGGTTGGTGGTTAATAGTGGTTAATAGTGGTTAATAATGGTTAGTGAGATATCTGGTTGGTGGTTTGGAACATGATTTTTATGACTTTTATTTTTCCATATATATATATATTGGGAAGATTATGATCTATATCCCAATTAAATCTTGTATTTCATTGTATATCCCAATGATATCCCCATGATATTCAAAGATGCCGTAGATATGTGTGAAACCAGGATGTGAAACCAGGAGCTTGGTGATGTTTCCCTATGATTTCCAGGGGTTTCATCGCTGGTGAAACCCCAGGGATTTCACCAACAGTTGCTGGATTCAGACAGATCATTCTGCTGGATATGGCTCAACTGTTAGCTTCCCAAATTTAGTGTGGCTTACCCATCATGTCATATGTATACATATATATATACATATGTATGTGCTACATTGTGCTACTGGGTCATGATTTTTTTTTTGCATTTGTACCTTGGCTGTAATGATTGGTCGAACCTAAAACTCATTAAGCCATAGTTTATAACCCAATCATCCATAGCTTACGGCATCTATGGTCTCAAAACCCCATGAGTCACCCGGAGTTGGAGGTCGAGATGCCCGAAGAGACAAGGACGGAACCAGTGCACTCAATGAACGTTGGACGATTTCCATTGGATTCCTATGGGATTTCTATAGTATTCCTATGATCTTATATGGGATTTCTAATGATTAAATGAAGGTTTAGCGAAGTCAATGGAGGTTTAGTTCGCTGGGACACTGATCGAAGTGGATTGCTGGAGTGGAAGAAACTACACAGGAACAAAGGATTGAAAGCCACGAGAGAGAGCATTCCAACTTAGTGAAGATGGGGGATAGAAGACTAATATGGAAATTTGAACCAGCAAACATCGATTCAAATAATTGGGAGAATGAGCTGCAGCCGGGACTGCAAGTTCTCAGGAGAACATCTCTGACTTTGTGGCCAAGAAACGTGAGATGTTCTTAGTCCAGATGAGTTTAGATGTGAAGAAGGCTGAGATTCTGAAGCTCGATGCCCGAGCCAAAGACAAGGAAGAGGCCGGAGCTGATGTGACCTGATGTGACCCGGTGGTCTCGTGTGGTGCCCCCCAGTTGTGTTTTTCGGTGGTTTATCCCCTATTCCCCAAAAACATCCACCGACACGTTATTGGAGTTATGTTCACCAACTTCACCAACTTAGATAACGAACGATTTTGCTGCCCCCTGCAGCTTTCTTTTCCCAAGCTTCCTGTGGTCTTGAGCTTTGGGAATGATTGTAATGTGGCAAACCCAATGCCATAGTCACCAAGCCCATGTAGAATGTTCCATGATTCAGTTTTCCAATTCCACAATAATCCACAATAATTCCGAGGAATGTATCTCATGGTTCATGAAATTGGGCCGTAGAAAAAAAACACCAGGGATGGGTGGTATGAAAACTCATTATCCATGATTCATCCATGAAGCATCCACTAATTATCCGCTACAACTAACTTAATCAACTATCCATTATCCATCATTATCCATCAATATCCATTAATATCCATTAATGATCCGTAAATTAGTTACAAATCCATGTCCATGGTCTTTGCTAAAAGGATCAAAGAGATCACCCCCGGGCCTAGTTGTTCTACAGGCACTGAACAAGTCAAAGCAGATGCTGGATAAAGACGTGGAGCGTTTTGATGCCTTCTTAAGTCACTCGGCGCAGATCATTGGGATCCAACATGGTGACTGAACCGAAAAACCAACAGATTCTTCGGTGCTGGGAGACATGATGGATATTCAGCAAAAACACCGTCAACGAAAACATAGGCATGAAAACATCAATGTGCTGGGGATAGAATACGATACGTTTTCTTTTTTTGCTTCCCGCTTCTCCAGTTTTTCCAGGGTTTTTCCATTGGCTGATTTACGGAGCCGGTGGTATTTTGCGGAAGCCAAGACCGATCACTTGGGAATAGCTGATGGGATGAAAGTCAATGAAAGTCATGAAACGAATGTGGGGGATGGTTTCTACCACCCATAAAGATGGTGATTTTGAGGATCGTTTATGACATTGGGTTTATCCACAATTGATGCATATATTGGGGCTGTAGTACAGTCGCCGTACTCGTATGCCAAATGAAATCCAACTTTCAAGAATCACAGTGGATGCATCAGATTTTCGAGAAGATTTTCCCGATAGATGCATCAAATTCCAATAAAATCCCGACTTGTGACCCTTTTTTCAAGGTCTGATGAACTTACCGGCCGTTTCACCGTATTTTTTTAAAGGTCTTCTGAACTCCCCAGCGAAAGTGATATCTTGCCAGGTTAAGATCCCCGGAGATCCTAACAATACCACCAAAAAACTACTTACTGGTGCGTTTTACGCAGGGAATTTTCGAATGATCCATGGATCATCACATTCGTAATGTCATCATCCCAGCAACCCCCAGCAACCCATCCAGCAACCCATCCAGCAACCCATCCAGCAACCCTACGTTTAGCACCAGTAAGACTACTGCAATTGCATCAAATTACTTTAGCCTCTGGTAATTTGATGTGATTTGTGACAGTTTGCTATTGAAAATGGCCCATAACTAGTTGATTTACAGTATCTATTAAACATGGTGGAATTTGATGTAATTTCTGACAGTTTGCTAACATGGCCCATAGAAATAGTTGATTTATCATGATTTATCTATCTGGGTAAATTATAACGACCTCACTGCGACCTCACTGGAATCATGGTTTATGTTAGGGGAATCATCCCCAAATGGCCCAACTATTCAGGTTAGTAAAATATTCTAATTTACCCAGATCTATTAAACATGCTGATTTTCCAGTTCGAAACCACTATTAACCACTATTAACCACTATTAATAATAGGGTATGTTTTATGGTTGACTTAACCACCGGTACTTTAAAGAAAACCCAGGTACCAACGACGATCGCGCCCACGATGCGATGCAGAAAGCGGATACAAAGGCCAGGGAGAAACAAGAAAGAGCAGCTCAGATGCACTTGGTTTCCTATGGTTTTCATAGGTGTTAATAGTGGTTAATAGTGGTTAATAGTTGTTAGTTGTTGTTAATAGTGGTTAATAGTGGTTAATAGTTGTTAGTTGTTGTTAATAGTGGTGAATAGTGGTTAATAGTTGTTAATAGTGGTTAATAGTGGGTTTCATAATGATCATCAATTATAGATTATGGTGGGTTCCTATGGCTAATAGTGGTTTTCATAATGATCAAGAATTATTTAAGTTGTGATTAATGGAGATTTTTTTTCTCTGGTCAACGTTTACAGTTTGCGAAGCGGACAATTACCATTTTTAATAGGTAAATCAACTATAAATGTGCAATTTTCAATAGCTATGTAACAAATTACCAGAGGGTACTTCCCGCTGGGTTCTTGGGCCCTACTTCTAATGTGCTGAAGCACTGTAAATCCAATAACAAATCCAACTGCATTGTTTGACCATTTTTTTGACACATGAGGTGTAAATGTGTACCTGTATGACATAAAACTTGAGAAATAGAGTTTAGCATAGTACGCTAGTATATTTATAAACATATCATGGTGGTGCAGTTGGGTTTACTAATTGACATAACTGTGATTATAACTATAACTATGGTTACATAACTATGGGATATAATCCCTACAACTATAACATGGTTGGGATATAATCCCTACAAGTTGGGATATAATCCCTATAACAATGGTTACATAACCACTTCTTAGATTGGCGGAACTGCAGCCGGCAGAAGAATGGCGTAAAACTCGCTCGCGATCGCTCAAGCGATGTTCGAAAAAGCCATGAGGCGATGAAGCGATTGAGCATGGAAGGTGTATCCTCTCTGGTAATCAAATGTCTGGAGGGTTTATATTCAAAAGACTTGAGAATCTCGAGTACAGGTGAAACCCAAGGCGTTGGGCACCGCAGATGTTCATGCGGGAGTTCCACTGTTCTTCCATCTTAAGAAAATGGCTGTGGGTCAAAGCCCAATACCACAGTAGGTATCGGCCACAACAGAGTAGCAAGGTTGTCACTCCCAATATCAGCAACCTGCCAACTATATTCATTTGAACGTCTCTTAGAATTCTGAATCCCAATTCAGATTAGGAAAGGTTGAAACATGTTGAAACCACCAGGTTGACTTGTTGATATCCAGTAGTTTCTCGAAATCTCACAAATGATGGAAGGAGGGAGTCATTCCAAAATGGGCCATCCAGTTTCCAGAAGGCCGCCTTTGGGCGCCAGGGCTGTGGTTCGATTTGAGCTACCACGGATCCTATGTAGTTCCCCATGAGATCTCCATGATGGAAACCATGATCTTTAAGCGTATCGCTTCAAGTATCTCTGATTTGATTGATTGATTGATTTTATTGATTGAATTGATTGATTGATTGGATTGGATTGGATTGGATTGGATTGGATTGGATTGGATTGGGTTGATTGATTGATTGATTGATTGATTTGATTGATTGATTGATTGATTGGTTGATTGATTGATTGATTGATTTGATTGATTGATTGATTGATTGATTGATTGGTTGATTGATGGATTGGTTGATTGATTGATTGTTTGATTTGATTGATTGATCCATTGATTGATTGATTGATTTGATTTGATTTGATTTGATTGATTGATTCATTGATTGATTGATTGATTGATAGATTGATTGATTTATTGATTGATTGATTGGTTGATTGATTGATTGGCTGATTGTAACAATGATGATCTATGTTTGTCATACTATGTATAGATACTTGTATCGATGTATATATATATATATAGATAATCATTATATATCACATATATATATATATATATCCTATTTTAAACAAGACAATAATAATGATTACATGGTTACACATAACATCTTCCCATGATTTTTTCGGTGTCTGTCTTCTTCCATGATCTCCCATGGCATGAGGTCATCAAGATCAAGCAGCTCAAGTCCCAGCTCAGTGCCATTCAGAGCCCCTGGGGCGCGATGGATGGTTTGGCTTGTTGGGCTGGTCCAGTTGGAAAAAGAAACCCAGAGAACCATAGCTTTTTAACCTGTTATAAATACGAATATATATATATATATATATAATGTGGTTGAAACAATAATGAACCATCCCCCAGTCATCACCATTTTTATAGGTGCTATAAACCATCAAAATGGCTTGGTTTATGATGGTTTTATCCCCATAAAAAATGGTTACATGGTTGATATCCCCAGATGAAAAGCGGTTTGTTTAACCACTCAGGATTCCGCCCAACTGTCCGGGACATCGCATTTCTGGGAGGAGAATCCAGGAAATCTGAAAAAATGCATAGCTTCTACGATGTGGGCCCCCCAGTGATGTTTGTTGGTTAACAAAAAACCCATGAATACTATAGTCATTTGCGTACCATAAACCATAGTTATTGGAGTTATGTTCACCAACTTAGCTATCGAACGGGGGCCCCACATTGTAGCAGTCCTAACCTCACTTCGATCATCCTGGTGGCAGAATGAGTAGTTTGAGACTATTGGGTGGGCACAAATAGTCAGGACAGGAGTCAGGACACATGTTCCCCTTGTGTGGAGTCAACACGTCACCTTTTGGTGCTTATATTGCTGCTTACATGGGAATAGGAGTAACTACTAGACAACTTATATTTTGATTCATTCATAGCATTTAAAAGCCCCATTTGCTTGGTTACGACATGTTACGACTCATTTGGATCTGTAACTATCAAGCTCTTTGAGAAAATCAGGTTGAACCGTTGCCTTTCATCTCAACGTTATGCTCGAAGGCTTGGTGTTTTGTGTGTTCACCGCAGCCATTCCTGCGCCATTTCCCAGTCTGTATCCTGGATACCCACCATGGCTTCCGCGTATACCGTGGTTGGGAAGGATGCTCCGAAGGATGTGGAGATGGAAAGCGGGTCGGGCGACGCAGTTGGGACTCTGCTGCGGGATGGGCTTGTGGTAAAGCAAATTTTAAACCATACTCCATGTACCCAAAGTTGCCAAAGCTGTTCTCAAAAGCCATGGATAGCCATGGCCAGGAGAAAAAGAAACAAGGTATTATGTGCTTGGGTTTATCACATTCATCGTTTTTGAATGCTGGCTTCAAACATGGGTCATGGAAATATAACACCCCAAAAGCTTCCAAGAACCATGGCCTTCCCACGAAAATCAGCCAGTGCGTTGGCTGATTTCGAGGCTTGAAAGTAGCACATCTGGCGACGAGGATGAAGGCCTCTGGCGCTTGGCAGCTCTGGGGATTGTCTTGTGCCTTTTCCACCTTATGGCCACATATCCACTTCCAGAGAA
The DNA here is from genome assembly GCA_947184155.2 of Cladocopium goreaui. Taxonomy (NCBI): domain Eukaryota; class Dinophyceae; order Suessiales; family Symbiodiniaceae; genus Cladocopium; species Cladocopium goreaui. Next base: position 240,389 of record CAMXCT020000824.1, read on the forward strand.
TCTGGGCCTTGATCGGTGTTCGTTCTTTTGTTGCTTTTGTTTGTGCGCTTGTTTCTCTTCAAGCTTGGAAAACCACCCAAAAAATATCCCTTTACCATAACTTTCTGGCCACGTTTCTCCAGGGTGTTTGATTTTCGAACTCAAGCTTTGCCGAGGAAACTGGTCCTGAAAGATCCGGTGAACCATCCTTACCATCACATGCGACTGACGGTTTTCTTCGGCTTTGGCTTCCCCTTTCTGCTGCAATGGCTGGGGAATACCTCCCTCACCCTGCAGCCTTTGCTGCTTATGGTCATCTTCTTCCTGTCTATTCAGAGTGTCCTTTTGGCCATTACAGGCAGTGAATCAACATGTGGGCTTGGTTGCAGGATACCACCAACAATTGATATGGGACTATGTACTTTATGAGACACAAAGGATATATCATGATATATCACCAACATTGAACTATACAACAGACATGATATTTGGGTGTGTCCGAGAATTTTGTATACCCCCAAATAGCCAATTCAATGAATAAGGTGATGACACACCTTTGTATTTAGGGGCAGGGTATTTTCAGACAAACCCATGTCACACAGGTTTATCCCGCCCGCCCCTATGTTCGATACCACCATTTTTATCAGGGAACCCAAAATGAGCAGCGTCAAAAACCTCCAAGTAAGAAAGTTATATGGGGATGAAACTAAGTTGGGCCCGCAGAAGTGAATCCCACGTCCGCGGAAGCGCGCGGAGCGCTTGCGGAAGCAGACGTTGATCGTCCGATTGCGGAAGGGCCGCAGAAGACGATTTCAACTTATAATCTTCATGAGGAGCTTGTTTTCGCGGAAGCTCCACGGAAGCAGAATCAACTTGCCAATCATCCGCGGAAGCTGAAACTGTGGTCGCGGAAGCAGCACGGAAGACAAGTAGGATTAGAAGAGAATGACATAGGGGTTTTCGCCACCGCTCAAACGAATAGATCCAATACGAAACCAGGGTTTCTAGGGGGGGTATTGAATAATGATGGGAAAGAGATTCAATTTGAGATTGTGGAACAGCATGGAACAGCTGGGTATGGGCCGGATCAACATTAAGTTGGATCCCGCAAAAGGATTCAATGTGGCGATGGCGATGGACAATCTCCCATAGATGATTTTCCCAGCTATAGACTCCCATCTATAGGGGATTCTCCGTCGCCATGTTTGAATACCGGAGGGTAGATATGCTTCAATTCTGAGATACGATCGAATTTGTGGGTCCATTGATGCCCCAAGTCTGAATACGAAATGACCGACATATGAATAAGGTGCACTTATGGCAGCAAGATTCCATGCAGAGAGGCCTCATTTAAAACCTCAGTTCTGCAGGCCTATGGTTACAAATGGGTCTGGCATTAGCCCTGCTTGTTGCTGTCTTGGGCTTGGCCTGGCCCTATGGATCCAGCTTTGGATGGCTCAAGGACTTTTTCCAAGGAGCCTATCAGCACCTGTTTGAAGCCACGAAATTGCGGCTGAAGATCTACACTTTCATTTTTTCGGGCTTTCCCTTCTTCCTCCTCATGCCCATCTTTGGATCCTGGGAACAGGTGGGAATGCCACCTTTTTAACAGAAGAGAGGGCGAAATTCATGAAACTGCTTTTTGGTTTCATGATGTTTCATTGATAATGTGATGTTGCATCCGTAAAACTAGCATGATGATTCCGATCCAGCCTCACAGTTTTATACATTTTTCCGGAGAGTTTCTGTAAGGATCTAAATGATAACGACCTCACTGCAAGGTCATTGGAATGCTGGTTAGGATTGGGGGAACTACTGGGGACCGCAAGATCGTTGGCATATTTTTTTCAGACGAGTGAATTATTATGATCTATATCCCTGTATCTCATCTGGTTGGTGGTTTGGAACATTTTTTATTTTTCCATATATTGGGAATAATATGGAATAATCATCCCAACTGACTTTCATATTTTTCAGAGTGGTAGGTCAACCACCAACCAGATTATGATCTATATCCCAATTAAATCTTAAGTATCTCATGATATCCCCATGATGTTTGGTCAACCCCCCATAACCTCCAGTCTCCAGTATATTGACATAGACCCTGAGTCAATCGCTGATGTTCAATGGAAAGCAATCTTCCAACTCCCAACTCATGTCAGGGTCGTGAATCTTGCTGGGTAATGAAGAAAATCGCACCAAACATACCATATCTCCATTTTCTGGTTGGTTTAGTCCGATTTTGGCAGGGTCTAGATCGCAAGAAAACACCGTTTAACGACGGGCGCCCTGAGTTGCCAGGCACAGCGATGGGTGCGCTGGCATCCCTATAACCTCGATGCTGAGCTGTTGTGGCGCGGAACCTTTGCGACCTTCGCGCTGGCCCTGTTCTTCACCGCGGCAAATCCCAAGGTGGGGTGGAACTGGCGAAAAGGTGGGGTTTGACCACAACAGAGTATTAAGATATTATAAAGCGTTAAGGGGGATAGAACATGACGATCTACTCCAGTTCGCTGATCACCAGTTGGCTCGTCACCACTCAGGTGAACAACTCGATCGTGGCCTTCTTTGCAGCTCACTGTGTTTGCCACAGCGTGTCTATGTTCATCGACAATCGGCTGCTGCCAGCTGATGGCAACGACAATGTGGAGCACTTGCTGGAGATTTCAATCTTCATGGCCATTGGCTTGTTTCACTTCTTCGTGGGTAGAGTAGTTTGGTATTGACGACACGCTGGCTTTGCCATTGCCACCTGACTGTGCAATAGGTAGGAAGATGTTGTCTTGAAAGGGTGGAAGTGGCTTGAAATAGGCCATGGCCCATGTCTCTCAGGCTTGGTTTAAAGGAGAAGAGCTTCAGCAGCGATCTGCAAAGTCCAGAAAAAGTGATGAAGCTTCCTGGAATTGCGCCTTCAGCTGCGGCACTGTGCCAAAGCTCGATTTTAGTTTGCCTTGTGCCTCGACAAACTAAGCTTTCCTGGATACCAAACTAAACTTTGATCTGGCAGCCACCGCGGTCCGCATTCGACAAACTCCACCAGGGGATTCGACAACAGTGCGGGGCGTCCTCCAAGACCATCCAAACTCACAACTCGCTGCGCTGGTTTTCCAGGCACAATTCGATGTCAAGCTGTCCAGATGTGAGAATTGCATAGAATTGCAAAGTGCTGGTAGCCAAGCAGTTCATGCCCCCAGTTCATACCCACATCGTGAAACTTCGTTTCTCTCATTCGTACAAAGTGGTGCCCCCTGGTTGCTTATACTATAGATATATCCACCATAAATCCTAGTCCTAGTTATTTTAGTTCTAAGCCCTAAGTTAGCTATCAAACGGGGGCACCACATTGGTATAGGATCTGACAGATTCACCCCGTCCGTCATCCCCGGCGATGTGGCCATCTGATGGGTGGTCCTTCCAAAAGTCGACAGCTCCGGGAGAGCGCCATCGCTCAATGCTCTGTGGACATTCAAGAAGCAGCCTTTGTGACTTGACAGGGTCAGGAGGCATCAGAGAATCCTCCTCTAAAAATGGGACATGACGGATGATTTTGATGGCTAGACTAGTAGATCCAATACTAAACCAGTGGTTCGGGATGGTTCGGGGTAATTATTTGACCAAATTCCTTTCTTTTGGGCTTGCTATGATTCGATCATGATCTATGGAGATTTAACCAAAACAATGATGGAACATGGGTATTTACTCAACAAGAATGGGAATATCATATCTGGTTGGTGGTTTCAAAGATTTTTTATTTTCCATAATATATATGATGTCATCCTTCCCATTGACTTTCACTCTATCATCCCAGTTTGTGATTTCATCCCAGTCGATCCAGATTTCGGTCTGGGGAATTCCAGGTTTTTGGATGGAAAAAACATGGGAGATTCGCTGGATTCCGAAGACTTGTGATTTCCCAAGCAGTTCACGAATCCCTTCTTTTCTCCCATCACCCAGATGCGAACCATGGTGCTGGTATATAAAAAATGCGCAAACACCCCGTTTCGCCCACAGCCTTCTTGTCCGGGGGAGAACAACAAAGGTATTAGGGAATATAAAAGTCCCACCCCCGTTAAACTTTACATTCATTTTACATCCATTGAAGATCTTCAATAAGAGTTTAATTCTCCCACCCCTGGTGAACTTCTACATTCATTGAACATCTTCAATAAGGGTTCAATTCTCCCACCTGCGTTAAACCTCTACATTCATTGAAGATCTTCAATAGGGGTTTAATTCTCCCACTCGCGTTAAACTTCTACATTCATTGAAGGCCTTCAATAAGGGTTTAGTTCTCCCACCCCCGTTAAACTTCTACAATAAGGGCGGGTTTAATTCTTCCACCCCCGTTAAACTTCTACATTCATTGAAGATCTTCAATAAGGGTTCAATTCTCCCACCCGCGCTAAACCTCTACATTCATTGAAGATCTTTAATAGGGGTTTAATTCTCCCACTCGCGTTAAACTTCTACATTCATTGAAGGCCTTCAATAAGGGTTTAGTTCTCCCACCCCCGTTAAACTTCTACAATAACGGCGGGTTTAATTCTTCCACCCCCGTTAAACTTCTACATTCATTGAAGATCTTCAATAAGGGTTCAATTCTCCCACCCGCGTTAAACCTCTACATTCATTGAAGATCTTCAATAAGGGTTTGATTCTCCCACTCGCGTTAAACTTCTACATTCATTGAAGGCCATCAATAAGAGTTTAATTCTCCCACCCCCGTTAAACTTCTACATTCATTGAAGATCTTCAATACGGGTTCAATTCTCCCACCCGTGTTAAACCTCTACATTCATTGAAGATCTTCAATAGGGGTTTAATTCTCCCACTCGCGTTAAACTTCTACATTCATTGAAGGCCTTCAATAAGGGTTTAGTTCTCCCACCCCCGTTAAACTTCTACAATAAGGGCGGGTTTAATTCTTCCACCCCCGTTAAACTTCTACATTCATTGAAGATCTTCAATAAGGGTTCAATTCTCCCACCCGCGCTAAACCTCTATATTCGTTGACGATCTTCATTGATGATGATGATGATGATGGTGATGTGGTGGAACGAACCCGCACAGGTCCCTCTGCTGTGCGTTCTGATCTAGAACATCAAGTTAACCATAATGCTAAAATATCACATTTTTACTACGTTTTCAGCTCATACGAAGAAGGCGGGCCAACAGGCGCGGGCAAGACGAGGTGTTTGGCCGTATATTTACCAACATTTGCCATACAAATCACCCAGTTTTGTATGTAAATATACCAGCACCATGGAGCATATGGGTCAGAAACCACATTTTTTTATGGAAACATTCAGAGAAGGTGGCCGTGGACTTGGAGTTTACTGGACTCTTCCTGGATGCAGATGACAGTTCCAGCGCTCGAAGTGCATCCTTGCAGGAGTACTACACCAGGTGCAAAAAAACGTTGTGTTGTTGGTCTGAATAAGAATCTAGCCCAACTTGATGATAGTTTATCGCGGATGTACTCATTAAAATGGTTGGTTTGCCAATAAAACTGTTTTTTATTGTTGAAAACATAAAAAGTTTTTGGCTGTTTATTTGGGATGATTCTCCCATTTTGTGGGGCAGAACCATCACCATGGATGATAAAAATCTCCAGTAAGTATCTAGTAATAAAAGGATTTTGGGCAAGATTTTCGTTGTCCTGATCAGGCTTTGCCCAAACATGTTTCAACAATGTAGGATGGGTGTTCATCTTGTGGGCATTCAATCATGTGAACCATGGCTCAGCTTCAGACAGATCTAGGTTACAGAGACATTGAGAAGCAGCCTACAGGATGGGTCCCCAGTTCGTGAACGCGAAGTTTGCTTGCAACTATGTTATAACAAGTCGGTGTATGATACGCTTAAATAACCTAATATTTAGATGGGGTTTTCTGTTCACCAACAAACATTTCACTGGGGGGGCCCATCCTGTAGTTTTTCAGCCGTACTTACAAATCTTGGGAATTCCTCGACTGGGGGTGCGGTTTTGAGCTTTTGTTCCATCCGACTGACTTGTCCACCCTTTTTCTACAGGTGTATCACCAGCATCCCATCATTTTTGCCGTTGCAACTGGGAATCTGCTGTGCTCATCAACGTGATGACGTCTGGGAACTTCGAGTACATGAGTTTAACCTCTGGCCCTCCAAGCGCTTGTTTGTCTCTGACTTCAAGTCCTTACAGTTCTTGCGAGAGCATGGCTGTTGGGACCCAATTTTAGAAGCAGACTTTTCTTTTGTCGGATGTGATACTTGTACTTACAGGACCATGATCGAAACAACTTGGTTGAGAGAATTGATGAGAATGACAATCTGAGTCTCTATAGCCTCTGCTCTGTATTATACATGGTTTCAAAAAGTGCCCATATGATGATCCCAATTGACTGGTTAACCATTTTTGTTTTTTGAGCACCGGAGGCTGAAGCGATCATGTAACTAGTCCACATTCTCCATGGCATTCCTGATCGCATTTTATGGCTTCAGCACCAATCAATTGACGTCTATCTTTTTGTTGTTGCATATCAGGCATATCATTGCTCCACCCTCTCCCAAAGTAGCATACACCTGCCAAATTTGGACTTTGTTCTATGAATACATATTCGAACTTCTTTGCGTTCAAGCACATATATAATATATATATATATATTAATACATAGAACTTGGATACCATTCTATATATCCGAACCAGAGCCATGGTCACAACATGGCTTATTTTTTGCCATCTTGGGCAATGCTCATCAATTCCTTGACAGGGATTTATATACCCAGTCTAGGGAAGCCTAATGAATGATGGTCGGATAAGCATGCCCCATATGAGCTATGGTCAATACTCATGGTTAATAACCATTAATAGGGGCTAGTCATCCAATGGTTCATAGGGATTTATAATAACCATTATAAGGATCCTTATTATGGATGGGATGACCATCAACCATATAGTGAGTATTGACCATGGCTCATATACATCCATATTCCATTGTTTTGACCATGGCTCATATAATCATTTGAATATCCCGCTGTCCTTTTTCACCAAAAAGAAACGCAGAAATGGCTTTGTCTGAGAATTCGGTACACACACAAAAAAAACAATGGTTCATAATGGTTCATAATGGTTCATCATTTTCCCATATTTTCCCATATTTTCCCAATGAAAATGGTAGTTTTGTGGATTGTTGGGCTCTCCATGTTCGGAGCCAAGGTTTCGATTTCAACAGCTATTTGGAGCAGGGCTTCACCTACTCCAGGCAGGGTGATGGGCCAGCGAAATCCTGCACCAGTTGAAAACGGTCGTGAATCTCCTACTGGTTGGTGGTGACTGGAACATGGCTTAATTTTTCCATATAATGTCGGGGTTGACATCATTGGGAATGTCATCATCCCAACTGACGAACTCATATATATATATATATTTCAGAGGGGTGGCTCAAAACCACCAACCAGCCTATGATTTTGGATGGGTTTCAACATGTTTCAACCATCCGAAATTGGTGGTGCAGGATTTCGCTGGCCCACATCATTTTGGGATGAGAATGATGTGGGTAAACCAAAACGATGATGATTTCTCTTTGTTTCTGCATCATTTCCAGGTTTCAAACTCTATCTATTTGTGTCTGGATTTAGTGAAGATGATTTCTGTTAATTTTCCCAATGGGAAATCCACTACTTAGGGAATCTGTAGGGAATATAGGTTTTTTTGCTAATTATTCCTAAAGCAAATCCAAGTGGGTCTTGCAAACAATCATATTCAATATTCCAATATAGTTTCATAATTTCTATAGGTGTCCAACTTTTCTATCCTTTTTGGGTCTGTTCAATATGATTCATCCAGATCTATTTTCATCTCAGGTTGGACCCGGCGAAAGCCAAGCGTCAGCGCCACAGTTGCGACGCCAACCTACTGATCCGAGCACTACGCAGTGCCAAAGCGCTGGCGGTGCACAATGGGCTCTTGGATTTGCTGCATCTCTACCATGGCTTCATAGGACCATGGGCATGACTGATGTCCCCATTGTTCACATCACCCAACCATGAATGGTATTTCTGGTCTTTACTAGATGGCTACTATTTTTGGGTGATGTGCAATATTCCCAAAATGGGACAGTTACCAACCCCTGTAGGAGATCTGCCCAAAGATGCTCAGCTCCGAAAACCGAAAAGCTTTTTTGTGCCCCGTTGTTGAGAAAGTGTTCATTTTTTTTTGAAATAACTCAGTTCAAGATCTTGGAAGTGCAGATGATGAAGATGTGAACTACTGCAAGTGGATAGATTTTATCATAGTTTTGTTGGGCCCCATATCCCAACAGAAATGGGGGTTAAACCAACAGGGTTACAACCAGCAACCTCAACTGCACCACCAAGTTGAAACTGTTGGTTTTTATAGCTTGCCGCACTTATTAAGCCCTAGTTGATGTATAAACCAAGTTAGCAAACCAAGTGGGGCAGCACCTTTAATGCCAGGGTTGCTGATGAACTAGACTAACCGAAGGGGTGAAGGAAATGGGGGGATAGGCTTCCAAGATTGCAAAGATTGGGAAGTATCGATGATTAACCAGAAATTTTCCAAGGTTTATTGTTGAAACTTCTTGAAGTTGTGGTGAAACGATGCTTATAAGCCCAAAAAATCCTCAAAAACAATCCCCCACCAAAAGGTGACTTGACAGAGGAAACAACTGCCTGTTGTTTTTGGGCTGAAACTCAGGTATTTCCAGGTCTATTTGGCTGGTGGTTGGGAAGTTAGTTGAATACCCACTAGAAATGTGGGCCCCCCCAGTGATGTGAACGTTGGTTTATAAAAACCCCATGAATACTATAGTTATTATGACCATAAACCATAGTTATTGGAGTTATGTTCACCAGCTTAGCTATCTTGGGGGCCCCACATTGTAGAAATGATGGAGGATATTTCTCTGTAGGTGCTAAGGATAGCCGTAAGTTTCTCGGCGCCTCGTAGTGACAGCAAGCTGCACAAGACATCACAACACAACAGGAGGCAGGGACCTGTTTTCCACATAAACCATGATACATCATGATACATCACATAAGAATCCTTGATGAAATGTGGTGAAATCCCTAGATTTTTTTTCTTGGTTAGAACATGTTAAAACCATTATTTTTCATGGTGAAATAGCCATGGATTTGGAGATCAGCGGCTTGGACCAAGGATGTGAGCAGCTTTTGCGAGGCCTGGCTATCCGAATTTCCCTTGCTGCTGGACACCCGACATCTGGCGCAAGAGGGACGCTATCACATCCTGAAACCCGGATGGTGAAAAACGTTTCTGTGTCGTTGATTTTGTTTCCTCCCTAGGGCTGGTGGTTTCACAGATTTTCTTGATTTTAGAATTCTAAGTTGTGGTTTTCTTGCGTTTTTCTTATGTGATCAAGAGTGTTCGTTTGTTTCCAATTAGGCTGCTGGCGGTCTGAAATTTGGCTGATGGTCACAATTTTGCTCTTCTTTAGATCATGATCTCAACCAATTGATATCAATTGATCATATCTGTGTGTTTCGAAGATGTCTTTCTTTTCCATCCCCCAAAATGGGGATGTGGGATTGCCGGGCACTGGTGGGATCCAACTACATAGGCTTAAAAAATGTTTTTTTTTTTTTTTCGGTATACAGTACATATATACCTTCAAAAAACGTCTATTTCATGGTAAAATCACCCACCATAGTTTTTGGATGTTTTTGGATGCTTCTTGGTTTTTATCACTTTTTTCAGCCACCAAAATCATAAAACCAGGGTGAAAAGACTTGGCTCCAAGGAAGCTGGCTGGAGGCTTGTCCTTGGAACATTTGAATCGTCACCTCAGCGCTTCAGACCCGCTTCCGGGCCTTGCCGCGGTCGGAGCCTCTTCGGCTCGGACGGCACATGGCTCCGCAGGCGGAACCGCTTTGTTTTTTTGGCTACTTGGTGGCTCATCCCAGTAAGTAGGGTTAATTCACTTATAATTTATAATTAATTAGGGTTATAACCTACTTAGTAAGTATCCCGCTTACTAAGTAGGTTATAACCCACTTACTAAGTAGCTTATAACCCTAATTAATTATAAGTGGATTAAGCCTACTTACTGGGATGAGCCACCAAGTAGCCCAAAATGGTGATTTTCATGGAGGTCTCTGATAAGCCATGGATATATAACTTGGGCTGTCCAAGTTTGAGACAAGCCCATTTGGAATGAAAGATGGGAATTTGACCAACGGGAGCGCCATAACAACACGATATGTCCGATTTAAACAGTTTAAACCGTTTAAGCAGTTTGAACAGTAAGAACAGTTCAAACAGTTTATTGTTTGGATATTATCGATTTTCAAGCCTACTTGGAGCATGATTCGAATCAACTTTCATCTTATTCGGGTTGCTTTGCCACCAGCTATTTTTTGCTTGGAAAGAGTTGAAGCAATGCCAACACCCAAAGGCGAACGTTGTAGAGGAAATATGAGGAAGTCTTACGCAACCGAAAGGTTGAGGGCAAAGTTTCAACTATTGGTGATCCATATATTATCGGGTTATAAGTTATAACTATATATATATGATTATAACTATGATTATCTATATGACTACTATTGCCATTGAGGTGATCCTCCGAGTATGACATAGCATATATTTGATAGTTAGCTAGATCCCTAAAGTGTTGATTTATCTAATTCTAGTAATCTAAGATGCTGATCAACAACTAACCCTAACCATCCAATTCGCAAAAATTCCTGCAGGTCAGGATGCGTTGCTGACAGCCAAAGTGCTGTTAATGCAGATGCAGCTTTGGATTGCCAACGGCCTCAAGGAATCGCGCGAGAAGGACAGCTGCGAGAAGGGTCAGCTTGCCCGAGACCCTGATGAATCAACGCGATGGGGGATGATTTCTCAACGCGGATTCCCATGGGACTTGAAAATGTGATGTGAATGGAGTGAATGGGAGATTGAATGGATGTGAAATGATGTGAATATGGCTTAGAACGATCGACTCCCTTGACAGACATTCTGAAGTGAAACATGAAAGCAAAACTGGGTACCTCACACGCCATCCAAACATAGCGCTTTAACCCAAAACCATCGGCCTTTTCTGTGGACTCAGCAAATGGCTGGTTAGTTGTTTCACACATATTGTTTCAAAACAAATGTGATAATTGTGATATTATAATATTTCACATATTTCAAATATATCATCAAATGTTCCCTCTTATTTGATTATTTTCTCGCCACTGACGGATGTTTTTCAGGGGGATTCAAAGCACCAAACATATTCCATTCATCCCAAGTTATTTTATCAATCCCCGATAAAAAGTAGAATCCTACTAAAATCATGTTGGCTACTGATTTTTCGTGTGAGGGCAAAAACCCCTCAAACAATTTGAGTATACTGAAATATACTGAATAAGTCGCAGTTTTTTTGGGCCCCCTTAACAATTTTTAGGATAGTCAACTTAAGTAAGGATTTCAATTGAAATCAATTTACTTTCAATTGACTTCAATTTACTTTCAATTGATTTCAATTGATTTCAATTTACTTTCAATTGATATCAATTTACTTTCAATTTACTTTCAATTGATTTCGATTTACTTTCAATTGATTTCAACTGATTTCAATTTACTTTCAATTGGGTTTCAAATGATTTCAATTTACTTTCAATTGATTTTCAATTGATTTCAATTTACTGTCCATTGACATCAATTTACTTTCAAAAGGGTTTTGTTTTTTTTCACTCCCAAAAGTTGTTGTGCACAATAGGGTCCCATCCAAACAATTATATTATTGATGATCTGAGCCATTCATGGGGTATCACCTTGAAAAATTGTTTGGAAGTTGTTTTTTTAATAAGGGATTAATAAGGCATCTTATTATTTGGAGAACCTTGCATGTCAAGGCTTTGACATGGATATGGCTTTCTAAAGTAAAAGGACCAGCTTTACCCAAAGAAAGGTGTAGACATGGTTTTTGTTTTTTTTCAACCCGAAAAGTTGGTGTGCACAATAGAGTACCATCCACACAATTATATTTTTGAGGACTTGAGCCACTCATGAGGTACCACCTTGAAACATTGTCTGGGTGCTGTTTTTTAACAAGGGTTTAATAAGGCATCTAATTATTTGGAAAACCTTGCATTTCAAGGCTTTGACATGGATATGGCTTTCTAAAGTAAAGGGACCAGCTTTACCCAAAGAACGGTGGAGAAAGGGTTTTGTTTTTTTTTCATTCTCAAAAGTTGTTGTGCACAATAGAGTACCATCCACACAATTATATTTTTGAGGACTTGAGCCACTCATGAGGTACCACCTTGAAAAATTGTCTGGGTGCTGTTTTTTAACAAGGGTTTAATAAGGCATCTAATTATTTGGAAAACCTTCCATTTCAAGCTTTGACATGGATATGGTTTTCTAAAGTAAAGGGAGCAACTTTACCCAAAGAAAGGTGGAGAAAGGGTTTTGTTTTTTTTTCATTCTCAAAAGTTGTTGTGCACAATAGAGTACCATCCACACAATTATATTATTGAGTATCTGAGCCACTCATGAGGTACCCCCTTGAAAAATTGTTTGGATGTTTTTTTTAATCAGGGTTTAATAAGCCATCTAATTATTTGAAAACCTTGCATCTAAGAGGGTTCCATCACACTAATCGGGTGCCAACATTAGTGATAACATTCACTTTTCTACCTCTTTTGGGGCCACTAAAATCTACAATGTGGGGCCCCCCAGTTATAAGTTGGTTTATAAACCCCATTAACTATAGTTATAAGTACCATAAACCATAGTTATTGGAGCTATATACCAACTTAGCTATCTTGGGGGCCCCACATTGTATCTATTTCACCATCTATTTCACCAATTTTTTTCGCCCAACCTCGCCGGCCTTGGGCTGCTAGGAGGAGGAAAGGCATCGCCTGAAGCGCCTGGAGGAATTGGAAAAAGAGCTGCCATCCAACTGGCAAGACGTGGCCCGACTGTCGACGATGTGGTCATTTTCGGTGTTTGCTGGGTGATTTGGTGATTTTGCAACCTCCCTATGTATATAAATATATATAGATATATATTTACATACATAATATATATATATATGATTACGCAATATATATATATATGATTATATATATATGATTATATATATATATACACATTGCTTGTTGAGTTTTTGTTGGGGGTTACTATCCTGGGGACTACTATGACGTCATTATAGGCATCCTTATCAACAAAAGAGCAGGGGATGATAATGGCTTGGATGAACCAGGAGAATTTCCCCGTACAGTTTTTCCACGTTCCCAACATATTTTTGTCAAATAAAAATTAGCAAAATGGTGATCAATTACAATTCTGCTACAATGTGGGGCCCCCGCAACATAGGTTGGTTTGTAACTCCAATGACTATGGTTCGTGATACTTATAACATCTTATAACTATGTATATTATATAGAGTTTAATGGGGTTTAAACCAACAAACATAACTGAGGGGCACCAACTATTATGGATGGTTTAAACCCCATTAAACTCTATATATATGATGAATAATGGATATATTTGGTTATGGATAATTTGATTTAAAAACTCGATATACATTGTCCTATTTTTTTCCGAATTTTACCCTCCGGTAAACTAACATAACTATCGAACATCACCATTTTATAGCTGGGAAAATCCACTATAAATCACCATTTTCAATAGCTATTTTGACATAACCAGAGGGTAATGGATGCTTTCAGCCAGGTTCACCAGCTCGCCGCCGACTGTGGCGTCAGCATCTACCGCTGCAGCGGGCTCAGCTCCGGTCCAGCTGGTCGCTTCGGCGGGGCCAAAGGCGCGCGGCGGCCGGTGCTGGACATCCGACGCGACATCGCGGCGCGGCGACTGGCGGAGGAAGTTGGGGCGCGAGATGCGTCTGCGGAGTCTGCGAAGGGTGGAGCGGAGGAAGTGATTTGGTTTTGGAATGTTTTGGATATTTATCCTCTGGTAAACGTTTACATAGCTATGGAAAGATCCAGCATTTTGAATGGGAAAATCCACTATTTCTATGGCCATTTTCAATAGCTATGTTAGTTTACCAGAGGATATTGAGGTTTGTCTGAAAATATATGGGATACCGATATTAATATTAATAGGGAACATGTTGATATCCATTGGAATTGGGGGTACCATATTTTGAAACAAAGCCATTTTATTATGTTGAAGACAAAACCTATAATTATTCTAGATGGGCTTTTAGATCAGGAGGGCATATCATTTTGTTGGATTTATTTCATGATATATTATATATATATCATATATACACATGTCAATTATTATCTTATTGACATATGTCAATATCTCAGCATATATTATATAATTTTTATATACGGGTCATATATAAATATGATATTATGTATGTTATTATCTGAGGTCATATATACACATATCATATCCCAATGTCATATCTCAGCATTGGCCAAAAAATCGCCCTGACATCGCCCTAACCTGAGGTCGTCTCTAAGGATTCCTTGATGTCTCCCGCCATCCGTCCCTTTCACAACGTTCTGGCCATCGTGGGAGCATCGCCGGGACATCTCTGCTTGGAAAACAACGACCGAGCTGGTGAGCTGGATGATTGTATAGTATAATATAATATTATATAATAGTATATATTTAATGTTACATATTATATTCATATTACATAGAATCATACTTAATGATTATGGTTACATGCTATGCTATGTATATATATATATAATTTATACACTTTTGGTTCGGATTTGAGTCTTGTGAATCATCATGATAGTGACCATCGGTTTGCGGTGCTTTGCAAACCGGAGAATCACCATTAAAAAAGTAGGTAAATCATCGAACTAAACAAAAAATGGGCCATGGTTTCCATAGCGTAAAAAAATCCAGGAGGGTAGCCATTCTTGTTTCTCAACCATTGGCCCCTGGGGTGCCCACATCTCCGAGGTGAGATTGCAAAGCACAAAGAGCAGAAAGACGAATGTTTGAGGTGCTGTGCCGGCGGACGATCATCTGCAGAAGCCATGGCTAAGATATGAGTTTGAGGAGCTATCAAACATCATGATTCACCATAGCTATGTTAGTTTACCAGAGGGTAAGTTGGTTTATAATCACCATTTCACTATCCACTGTACGTAAATACATATCTCGACCATAAGCCTAGTTGTACTAGGCACAGACATACATAGACCAACTTAGCACAAGAACTGACTGACCACCTTGTTGCTAAACCTTGGAGTACTTGAATACGTTAACCATCGTTAACCCTTTTCTATAAAATGGGTATCTAAGCTTAAAACACCATTTACTGTACTGTAACGCATTGAAATCATCAACAATTCGCTGTTTTGCAATTTTTTAAAACTAAGTAGAACTAGCTCAACAAATGCGGACAAATGCAGTCTAAGATTGGTCTTTTAACATCTTTTAACCGGGTAGCAACAAATCCTCCATAGGTCCGGTTCGCCTGGTTTTCTCCGGATTGGATCATCAAGGTACAAAGACTTTCTGGTGAACCTAACGCCTGCTGAATGGAAGGAGCAGACCCTTGGATCTTTTTTCCACCGGGGAATCTCTACAAGGTAGGGAAAACGGTGTCTTTGTGAAATGTCGGGTTTTTTCTCCAGCCAGAAATGATGGACTTTATGGGACTTCACCGATGATTGCATGGGATTTACCAGGGTTTTTGGTTGAGATTCACCCCATTTTTATGGTATATCCTCAAACCATCCAAGTCACCAAGTTATCTGCCTCAAGCTGTCGCGATTTCGTTGGCGCCCCACTGGGATCATCTGGGATCCGGGAGTCATTTTTTCAGAACGGCCACGGTAAATACCCTCTGACTGAGGGAATTTCTACTTGGAAAGTACTATGTTGTTACCTTTTTCATAGCCAACAAACAAATCGAAAGAAAAGTTGAACTAACACCCCCCACTTGCTCCATTGGCATGTATTTTCGGAAGATCATTCAGAATAACTCCCCCCCTAGAAAAAAGCCTATGGCATGTATTGGGTGGAACCCCTATTTTGGATGGTCAGGATTTGGGCGACTTCTCGGCCACTCTAAGGAAGCGAGAAGAAAAGAAGCAACGCAAGTTGCAACGCCGCAAAATCGCTGCAGCTTGGCTTCCGCGGATGTAGATCTCGGGGACCCACTTTTTTTCACTGCGAAGTTGGGTAGTTTCGTGTTCTAAGTGGGGAAATGTTCGTTGAGTTAGGTAATGTTGGGTAGTTGAGTGTGTTTCTTTTTGGGCCACAAGCGGGGAAATGTGTCATACCTGGGTATGAAATCCTTTTTTGAGGGTATCTAATCAAGATGGGCGGAAACTGGGTTGACAGCATGGGATAACATGGGATGTTTGATGTCTTTTGATGAGTTTTGTGTGTTGTTTCAAAAAATGTCACGCATCAAACATTCCAGAACTGTGACTTTCATCATCTCCGTTCTTTGCTAAAACGCCTTGTGTGAACAGCTTACCTTGATGTACATCCCAGCTAATAAGTGGCTACAAAAACCAACCCCACATTTAGAATTATACATGATAAATCATGATAATCCATCTGAAATATCCCAAATCAAACTTCACTGAGCTTATGTCCAGCCCTACTATAGACATCGCATGGCTCAGGTGGATGCCCGCATGGGCGAGATCGAAGAGAAGTTGCAAGCGGAGATCGAAGCCGAAGAGTTGGCCTTCCGAGAGAAGGAGGAGAAAGAAAAGCCACGCGGTCAGTCGAGGGCAGCTGTTGATAGGTGGAAAATTTCCTTGATGAAATCATGGGTGAAATGGGTCTAAGGAAAAAACTATACGTTTTTGAATAGCGGGCGAAATCACCAAATATAACGAGGAGAACAAAGGCGAATCATCGAACTAGATGCGCCGTGGCTTCCATAGCTATGTTAAATTACCGGAGTCAGTATCAGAGACAGGGTTTTCAAACATCAAAAACATGGGTGTATCAACGATAAAGGGTAATACTATCGATTTTGACTTGGGATACTCCATGAATTGGGAATTCGGTTCTCAGCCAACCAGTATCTCATGGAATAACAGCGTTTTTTTCACACTGCTCAGCTGGCGGAACTCAGTCCCTTTGCCATAACATGTCTGTTTATGGTCACACCGTGAATGGGCATGAATGTTGTGACTGTTGGTTTAAATTCAGCCCATTGACTAATTCGAGATATTCTCCACAAACCCAATGTTTCATAGTTCCCATTAACTAGTTCATGATGTTTTCCACAAACCTAGACGTTAACCAAGTTATATACTTCCATCAACTCAGCGAATTTGCTACCCCAGGGACCTCACCCTTATACCAAAATATCAGGAATGGCTGGAAGCCCAATGACAATGACAAGCCATCTTGAATTCCAGGGTGTTACGCCACCTCAAAGTGGCTGGCCATGGACACATTGCAACGTGATGCAACATGTATTTGGATGACGATGATGTGTTATGATGTTTTCAGAATATCATAATATACGTATAAATAATATATTTTTATATACATATAACAATAGCAACAATAGTGGTAATAATAATACAGACAGCAAATATGTGTGTATATATGTATATTTTTTCACAATCGGACTGATCTACTCTTTTCAAATGACATAATGATGACCTCTCTCCATCTTCCGTGGCTCTGAGGAAAGGACGGAGGCGTCAGAAAAGAACTGAGGAAGATGAGCAAAAGGAGAGGGGTACGGCGTTACGGGCTGCATCCCACGATTAAAAGAAGTGGTTAGTCACCCTATGTAATCCTAGTATAGCCTAGTGACAAATGCACTATATAACATACAAATAACATACATATGGACATGTTCCCAGGTAACTAAATGTTTAACTGTTTGTGTTAAATACTCAATACTATTTGTGTTGCATAGATAACCGCAGTCACCTGAAAAAATATGATGGAACACTGGCTATCTACTGTAGACATGGAAATTCTAAATGGGAATAAACCGATCAATGGGGATTTAATGGTGATTGTACCTATCATGTACAATCCAATGAAATGGCAATATACCGCAGGAAGGCCCCCCTAGTTATAAGTTATTTCATTAGAACATATTCAACTCCATCTAGGTCCATAGATGTATCCACCATAAGCCAAAGTAAGCAATTGAAGAATGAATATCACCATCATTTCTCGTTATTTTAAACATAAATCATAGAAGTATAACATTGTTAGGTGATGGTTGATTGATGAGTATCAGTGTTTCTATCAACATCAAGGTTGGTTACTAATTGCTTTATGAAATTTAGCCATCTATCCATCCATCCTTATGGATGGTACTCTAGGGTGAACTGAAAATCAACCATTTGTATCTTACTTTCGTAGGGACACCATAGGCGGTTTTCACATCTATGTCGGTTTCAAGGTTAAAAACAGGTAGCACGTTGATTAGCTATGGTTTCCGGAGGAACATATATATCCCACCATAGGTTTGCCACATCTATGGTAGTCTACCCTCGGGTACCTTTACATTTATTTCTCTTTTAAAGGTAATATACTGATTGGTGGGATGAATTCACTTAAGGTGAATAAATCCGTGGATATGTGTATACTCTACATGAAAGTTTCCTAAAATGGGGGAGGGTGACCCCAAATCATCCAAGTCATTAGATCAGTTGAGTCTTGAAACCTATGGTGACTTGGGGATCCACCATTTCAAGAAACCACCATATAGTATATAGGTGTATATATATATATATGTGTGTATTCTAACCACAAAGAAGATCCGGAACATACAGGGAATATAGTGCATTATGTTGTATAAGAATGAGTAGTGAGGTTCACCCACAATTTTGCCAGCAATCTGTTGGGTATAAGTTCAGTCGTGTGGCTACATGATGTTCTCCCAACAAAACTATATAAATTGCCGATGAGTGAGACACATCCTGACTTTTTGCTACATTGGGATCCGAATTTTTGAGCCCCTGTGCATCTATGTGCCAGATATCTTTTGATTCGATATTATGTGGCAATTATGTGGCAAATACTGTTGAGACACATCCTCTGTGCCACATAATATATATAATATAGAATCAAAAGATATCTGCCACATAATATGCATAATATACATAATATAGAATCTAATATTACCTTTGCCATGTGTTTTTTTTCTGCCTCTGCAGAGCCACCACGAGTCGGAGGAGAGAGATCAAATGGAAGCTCGTAGACGCCGCATCGCCAGCATCTCGGCAAATTTCAGGACTCCGGTGGTAAACGTTTTCACGATCTTTGCTATGGAATATCACGATTTTTGATAGGTAAAACCATGGTAAAATACTATAAATGTCCATTTTCAATAGCTGTGTAACAGTCATTACCAGAGGGTGCCAGGTCTGACATCTTCTGGCAATATTTTGTGGGGATATTCCCTGAAATTTAGCGCTGAAAAATAGGCCTTGTGTATGGTAGGTACCTCTAATTTGGGTCCCTGAAATGGCCATTCTTACAAGTTGGTGTATCCTCTGGTAATCATGGCCTGCTGGACACTATCCTATTTGTAGATGTTTTCTTTTCGATTTGAATGCCCATTTTGAGGGGATTTCCCATTGCTATGTGTGATTACTTGCCATCTGTAGAATTTGGGCCTTCCTGATTTAGAAGCTCATTTGTGTCAAGAACTATTTGGGGGTTTCCTAAAATAGGGGTACCCCCAAATCATCAATTTTCACGGGATTTTCCTTATAAACCATCCATTTTGGAGATCCCATATTTATGGAAACCATCATTTCGTGGTTTCCTGAACATGGAGCCCACTTTCATTCATTTTTGGTGAGGACCCTTTTCTGGTTCTCCCCATTGAAAAAAGTGAAGCCAAACTTCGCTGTGCATGCAGCGCCGAGGGAAGTATCCTGTGAGGGAACAGGTGGATGCTGAGTATGTGGAGTACTCCAGTGGCGAAGATCCTTGGCAACCTTTGGGACAGATGCGACAGATAGCAACGTATAGCAGGTCCCTACCAATTATAAGTTGGTCATAGTTGGTCTATAACTCTAACATACTTTAACATACTTTAAGTCTAGATATCTTTTGATGATATATTATGATTATATATATACATACACAGTATGTATATCTTCCATAAACCCTAAGTGAGCCCAGTTCCAAAGAAACGTTACCTGGTTGAAAAGTTCACCCCTGGTTTCTTCAATGCCTTCGATCACAGGTCCCAGAATTGCTGCAGCGACCCCATCATTTCCCATCTGTGAGTTTTCTCCAATTCTGCCTGAAATCTGAAACTGTTGAATTGTTGATAGACTTCTTATTCGATCTATCTATCTACTGATAGAAGAAATCTATTCTGAAATTCTTCTCCGATTTATTCCGATCTATTGATAGAAACCTCCCCAAATTGTTGTGTCTTTCTGTCAATTCGGATATGACCTCAACATCTCATGATTGGTATCAATATCCCTCTTCCAAATTGGACTAACTTGGCGTATCCCCTACAAAGCTTGAGCCCCTGATCTTTCGCACCGCTGTTTTCTATTGATGAACATCCATTTTCGGTTCCCTTGTGAACATGGATCAACATTGCGATTTTTAGGGGTTCCACATGATGATCTTATGCCCAAATCCTTCCTTTTCTCTTACCCTCTGGTTATTTAACATAGCCATGGAAAGTGGCCCATCTATAGATGGTTTACCTATTAACAATTGTGATTTTCCATTGCTATGTTAAATAACCAGATGGTAAATACGAAAAAAAACTAACTGTTCTCAACCATCCAGCAGGTTTTTTGTTTTCCTAGCAGTCGTCTTGATTTTCTTCCATCCCCAAGTCGTGTATCAGATACCCGGCCTGGTAAACTAACAGTTTGCTATGGAAGCCATGGCCCATAGAAATAGATGGTTTACCTGGGTTTACCTATAAAAGATGGGTGGATTTTCTATAGCTACGTAACAAATTGCCAGAGGGTACCACTTTTCAGAACCATTTTTTTATCCGAAGCTACAGGAGATGCCGCTTTACTTCCAAGAGCCCAAGCAGCTACTGGACATCTTCACATCGTTGGAAGAGTCGAACCTCTTTCTGATTCAAAACTCTCAGGCCACGTCGTGCCACGCTGCCACGTTGGGTGCTGGATTTCACCAAGAAATGGGATCTGATGGGGATGGGATGTGACGAGATCAGTGGGGGATTTTTGTTTTTTTTTATTGGAAGATCATTCGAAATAGAATTAGCCTATTAATGTTTATTGAATCGTATTGATATCATTGGATCGTTCGAATAATTAGCCTCTGGTTAGCATAAGCTATGGACAATCCCATATTGATGACACACATGGTGATTCAATATGAGTTACCTATCAAGCATGGTGATCTTTCATAGCTACGTTACATAACCAGATGCTAACCAGCAAAAATGCTAGGCCATGGCGATCTACTGAGGATACCCTCTGGTAATTTGTCACATAGCTATTGGAAATGGTGATTTATATATAGTGGATTTTCCCATTGAAAATGGTGGATCTTTCCATAGCTACGTTAAATTACCAGAGGCTAAATGTATATAAATGTCAAGTGAAGGACACATTTTGTTGTCGTTTTTTACCTGTTTTTTTTCCGGATCCCTCGGGACCGGTCCATAAAAATTGGGCCACAAGCTGCGAGGATACGGAGCAAGCCTTAGAGGAGCTGGAGCAGAAATTTGCGGTTCTGCGCAAGACCCGGGAGGTTGGCGATTCTTTGTTCATTTGGGAATATTTATCAATTATAACTGGTTATAAATGGGATTATATATTCTATAAATGGGGGTATAAGTACTTATAACTGGTAAAGGGCAATAACTGTGGTATCCCCAAAATAATGGTTTTGTATTGGAAAAGCCATCCCCATATGCGAAGCATGGTGCTGGTGTATAAAAACCTACAAAACTGAGTGATTCTGTTCGGGTAAATGTTGGGATTCATATTCCAGCACCATGGTTCGCATCTGGGTTAGGTTAACTGGTCAACCAACTGGATGGTTTATTGGGTTTATGCTTGTTTTATCATGTTTTATCACTCCCTTGATTTGCAGTGTTTCAGAAAGTTGCCTAACGGTTGACCAACTGGATGGGTAACTTTTCCTAACTAGTCTTTTGGTATGGGATGATCTACGTTCACCAGCTCAGGATTTGTCATTTTTTGAAAGGTATCTAAGATTGGCAATGGAGGAGAATAGCCAGAATAGCGTGACAGAGAATAGAGAATATCTTATCAGAATAGTCTCATGATATTATCGCTACATACCCTCTGGTTATTTAACAGTGGTTATTTAACAGTTTAACATAGCCATGGTATAGATGGCCCCAATCGAAATAGATGGTTTACCGAACTTAAAAATGGGTGGATCTTTCCATGGCTATGGGTCAAAGTTTCAGACCCGGCCGCGGTTTATTTTGCTAATAATAGGGATATATATATACAAAGATGTATATGCATTTACATGTATAGTCTATAGTAATCCTGGAGTAGAATATAAACATACACATATATATATGTATGGTCAGTGCCACAATTAAAGAACGGAAAAACACACTTACTCTCAACTTACTCCTAATTTTTTTGTCGTTTTATAATTCTTGTTTGTGTTCTATAATTGTGTTTTCCCCCATATTTCTCACATTTACCAATTCTGTTGGATAATTGCGTGTTATGTAATTGCGTGTTCTATAATTAAATTTGCAGTTATTCCGTTCTATAATTCTGGTTTCTATGTACATTCTTCCGGGGTCCCAGAAAGATACATAAAATGATGATGCAAAAATTGATTATATAGAACGGAAGTTGACGAGCATAATAGAACAACGGAAAAACTATTTTAGAACCGGATCCAAATCCGCGCGGAATCGGGATCCGGAGGAGTACCAATGTACGCTAATTCTGTTCTATAATTCTGGCAACGACTGTGTATATAATATATATATACATATTATATTATATGTTATATATTATATATAATATATTATATATTATATATTATATATTATATATTATATATATTATATTATATTATATGATATTATATTATATTATATTATAATATAATATATTATATTATATTATATTATATATTATATATATATGTATATATTATATTACATATATATATATATTACAGTATATTATATTACATATATATATATTATATTATATTATATTATATTATATTATATTATATTATATTATATTATATATATACATTATATATTATATACTATATGCTACATTATACATATCTAGTTTTATTATATTATATTAAATATATATATGCATATATATATACACATTATATATTTAATATAATATATACATTATATATATATACATTATATATATATAGACTCTTCATTGAAAGATGATCGACTGGGATTGCCAGGCGATGAGTAACAAGATGCAGGTCCAAATTTCACAGCTCCTCGGACTCCTCGCTTTGAAAATGGGGGATGGCAAGGCTGAGATGCTGGTGTGGAGGTGGACGCATCGAACAGGAACTGGACGCTTTAAGCGAGTCCAAGAGAATCAGATTTTGAAGCACTATATTTTGGGTCTGAAAACAAGATGACTGCTGTGGTACTTACCATGTCTAGTGACACTAGTGATTCTTCGGGTCTATGAGGTTTTCTGTTTCTTTTTTTGAACGGCTGTAGTGATGTGTGCCAAGACGCACGTGTCGTGTGCGAAGCGAAATGGTCTCCAACTTTTTCAGCACACCCAATGTAAAGGCTGTCCACTTCAACGGTCCCTTACAGGATACCCAAAACGGAGCCTCTACTGTGCCTGAAAGATGCGGTACATTCCCATTCACACATTGGTACATCACCAATCTTCGATGCTTTGAAGCCAAATTTTGGTTGGTTTTGAAGACAAAACAACACATTTTCTCTTGTTTCTGGATTCTACTTCCAAATGATCTTGAAAAAGGAAAATGTAGTCCACCAAAGAATCAACTGCTTGCAAGATTGCACCCCAATTCTAGGCTTTGGTTTCACATATCCAAGTGGAACGGCATTCCACTGCTCAAGGTAGTTGGTCTAGCTGTACCGCAACTTACCTATTGATCCCTTCTTGCATTTCATATCATATTGTTATTTGTATCCAATTCTACTGTATCGCCACTATAGGTTTTGTAATCATCAATCATACCATTTTTGTGGCTTAACTCACCATTTTCTCCTTGAAGCCTTTGTTTTGGGCTTAGCTCGCCATTGTTATCCGGTCCCCCTAGTGTTTTTGGTCCCCAACCTTCAGCTTCAGCTTCCACAACGACACACTTGAGGCTTGAGCGGCAAATCTTTGAAGAGAAGAGCAAGTGTGATGAGCTGAAACAGCGCCTGGCCGTTGTGATTTGGGATTGCCAAAAAACGTCATGGAGTGGTCACCCATGCCCTGCAGAGATGGGGGCAATTTCGAGAAGTTTCGGGATTCGCCAGCAAACATTTTGGGTGACCAAACATTGGGTATGCTGAAAGCAGCGAATTGCGTGTATCTGAAGATATACCCTCTGGTAATTTAACATAGCTATTGAAAATGGCAATTTATAGTGGATTTTCCCATTAAAAATGGTGATTTTCAATAGCTATGTTAGTTTACCAGAGGGTATCTGAAGATATAGCCAATGGCAATTGTTTGATTTTTCCGCCACTTTACCACAGGCTATCGGGTGTAGTGTTTGGACAGCGATTTTGCCTTGAGATGTGTGGGTCAACATTTTTCCGGACCCAAGAATATCTACAAGGTGGAACCAAAACGATGATATAAGTTGGTTTAGATTTACCCTCTGGTAAACTAACATAGCTATTGAAAATGGCAATTTATAGTGGATTTACCCATTGAAAATTGTGGTTTTCCATAGTTATGTTAGTTTACCAGAGGGTACCCCCATTTACAAGGTTCGTTATATCCTCCATAAAGCCAAACGCGAGCCAAGTTATTTGCGTCAACTTACTTATCGTTACAGATGGGTCCCACCTTGTACAGGTGGGATTGGCCCATTGGGGATGGAGGTTTCCTGAAATTGGGGTACCTCCAAATCATGGATTTGTGTCATAAGACTTCCATTATAAACCATCCATTTTGGGGATTCTCCATTTATGGAACCCCCCATATTTTGGTGTGATCTTGATGCTTCTGGGATACATATGAGATAGATCCCACAAGACGAAAGCCCCAGTTATTGGTTTAGTTTGACACATCCAATGGACATATACATACACATCCTCATTACCCTGTATTTAATGTAATGTAATAAAATATAATGTAATGTAATATAATGTAATGTAATGTAATATAATATAATGTAATGTAATATAATGTAATATAATGTAATGTAATGTAATATAATGTAATGTAATGTAATATAATGTAATGTCATATATAATGTAATGTAATATGTAATGTAATGTAATGTCATATTATGTAATGTAATGTAATATTATGTAATGTAATGTAATATAATGTAATGTAATGTTATGTAATGTAATGTAATGTCATGTTATGTTATGTATGTATACATATATATATATGCATATATACATTGTCAATATTAGTAGATCTTGTTGTCATTAGTTCGATATATATATATTTATAGACAATATATCATATATAGTAACCCAGACAAACAGATAGAAAGGGTAAACTCCTAGTAGACTGATGAGTTTCAGTTTCATTTAATGGTATTCCTGGTATACTGTTTTATCTAATGGCTAAACTGCTGATTATAAACATGTATATATATACACCATATATATATAGAGAGAGGCACACTGTATATATACATATATACACACCACATATATGTATATATCTATATATATCCACTTATATATATACACACCACATATATATATATATATATACATATATATATATACATATATACATATATATAATACCATATATATATAACCATAAATGTAGCTGATATAACCATATACAACCATTTAAAACCATAGTTACCGTCATTTTCATCTTGTTTGGATCTTTAACATACCATCCCTTTGCCCGTCCGACGGACGCCCAGGGCGATCTCGCAAAGTCACGGTGGCTCTGAGATCGAGGACGCCCAGGGCCGACGGGGTTTCTGCCAGAGAACGACCATCTGGTTATGACTAACATAGCCATTGAAAATCCCCAAAATAAATGGAGGTTTCTAGCTGGGAACATCATCCATAAATGGGCCATGGCTTCCATGGCTATGTTAAATAACCAGAGGGTACCATATTTGGGGATGGTAAACATAAGCTGCTAGACTAGCATTAATGTCAACCCTGGATTCATAAACCCCTAATTATGCTGTTTAATTGGGAGGGTACCATAAAAAAGTATCAGATGAAATGACTATTGGAGGAGTACCCCCTTTTTTTCATAAACCACGGTTTATTAATCCGGGGTTGACATTAACATACATTAACCCATCTCCAAGTAATTTTTATCCATTCATCTTCAATATTGGGGATTTGTATCAGCCATTAATCAACCATTTAATTTGTGGTGACTTGGAGATGGTGATGACTTGACTCCCATAGCCCTGGTGAGATCCGTGGGCTGATCCTCGGTGATAAGAACTGTTTTTTTTTTTAAGCAAAACTCAGGGTTTGATACAGTTTATATAACCATTGAAACTGGGGATCTAACTACTAAAAATTGATTTAACATGATTTAACTATCAAAACCTTAGTATGTAGTGGATAGTGGCAATGGGCTTGCTAGAGAAACATGGGGATATTCCAGCAGCAAACAAAAGAATATGGGTTTGTCCAAAAATGGGGATGGCTCCAACAATGGGTCCCCATTTTATACTTGTTTTTCTTTTGTTTCTCCCGAGGGGGAAATTGAGGTGTTCGAGTCGTTCATAGCTTGACCCTTGGATCTTGGAATGATAGCTGGTAATATAAGTGGAGGTTTATAGCTGGGAAATTTTCAGTCACATCCTTTTGAGTAATTGTTACACTGCATCTCCATTCTTTTGCTGTACATGGATATGTACATGTATATATATATATATTGACCAGATAAAAAATGGACTCAATCCCAGCTTTTATTGGTAAATCCCCACTTTCGATGGCCTTTTTCCAATCTTGTTCAGTATGTTTTACAGGGGTTTTACCATTGAAAATCCATCGTTTTTCTATGGGGATTTCTAGCCACGCGTAGGAGTTGCTTGACGGTCTGGCGGGCGGAGTGGTGGAAGTGCATGGCGTATGTATGCACGAGAACCAGGACGATGGTGATACCTTGCACCTTGGAAAAAACATGGAAAAACAATTCATGGGATTGAGGGACATTGATGAATATCTTGAATATATAATGTTTATGTGTATAATATATATATGTATAATAGTATATATAAATATGTATAATAATAATTATTAATAGTAACAACAATAATTATAAATGTGGTTGGGGGAGATGCGGTACACCATTACATAGTATAAACATATATAATATTAATATAATATAATACAAATATATATGAAGAGGACTACGGAAAAAAAACAAAACATGCTTATTACAGTTACAGGATTAGCAGTTTCAGTACTGCGTTGTGAAACAATGTTGCTTTGTCTGAAAATAGCATACCCCCAAATCCCATGGTTTATCAATGTTTATCATCTGTTTTCCCTAGTCATTTTGTTTTTTTTTGATATATACCTCATTTTCAGACACACCCATTTTTGTCATACCCTAGAATCTCCGCATCAAATCCATCCATGTCATCCATTAAATCTCCCCAAAGATCAGTGAATCCTTGCCAGAATTTGACGAAGGGGAAAAACTCGATGGTTATACCATGGCTTACCCCCCATTCTCAATGGTAAAATGTAGGGTTTCCTGCAAATTATCCCAAGATCAAGAACTAACCATCAGTTCCAATTTCAGTTTGTTATTGAATTTACCACATTACTTGACCATAACTAGTTTCATCAATTTTTAGTCCGTTTTCCATTTGTCCCAGGCAGATGTTGGCACGCATTGAGTTCAAGTTAGAAGAGTACCTGGCATATCTCGACGAGGTGACGCAAAAAAAAACCAGCAAGGGCCATATTTTTTAGTTACGAAGCAAGTCACTGGTTCCATGGCCCATCTACCCTCTGGTAAACATACAAAAAGCTATTGAAAATGGTCATTTATAGTGAGTTTTCCCATTAAAAATGGTGATATTCCATAGTTATGTTAGTTTACCAGAGGGTAACTAGAGAAAATGGTGAAAATTTTAGACCATCAGAAATGATGGTTTTTGCAAATTATGTGAGCAAGTTAGCCAGCACATTCTGGGCTTCGTAATGCTAACCCAGCTGACCCAGCCATGGTTACCGGGTCACCCCACAGATTCATCGGATCTATGGATCGCCTTTCGGATCGCAGTCGGTGCAGGAACCCAGCAGAAAAGTTACGGGTCGATGTCATTATATACCCTCTGGTAAACTAACATAACTTAACTATGGAAAATCACCATTTTTAGTGGGAAATCTGACTATAAGTGGCCATTTTCAATAGCTATTTGACAAATTACCAGAGGGTACCCATATACCCCCTTGGAAGATCTTGGATACTTGTTCATCTTAACTTTCGTAAATACCTGCTCCAAAAAAACGTAACTTATGTATTCAATGTATTCTATGAATCCGTCAAAAAGACGCAGACGCCACTTTTGAGCATTTGGATCATCGCCGAAAAAACATTACTTACGTCAATCTGAAAGGCAATTTAAACACATACACTACACATTTCTTAAGTTTTTAAACTATTGTGCTATTTTTATTTATCATTTACATTTTTTTATTATGGTTTATTGAATTTTATTTATTTATTTATGAATTTATTTACTATTTTTAAAATTTATACGGCTATTATTAGTTATTATTGTCTTTTTCCTTATTTCCGCAGATTTTCCTTAAATTCACCATAAAATACAATTAAGTACACCAACAAAGCCATCAAAATAGCATAAAACACCCAGAGCATAATGTAGAATTTAACACCACAACCGGACCATACCATATTAAAGATACCCATAGAATAC
The DNA here is from genome assembly GCA_947184155.2 of Cladocopium goreaui. Classification (NCBI taxonomy): domain Eukaryota; class Dinophyceae; order Suessiales; family Symbiodiniaceae; genus Cladocopium; species Cladocopium goreaui. The sequence goes on from CAMXCT020000824.1 coordinate 269,355, forward strand.
ACCATATAGAATACCTGGTTGGTGGTTTGGAACATTTTTTATTTTTCCCATCATATTGGGAATAATAGTCCCAACTGACTAATATTTTTCAGAGGGGTAGGTCAACCACCAACCAGATACAGTTTTTCACACCATGCTCATAACCATTAAACATACCATCAACAACAGTGACCGCAGTATTTTTCACCACCGTAGGCGGAGGATTCCGGCCTCGGTGCACGGGTCTTGGCGGAAGAGCACAAGAAGGAGGGCGGCCCATGCCATGGGACTTTGGCCAGTTGTTCCATGGGTTTTTTCCCATGGGAATCATGGGCCGGGAGAGATATTTCATGGGATGAAGTGTTGAGAAAAAAAACATGCTGATAATGATGGGATATATGGGATATATAGGATATATGGGATGGGGGTTCCATGATTTATTTTTGTTTTTTGTTGTGTTCGAAATATGTTTTCGAACTTGGGCTATGATATTTGGGGGTCAGTACCAGGGTTTGGTCAGCTATTCTGTCAGCTACAGCACCTTTGAAGTTGACCAACATTTCAAGACCTGTGGAATGACCATTTTGGGACTTATGGTAGTCTTATGGTACCCATTTTGCACTCACAAGTTGACCAGTTGACCTTTCTATTTAGCTTTAGGACTAAAATCAGAGCTGACCGTTCAAGTCTTTGGTCCGAGCCTTCATGGCTTCCTCCCAAATGCAGGGAAGATCATGAAAGGTCTTAAAAGTTGATAGGTTCATGACCCAGCTTCAAGAGTAAATGGAGGAATACGTGTATAATATGGTATATGAACATTTCTTGTATATAGTATAGGAATATTTGACATACTTAAAAAAAACTCACCAGTTTTGCAGGCATCTGAGGTCAATCAAGATACCACGACATAGTGCCAATGAAGCTTGGATTAGCTATGGCTATATCATGTTCCCATTTTGTTTGATGAATATCTGTCCCAGCATTGGATCAAGGGAACATCTACAGCGTTTACCCTTACATTGGATGATCAACACCGTGCTTTCCGCTTTTAGTATTCCCAAACAAATCCATCAATTTGCTGATTAAAACCCGATTTCGAGTGGTTAAATGCCTTTTTCCGAACTAAACCAGGGGAATCTTTTTTTTGTTATTTCCGTTTCCCCTGCACCAGTTGGTATATGGTTTATCCCCTTACAATCCCATTATCTACAGTGTTTCATAGTTACCTAACGGTTGCCAACTGGTGCAGGATTTCTTCCATCCACTGTCTCATATCCATTAATTCCATTTATATCCCCATTCTATCCCAACTATAGACGCTTCATCCTCAGTTTTTCCCGATCTCATACGGTATTTCTGGCATGATTCCAAGTCCCAAAGTGGACGCAAAATAACTTGCTTAACTATATATGGTTTATATACAACTATAGTTAACAAGGTATAACAAGGTAATATTCCAAACCAACAAAACAACAAAGATCCCATTAAATCATGGGTTTTTTGTCTCATAACATCACCAGTATTTCTGGTGAAATCCCAAGAAACCAGGTGAACTTTTCGGCTGCTCGGCCAGGAGCGTCAGAGGCGCTTGGACCTGCGGCTGAGTCGCAAGCTGCAACAGGAGAAGAAGATTGAAGACCGCCTCAAGGAGAGACATGACATGACATTCTAACCATCTCCTCTACCGAGTAGAGTTCTAACATTTCTAACATTTGTTGACACTTATGTGTATTTATGTAGCTTAGTCAACCATCATTTGCAAGACTCCTAATGTACATTTGTTGATCTAAATCCTCAACTAATAGTTCTAAGCGTTCTAACGATCATTGGTTGGATCATCATCTCCTCTGTTCTGACTATCATCCAACATCATCCGACTGATTCAGCTGGACATTTTTAACAGTAGTTTCGTGGTGTTCGAACTGAATCATTTGAAACCCATGACGGATCCATGGTGCTGCTATATATGGTAACATGGATCCCATCAATATACCCCAGTCATGTTAGCATTAATATACCAGCACCATGGATCCGTCATGGGAAAGATCAATCTATGGCCATGGCTGAAGCACAACTACCCTCTGGTAATTTAACGTAGCTATTGAAAATGGGCTATAGAAATAGTGGATTTACCCATTAATAATGGTGATTTTCCATAGCTATGTAACAAATTACCAGAAGGTATCGTGTCACGCGACTCGTGTTGCGACTTTCCCAAGAGGCGTCTTTGCAACGATCTCAAGCTCCTGTTCACAAGAAGGCGGGCGAAAGGGCGGAACGTGCGGAACGTGCGCAACGGCAGCAGGTAGATGCAGCGGTAGATGTTTCGGAAAGCCATGGCGACTTGGGGGAGTTCTTCCATGACTGAAGTTTCCATGAAATTTTGTAGATGAATTGTGGATGAGTTTCCCTTCAATTGAGGTCTCCTCACCCATCGATTCGATACTTTGCAGTACGAGATGGGGTCCATCTCGTAAGTGAAAGTCCATCTCGTAAGTGAAACAAGAATCAGAAATAACCCCGTGATATATGATGATATATGCTTGATATTCCCAGTCAGTTAGCTTACTCTCCGGTAATCAAACGTGGTTTGCTTACCATTTATAGATGATTTCCCGATTCAAACCTCCATGCCCGGCAAGCCACGTTTCATGACACCAGAGGGGAATGGCTTTATGGATACCCAGTTGGGTTTACCTGAAAATGGGCCCCAACATTTCTCATGGTTCAAAACATCATTTTCTCCACTAGCACTGCTTAATTTTGGTGGGTAAAACCGCATTTTCAGACTTAAGACAGCTGTGACAGCTATGGAAAATCCTCATTTTTGATGGATAAACATGGATAAACCATCTGTACATGGACCATTTCCATAGCAAACTGTTACATTATCAGAGGGTATACCCTCCGGCAATCAGACATGGAGTGCTGGAGAATCCATCATTTACTTCGTTGATTTCCCCAGCGAACTAAACAACCATTTTGATCGTGGCTTTCCCATTGCCATGTTTGATGAACATGGATGGTATCATCCAATATTCCATTAATATTCGATTAATATGCCATGAATATGTCATTAATATGTCATTAACATGTCATTAATATGTCATTATATCACCATTAAAACCTCCATTTATATATAGGCAATATCTTGCATGAAATCCCATGATCATCCACCTTTTCCCATGAAATTTTGCTGCCTCACCAGGTTGGGAAGCAGATTATGTTCCGCTCTGCTCCCTTGTTCCAAGCACGTCTCCAACTGAGTTTTTTTCAAAACCGGGAATCTTGGGCACGTTCACCAACAGAATCCTGGGGAGAGTTCCGAGGGCACAGAAACATGGTGAACTACTTTATCCACAGTTTTCCCATATATATCTGTTTGGTGGTTTGGAACATTGGAACATGAATATTATTTTTCCATATATATATATTGGGAATTTCATCATCCCAACTGACTTGCATATTTTTCAGAGGGGTTGAACCCACCAACCAGCTAGGCTATAAATGGGCGATTTTCAATTGCCATGCAGGGGTTTCCATAAAATGGGGGTACCCCAAATGGATGGTTTATTTTCTGGAAAGTCCTGTTAAAATGGATGAGAACTGGGGGTACCCCCATTTCAGGAAACCTCCATGTTTCATGAAACTGGGTAGATACTTGGTGGCTCATCCCAGGAATCTCAAGTGGATTATAACCCCAGTTATAAGTGGGTTTTCTTGTAGGGTTGATCCACTCAAAAAATTGGGGTGAACTAACCCACTTACGATTCGTGGGTAGTTCGCCACCAAGTAGTTGACCGAGGTCGGGTGGTGCAAGAAGACGATGGTTATGAGGACCCTTTGCGATCCACAATTTTCTGCGATGGGAATCAGCCCAAAGCAGGCCCTTTTTGGCTAAGCTTGTTTCAGTGAAACTATAATCATCCAAGACATCAATGGAAATTTCAGGATCCTAAATTGGAGGTACGTTAGTACCATATTTCTGGCCATATTTTGTAGGTATATCTAGTATATCCTCTTACATAGGCCTTATATATGGTAGGTACCTCCAATTTAGGATCCTGAAATGGCCATTGAAGACACCTCCTGGAAATCACTTTGAACTACCCTTTGGTAATGACTGTTACATAGCTATTGAAAATAGCCATAGAAATCGTTGATTTACCCATCAATAGCATGGTGATTTTCCATAGCAACATGTAAACGTTTACCAGAGTGTAAATCTCCATTAATCACAACTTAAATAATTATTGATGATCATTATTAACCACTATTAACCACTATTAACCATAGGAAACCATGGGAAACCATAGGAAACCACCATGTTTCATTACCATCTGTTTTGTTTTGTGCCTGCCCTACGAGAAAACGGGGGGCCGCCAGGAAGCCGTGCGAGAACACAACATCTTTGGCATTTGGCTCGACAAAGATGGTGTGCCCAACGCTCAACAACCTGAGCCTCGGCGTATAGGATGAAGATCTTTACAGCCATATACAACCGTGGTGGTTTCCTATGGTTTCCTATGTGGTTAATAGTGGTTAATAATTATCATTATCATCAATAATTAATAATTATTTAAGTTGTGATTCATGGAGATTTACCCTCTGGTAAACATACAAAAAAGTATAGAAAGATCCACCATGCTATGAATGGATAAATCAACTATAAATGGCCATTTTCAATAGCTATGTAACAAATTACCAGAGGGTACACAGTACACAGTATTATAAATATAACCATATACAGTAAATATCTTTTGGAAACCATGTGCATATAGTAACTATAAACATCTTTAGCAACCATAGTTGCAATTATTACACAACCATAGTTACTATATGATATAGAACCTCATAAACGGATGATTATAACTATATTTAAACCCCCAATATTTTTCTCCAAAGTATTTTAGGTAAGTTGATGTTTTTTCTTGTTGACCTCTTTATTCAACATTCCCGATTCTTAGCGATTTTTTTTTGCAACCCCAAAAAACGAACAGTTGGTTCCAACCTGGAAATTATATGAAAAATATGAAATGATCAGGGAAACATCAGAGACCTTTCTATACCATTGTGGCCTCACCCAAGTGGCGACTTTTTGGCGATCATCCATTGAGACTTGAATCGTCGCGACGCCGCGACCTCACCCAAGTGGCGACCGTGCTGTGATGGTTGGGATAGCTATGTTTCAACAGCCTTGGGAAAAGGTGGGTGACTTATTTTCAGATTGATGGTTGATGATGGTTGATGATGGTTGATGATGGTTGATGATGGTTGATGATGGTTGATGATGGTTGAGGATTGATGGTGACTTATTTTCAGACTTTCATTTAGATTCATGGTTGATGGTGGTATGATTTTTTATATGCACTTCATTACATATATCTTCATATTCGGCTTTTTCAGTGGGTAAAAGATGGAATTTTCCAGCACGAATGGCAGTCATAACCCACCCCATTGACCGCACATGGCATTCATCCAAGAGACTAGAGGTGTAACCGTGTAACCCGGGAAGCGTAAGTGGTGATGAACCACTGGATATTCAAAGGCTATATTTCAATATATTCCATGTATTATGCATTGAAGCTCGGTGACATCTCTGGTTACTAAGTCAACTTGTAACTGAGATACACTTCGTAGTAGACCAGATGAAAATCTAAGTTTTTTGATCACGTTCCCAAGGAGAAGGCTGAGGGCTGAGGGCCCGGAACGCCCGGAACGACTGCGCGACGTGGCGCGAGTGGTGGCCGAATTTGCCGCTCCACTGTGCCGCAAAATGCGGTGCGGTTGAGCTTTCGACCAGGGCTGGGGATCCATGATGGTAGCCGTGGGGTAGAAAAACGGGCACGCAAGTTTTGGATTTACTACATTTTACTACACCATCCCGCTGTGGAGGGGTTTTGAACCATGTCCGACTCATCATTTTGTTTCATTCATCTTGTTTTCAACATATCTAAACTGGTTGGTGGTTTGGAATATTTTTTATTTTCCATTTCATATATGGGGATAATCCTTCCCATTGACGAACTCCATCATTTTTAAAGATGGTTATTGCACCACCAACCAGTCAAAGAAAAATAGCATTTTGAGTGGCTCAAGCACACCAGACATTGGTCAACCGAGATCATGAACTGAGTCCTTGTCGAACCACCGTTTCACCCAAACCTGCTGCTTTTGAGCTGCTGAAACAGGAGGGTTTCAGGGTGGCTACGGCTGCTATGGCTTCACATTAAATTTTAGCTAGGATCAATGATTGATGGATGTGAATAACCCCCCTTTAGCAGGGTATTTCAGGGATTGACCCATCACAAACTTGAAGATCAGCCTGGGCCCAATACTTAATAGCATCACTACAATGTGCCCCCCCCCAATTATAAGTTGGTTTAGATTCGCCCCATGAATACTATAGTTATTTGCGTACCATAAACCATAGTGAAATTGGAGTTATGTGGCCCCCAACGGGGGCCCCACATTGTAGGGTAAAACACATTGTACCAAAATCGGTGGTCTCTTGGCCAAGCGTGAAACGGCCCCGATTTTTCAGGCCTCCGAGGCCGCAAAGGCTTTGGAACAGGCGAAGCCTAAGCTGCCTGGGTCGCGAAGCCGGGTGGCCGAAAAGGCACGGTATACGTTTTTAATGGTCATTCAATGGGATTTACCCTCTGGTAAACATACAAAAAACTATGGAAAATCACCATTTTCAATGGGTAAATCAACTATTTCTATGGCCATGTTCAATAGCTTTTTGTATGTTTACCAGAGGGTAAAAAACACATGAATGGATATATCTGGAGGAATAGCAAGTGGGACGCCCAAACGAGAGCTAAGCCTCTAAGCTGGCTTTTTTTTAAAACTTGGTCAACTATGGCGTACTGTTTATGGAGGTATACTATCTAGTCAATGGGGTGTTTTTTGACCTGCTTACAACTGGGGAGTCCACCTTGTAGGAATGTGGTAACTGATATTTTTATGGATAAGATAATGGATATATAATAGGTGTATTATAATGGGAATAAACATATTAATGTATGTTACTAGTAGGATTACATAGGATTAGAATAGATATGATATTGATATGATATATTATAAATATTATAATAAACTCATAGGTTTATAGTAAAAGCATTTGGAAAAAGAAGTTAAGGAACTAGTATCAAACATGGTGCTATCATATTTTTCGGAAACAATAGGATGATTATTGGGACGATCAATCGGAAATTCAACAGGAAGATTGGATGAGAAGAATGATACGCTCAGCTGAAATTTCATATTGAATCAAATTTGATTGGGTTTTGTGTCAAACTTGGGGATTCCAGAACCGTTGGAACTGCTCAAAACTTGCATGAAAAGTTTCCAATGAAAAGTAGATTTACTCATATATTAAACTACTGTGGATGGAAGAAATCCTGCACCACCTTGGATGGTTGAACCCCTATAAATAATGGGACAAACCACCTATCAACTGGTGCAGGATTTCTTCCATCCACCGTAGGAATATTCCCAACAATTTTTGATTTGGCCTCAGATCGCAAATTGAACCGACCTCAGCTGACCAAGCTACATTGACACATTGATGAATATGATTCTGTCAGAACGGATTCATGACAGGTTGAAACATGTCCAACAGCTTGAATATTTGACCTACACCGATAGCTACAAGATCCTATAAGATTATAAGGGTATAGCATGGTATAGCTGCACATTGGGTACTCCACTTGTAAACAATTTGATGTCTTCAATATCCAAAACAGACGACATTTGCGTGTCTTCAACCTCGCCCAACAGACATTTGAGAGGGGTACAGAACATCATCCCAGCAATCCCATGATTGTTGACAATCATGCTCATCTAAGCTAAACTCCGCCACTTTTGTGGTATTCCCGGGATAATGTTGATGCTATATACTCCCAATCTAAACATTGCGACGATATCACGATTCTTGCTTAACTCATCATTTTGGGAGACCAGAAACCCAATTTTGGTTGGTGAAATCCCGTGTAGGTGGCTTGCAATCCCAGATGTTTCACACATTTGTCCCTACTGGTAGAATTGGCACTGTTTGGTTTCAAGAAACAACGACTAGGTGTTGTATTTACTATCATTATTGTCATCATCACAACACGATTTATTATTTACCTAGGTCAATCTTAGATGGATACTTTAATCCTAACTAGTCTTTTGGTATCAATGGGAATATCTACGTTCACCAGCAAAGAATTTTCATTTTTTTGAAGGGTATCTGGCTGATTGGCGAAATCTTACAATGGTCATTATCCCAACGTTGGATTTTCCATGTCTGCAGCGAAATTCTCCGGCAGGATCTCTCTTTGTTGGTGCTGTCAGATGTCCATCGATTGTGGGGCAGGGGCCCCGGTGCCCCCAGCCACGTTGATTGTGTTGTTTGCGAACTACGTTACCTCATCTACCTTTGAATGTTATTCAAGGGTTTGCGAACTGAAACATCACCATTTCAAATCTTGAACAGATGTTAAATCTGGAGCATCAGCATTTTAAGCAGTTCCATAGGCATTTTAGATGATAAATATCTCATCATTTTTATTATGTGTTTCTGCCATGGATTCCAACTCGCTACCCGTGTAAGTCATAATCTGGAGATTTCAGCAATTTCGTAAGTCAATCGGTACCCCACTTCTTGAGACATACCCATAAGAAAAACCCAATAAAAAGGTTGAGTCATGCTGAGTCATTGTGAGACATGGATAGGTATGGATAGGTATGGATAGATATGGAATATCGTCCAATAATGTTGGGTAACATGGTGTAGATGGATGTCATACCATCTGGTTATTTGTTACAGAGCCATGGAAAATCCACCCATTTTTAAGTTCGGTAAACCATCTATTTCTATGGGCCATCTATACCATGGCTATGTAACAAATAACCAGATGGTATATCATCTACATCAACTACATCAACAATTATGTCAACTATATCAACTACAGATCTCCCATCCCATCAAATCTCAACTATATCAAATCAACTATGTCAATGGTCACTATCAAATCTCCCATCCCATCTCAGATCCCCTCGTGAACGAGGCGATTTCTGGGGAGCCGCAGATCTTGCGGAAGAGGTCATGGGTTGAGGATCCGGGAGAATCTTCAGCTTTGATACAGGATGGGGCCCCAGTTCGTTAGCCAAGTTGGTTTATGACTATACTAACAATAGTGTATGATACTTATAGCATGTTATAACTATATTTAGATGGGGTTATATACCAACTTATAACTGGGGGGGCCCCATCCTGTAGGATTTCATCGGATTTGCGCTTTGGAATGCTTGAGAAAAATCATGTTTTACAGTTCTCTTCTCGCCAAGGCATGGCAGTCATGATTGAACATGTCAAATTTCTAAATGGGTCCTGAATAGGCTAGGCCGAATGACGTTGCATTTGGACCTTAAAGACCCACAACTATATATATATATATATGTGTATATATATATATATATATATCAACAGATTTGATTTACCATCATTCATCTCCATATCATCACATGTAATATACATATGTTCACATACACCATGTATAAACCAGAGATGCATATGTATATATATATACACACATATAGGTAGATAGATAGATAGACTAGATTAGATTAGATTAGATAGATAGGTATATAATTACATAAATAAACTATATATATACATACCATATCATTTATATATAGTAATGTTTGGTACTTATTTTCCATGGGAAACCTTCACCTCACCAGGCCGTGGAGGCTTCGAGACCGGACCCATCTTCGTCCTTGTTGAAGGAAAGCCACGGCTGGATCATCCGGTGATGGTTAGATGGTTAGACATAGCAACCCTGGTTGGTCAGTTTTTGTTACCCCCTGGTAAATTAACAGTTGGACCCTGAAAATGACCAATTTTTAGTGGAAACTAATCTGAACCAACCCCCATCTGCCAGGGTCTATGTTAATTTATCAGAGGGTAAGTAGGTCATCAACCAGGGTTAAAGTAGTATGCCTAACAGGGTTACTATGTTAAGTAGGTCATGAATTTACTATGTTAAGTAGGTCATCAACCCTGGTTGGTTAATAACCATAGTAGATATAGTAAGGTTTTAAGTAGACATAGTTATATATATTTAATAAGCATAGTAGGATGATCTACAAACGAATTGTAACTATGGTCATCAACAAGCTACATCCACGAAACCGGATCATTCAGGAAACGCGGACTTGTCATGATCTACCTGTCACCGGGACCAAGGTGGGGATTGAAACTTACAATTTAAGGATTTAACCGAACAATGATTAAATGAGGATGTCAATCAACTATGGGGATTTTTCGCCATATGTGGATGATGGTAGTTTTTTTGAGATGTTTGCATTGACTTTTCATGAACTGTGGTTTTTCATGAATATGTTCTTTCCCCAGTGAAGACAAACCTGGACAATGCATCAATGACTGTTTGACATTATTTGACTATATTAACAGCACGTTCTTTCCCACTGATGGCAAATGTGATACCATCAAACCATCAGTATTACCCATAAGTCAATAGTTACTTGGCATTTGGCCATATGATACCCATCAAGTAGTTGATATTTTTTCCATGTTTTTTTTTTCCGTTGACAAACATGGCTGCCCTCCAAAAGATCCAAACCTGTCGTCGGCTAGTCCTTGAGGTTTGTTGACTGTGACCAGTGTGACCAGTGTCTGTTGGATTCCCGGCAATGTGAAGGTGAAGATCTTCTCATGTGAAATTCACAACTATCAAATTGGAGGTACCTACCATATATAAGGCCTATTTTTCAGGCCTATGTAAGGGAATATTCCCCCAAAATATGGCCTTATATGGTACCTAATATATGTATTTAGCTATCTTGGGGGGCCCATCCTGTATATGGCCTCATAAATCCCATTAAACCCATTAAATCACCATTAAGCCCAATCATAAACCACCCCCAAATGCTCCATGGTGCTGGAATATGTACCAACATTTGCCCGAACAAAATCACCCAGTTTTGTAGGTAAATATACCAGCACCATGGAGCACATGGTATTTATGTTTAAAGATTAGTAAATAAATCTGAGTTTAGATATCATATCGACTTATTCGACTTTCAAATATCAACTCAGATTCAAGCCATCAACGATAGTGATCTCATGTGAAATATCCACATAAATCTATATGTTTTTACCAAGTTGTACGTCGACTTGTTGCTATCGTAAAGCCAAATACGTTTTCCGGGGGCATCAAAATTGAACAATGACTCCATGGATTGGATTCCATTGGATGAAGGGAAATGAACAGGAAAGCCGTTCAAGTTTCACTTACCCTCTGGTAATTTAACGTAGCTATTGGAAATGGCCATTTATAGTTGATTTACCCATTAAAAATGGTGATTTTCCATAGCTATGTTAGTTTACCAGAGGGTATCTAGCTGCATGTCTATGCATCGGGCGACAAGCCGTGTAGCCTAGCCCATCAAATCTACCACCGCGAACGCCGCGAAGTCTCACGAAATTCCAGTGATTTTTTCGAGCCTTTACCAGTTTTACTAATAGTTGGTTCATTGTTGAATCACTGGTTTACCATGTCCATACCGTTCCAAATTATATATATACATATCCCCAAACATATTAACTACGTTCATGAGTCTTATAAATTGTGTTATTATTGGCCAAGGGGGGTGGAAAGTAAAGTATACATCTCCACCATTTCCGCTTATGGGTGTGTATATATATATCTGGTTGGTGGTTTGGAACATTTTTTATTTTTCCATCTATTGGGAATTTCATCATCCCAACTAACGAACTCCATCATTTTTCAGAGGGGTAGGTCAACCACCAACCAGACAGTATATATATATATTATCCCCATATTCTATGGATATTCTCATTGGAAAACAACCCCCACCAGTACATACATGTAGATATTTCCAACGTATCAGCAATAGCTCCAGCGATAAAAATTGATGAAAATTTTGCGACTTGGAGGATCAATCCCAGTTCAAAGGTCGATATGTGGGCTATCTCATTTTAGGTATGGATGAAGTACCAGAAAAATCATACCCTCTGGTAAACTAACGTAACTATTGGAAATCACCATTTTTGATGGGACAATCAACTATTTCTATGGCCATTTTCAATAGCTTTATGTTTACCAGAGGGTAAGAACTATGACAAAAACGAAGCACAAAAACGTGGGATGAAGCACAAAATAAATAGCACCATATTTTTGAGTTTGTGATCTCCCCATATTTTATCCCTACAAACACTAACGTCAGTTGTATGTTGGCTGGTCAAATTGGTGTTTTTGCTGCTTCATTTCACATATTTCACCCATTCGCCATTTAAGGTACCCCCCCTGGAGTGGTTTTTACAGGATGTTATACCCTCAGGTAAATTAACAGTTGGACCCTGAAAATAGCCTAGGTTTAATGGAAACTAATCTTCCAACCCCGAAAAATGCCAGGGTCTATGTGAATTTACCAGAGGGTACCACTTTGTTTTTTTCTGGCTTCTGGGATGGGCCCTGAAGCCCATCTCAGGGCGGCCTACCGAAAAAAACCAACCAAGCCATATTTCATCCGATGGGAAACAAAATTGCAGGGGTCAATTTGGAGGTCACAAGGCGGTGTCCCCTAGTTAGTTATATTGGTCTAGGTCTTGCAACTTACCCATCTATGGCTAAAGATTTTTTGTCACCACAAATCCCAGTTGAAACCCGTGTGGGATATCCGTTATGATATCCCACACTTAAACTAACCAGTTACAAGCTTTGTCGCTTTCCCCATGAATACTAGATGGCTACATTCCCTATAAACCCTAGTTGTAGCTGTGCGTCAACTTAACGCAAACGGGGCCCTCGCCTTGCACCTTCGCCTGTCAAACTTAAAAGTAATCCCTACCTGCCGTGTTTAGTAATAGGGGGGGGGACGTTTATATTAGGAGGAAGGGATTATCATAATTTTCCCTTTTGTTCTTGGTTAAACCCAGAGTTTCCATATGTTTCCAGTTTTTTGTTGGTGAATCTCATGGCCGCCCATTGCTGCGTCATCACGATGACCCCTTCGGAGGCAGCTGCTCTGGTGGCGCTTCAGCGCGCCAAGATGCGCCAAGGAGCAGGCTCGAGGATGACAGTACGCCAATGGGATGGGAAAATCAGCAGACAAATGAGGAGAAAATGATGAACAATGATGAAACATGACTGGTTGGTGGTTTGGAACATTAATTTTATTTTTCCATATAATATTATATATATATATCATGTATATATATATATATTGGGAATTTCATCATTCCAACTGACTTTCATATTTTTCAGAGGGGTAGGTCAACCACCAACCAGATGATGAAACATGTTAGGAAACATGATGAAACATGAGAGGAAGAATGATGAACAAGCATGACCACTGATGAAGTTATGGTGAAATTGTGATTAATGGATAAGATATCTGTTCTATGAATGATAAGAACAAGAACCAACCATGATGAAACGTGATGAACAAATGATGAGAAACGCCTTTTGGTGTCATCATTTCAATGTTCCCGTCCCAGCGTGAACAATGATGAGAAAAGTCATACCACTTTCAATTTTAATGTCACAATACTAATACCTGGTTGGTGGTTTCAAAGATGAAATTTATTTTCCATTTCATATATGGGATGTCATCCTTCCCAACTGACGAAGTCCATCATTTTTCAAGATGGGCACATGGCACCACCAACCATATATATATATATAATATTTATAATCTCATCATATAACCATCATATAACCACTATTATTATGATGGTTATTGCACCACCAACCAGCTGATGAATTTCATGTTTTGGTTGAATAAGTTGAAACTGTTGAAACCACTTGCCAAGTGAAGCTTTCTAGTTTTTCACTGGGAGGGATTGGATTTCATCTTTCCAATGTTCCCGTCCTAGCATGAAAACTGTTTAGAACATAATATAGTTCTGTGTTTGTGTATGATTTTTGAAACAGTTTGGGTCTTGAGGGGCAGGTGGATTTGTGTGGGAATTGGTGTTTTGTTTTTTCACCAACTAAGTGAGAAATTTCCAGAGACCACAGTCGTAGTTTATGGAGATTGTTTAAATTCGTGTGTATTTGGGAAAAAAACCATTGGTTGGTTGGTGGTTTGGAACACTTTTTATTTTTCCATATACTGGGAATGTCATCATCCCAATTGACGAACTCATATTTTTCAGAGGGGTAGGTCAACCACCAGCCAGTTATATAATGGGCTTCTCATTCCACAAATGGAGTTATTTCACTGACTTGTAACTGGTTTTTAGGGCTACAACTGCAAGACACCCCGGTTGGGAATAACACCATTCTTGAGGCAATGACACTACTGCAGCATCCCAGTCATCGGAATATCGGAATCATGACGTCGTATTTCCAATGACAGCTGCTGTGATGTTCCCCACTTGTACAATTCCCTGTGAATTATGGGTGTTTCCACGTATATAGATGGGAATTTTACGTGGAAACACCCATAATTCACAGGGGAATTGTACAAGTGGGGAACACCCATAATTTGGAACATGTTGTGATGATTTTCCCTGTGAATTTGCCAAATGTAGAACATGTTGTGATGATTTGATGATTTTCAGTAACAGGAGTTTCATTCTTGGATGGACCAAGGATCGCCATGATAACGATGAGTCAATTTCCAGAGTAGGAATATGGAACTTCACAACTTGCCAATTGATTCATACTCTTATAATGCAGTTATATTCAGTTTATATATGTATAATAATATTATATGGCACATTATTAACCATGTATACTACACATATAGAACAAGATAGATGAGCTGATTTAGCCATATGATTCTTATAGAGTTTATTGATAGATACCCTGTAGATTCTTTGGCCAGGGCCCCTGGCTCAAAATCTAAGGTTCAGGGGGCCAGGCTGCAGATTCTCTTCATTTTTTTAGCCCCCCGTTCTTCAATTGGTGACTTTGAAAGACCACCAGTTCGAGGTCACGACTAAGCCCAGAAGCTGGCTCCGAAGCTTTCGGAATTTTCGGCGACCCAAACCCCTGGGGAATTTGAACTCAGCGAATGATGAGAACTCAGGTGGATTGTTTGTTGGACAGCCATGAAAGTTTGATTCACACAGATTCGCGGGGATAAGCGTCGCAGTAGGTACTGTAGCCACTATAGGTAATCCTGAAATTTGGAGAATCACTCTGATTTCCGAGGTCTCTTTTTTTTCCTAGAGTCCGATTCATTCAGATTATTCGGTGAAAAGTTGAACGCCATCTATTTGCAGGGTTTCGACATGTTGAAAATGCAGGAGAACATCAAGATCAAATATATCGAATTCAGTGCATGAACATTGATCTTGACAGATGTAAATCAAGGTCAAATATGAAATCAGTTTCATAAATCTAGTCTGAATCCCATCAAATCAAATATTTGACGTAGATGTGAATATGAAATATTATTTTGTAAATATAAAGAATGCATATTTAATTCGATCCCATGTCATCAAATCCAATAAATCCATACCAGGATTCCGGCTCCCAAGTTCGACAACTAAGTTTTTTTTGGGGGGTCTATGGTAGATATGTCGAACTAGATGCTGGGGTTTATAAAACAACAACTGGGAGACCCCAGCCTGTAGAAACAATTGCTTCGTGATATCCCGTTATATCCTGTTGTACAAAGCGGGCTCCCCGGCTCAACGATCGCAAAATTCATGCACAGTCCACTTGGTTAACTAAGGTTCTTGAAGGAGATAACGAACAGACATTGACCCCGGTGGGGTCTCCACCTTGCAACTGATTAGTTTGTGTGGGGTATAACAGGTTATATACTGGTTATCTAATGGGTGAACTGGGATTTATGGTGATGATAACATATGATAATTATAACATTCTATAACCATAGTTAGATGGGTAATTGCACTAAATTTATCACCCTTTGGTAAACTAACATAACTATGGACAATCACATTTTTGAATAGGTAGATCAACGAACTTTCTATGGCCATTTTCAAATTCGCA
Organism: Cladocopium goreaui; assembly: GCA_947184155.2. Classification (NCBI taxonomy): domain Eukaryota; class Dinophyceae; order Suessiales; family Symbiodiniaceae; genus Cladocopium; species Cladocopium goreaui. The sequence goes on from CAMXCT020000824.1 coordinate 285,341, forward strand.
AAGTCTTAATTCTGCAGAGGGTAAATCCCATAAAATCCCATCGAATCATAGTAATTCCCACTAAATCCTGGTTCATAGAATTGGATGATAGGAAAATTTACAGGAAACCCCTATATTTGATGGTAAAAACCATGGTTTCCTGTAAATTTTCCCTTAAACCAATCCAATGACTGGTAAATCACCAATGAAACATCACCCTGGGCACAAAAATATGCCATCCAGGTGGCCAGGACGCGCTGAAAGAGGCCTTACGCGGGGGAAGGAAAGATGCGGAAAACCCAAGGGTTTCCAAGTTTTCCTTCGGAAAGTCGGAAAGTGCAAATAGTTTGACATCGAAGTGTAAACCAATATATTAATGGGATAATCTAAATTAATAGTGGCTAATCATGGATAATAATGGTTGATAATGATAATCAATGATTAATAAACCTGGTTGGTGGTTTGGAACATAGCTTTTTATGACTTTCCATATATTGGGAATGTCATCATCCCAACTGACGAACTCATATTTGTCAGAGGTGGTAGGTCAACCACCAACCAGGTAAACGTTTACAGGAGGCTACGTTGCTTGTTGATACTTGTAGCTGATAACTTCTACTGATCTCCTGATGAGTCTTCGGAACTTCGCTGGGATGGTGCACATGGACTTGATCTCCCATTTCTGTATCTGACATGTTAATTTGTGATTCCCACATGTATAATTTGTATTTCTGTGTAATTCTTAAGTACTTCTGTATAATAAATGTTATATTTCTGAACCAAATTTTGGTTGAGTTATTTGTAGTTATTCGTATTAAGATGAATCCCAAATGGTGATTAATGCATCGAAGAGCTTCTGAAATTGGGTCCATCATCCCCCACGATAGGTCACAGTGGTCCTTGACGCTCTCGAAAATCACAGGAGCGGTCCTTTTTTTTAGGAGCCCAGAAAAACCATAGTACATGGCCATTTTCAATTTGGATGGTTAATGACCGAAAATCTGGAGTTGACCCAATAAATGGCCATTTGTAGTAAATACTGTTCAATACTGTTCAATGGCCATTGGAGGTTTTCTAAAATGGGGGTACCCCTAAATTAGAATTTCCTTTATAAACCATCCATAAAATGGGGTACCCCCATTTTACGAAACCTCCATTTACCCAAATCATCCAAGTCATTATTTTTCGACCATGACTTAGTATTGAAACAATCATGGTGACCTGGGGATGCCCCAACGTAACAATGTTCAACGGCCATTTACCCAACAGGATGACTAATATCTGGTTGGTGGTTTGGAACAATGGAATTTTATGACTTTCCATTCAGTTGGGAATGTCATCCTCCCAACTGACTTTCACTCCTTTATTTTTCAGAGGGGTAGCTCAACCACCAGCCGGATGTTCAATGGCCATTTACCCAATGTTCAAATAGAAAAAACCAAGAGACTCGTCCCCAAGGCTTATTCTCTTCAGGTGCAGCAGCTGTGCGGTGAGTGCGGGACCCGAGTTGGTGGCGAAGGGTCTCCCAAAATGGTACCCTCTGATAATTCAACGTGGCCAAATCCACCATCCACCATGGATGGACTTTAAAGCAGGTACACATGGGAATTTTATGAAATAGTTCCATCGATTTCAACGTAAGTGAAACCAAAAAGAACCCAGCTTCCAATAAAACCAAACTTGAACTTAAAACTAAGTTTTATTTAGACGTTAAACCTAACTTTTGGAACTAAATCTAAAACCAAATCTTCAATCAAACTGAAAAAAAAGGTTTGAATTCGATCCGCATCCGTTCTACTTCAATGTAAGCTGGTTGGTGGTTTGGAACCATGGAATTTGATGACTTTCCATTCAGTTGGGAATGTCATCATCCCAACTGACTTTCACTCACTCCATCATTTTTCAGAGGGGTTTTTAGGTCAACCACCAACCAGCTAATATTCCTAAGTATGATTAGTGATATATATCCCATTATGGTGGAAAACATCACCATGTACAATATAACTAGGGATGTAATGTAGCTTGATCCAACCTGGATTCCTGGGATCCCCCGGGATGGATCCCGGACAGGACTATATATATATATGTGACTATGTTTTTTTTTTTCGACAAGAAATAGGGTAATCTTAGTAAAACAATAATAAACCATCCCCAAATTTACCAGAGATGGGTGGTTTTTGAAATATCGATTTGGCTTGTCGCTTTACTAACAAGCCCTAACTATCAGAGCTGCTCCAACTCAATAGAAGTGAATGATTTTCCCCAGCACGGGGGGGAACGGATCATTTTACGTGTGATGCAAACTAGGCATAAAAAAACCAGCCTTGAATCTGTGGTGTTAGGAGCCAGGATCCTGAGATTTTTATGGGTGGGAAAAAGCCATCAATCCATATTAGGGTGGTTTATGACATTGCTGAATAGTAACATTCACTCATTTTGTTGATATGTTGTTCATCGAAATTCACGGATAAGCATCATAGTTTTTTTTTGTCCCACTGCCTTTTCCAGTCAAAGAAATCCCATTTGATGATATATGAACATATATGAACTGAAATTCCTTCAAATAATCCCATTTGAAAAAACAAACAAACACACGTATTCCTAGAATTATTTGATGATCATCCCAAAACACGGTTTGTTCATTATCATTTTTCCTATGAAAAAAAAAACCTATGGTTTTTGTTGGCGCCTCAGGATCTTGGACCTGGTAAATGCGGAGGATCAAGTCTCGGCGGAGGCATGTAAAATGGTCACCATCGGTTCTTTTTACCAAGAAAAATGTGGTAAACCTACAATGTGGGGCCCCCCAGTGATGTTTGTTGGTTGATAAACCCCATTAACATCCATTAACTATACGTAGTTATAAGTACCATAAACCATAAACCAACTTAGCTATCTTGGGGGCCCCAAAAACCTACGCAGTCTGGTTCTATGATGTTTTACATATGATAGTAAAACTGGTTGGTGGTGACTGGAACCATGGAATTTTATGACTTTCCAGAAACAGTTGGGAATGTCATCATCCCAACTGACTAATATTTATATTTTTCAGAGAGGGAGGTGAACCACCAACCAGGTCTTATTTGGTTCTATTATGTTTAATGACGTTTTATTTCACTCTTCAAGTTCGAAATTCACGGTGCGAAGTGAATGTTTGGAGAACTGGCGCCAGTAATGGCCAATTTCGAGGTCCGAGGCGATTCGGAACTCTTCAGAGTTGCGGCCCTTGGTGAACTGACCATGGGATGAGCCATAACTCCTGCAACTAAGGTGACAAATAGGACTTAGATGAGGTTATAAATGGAGGTTTCCTAAGTCATAGGGGTACCCCCAGTTCTCATCCACTTGAGTTTAGGATTTTCCATTATGAACCATCCAGCTATTGGGGTACCCCCCATTTTAGGAACCCCCCAAATCAGTTGTAACTGTGAAAAGGGCCTTTTGGGATCCTAAAAACATCACTCCACATCTGCGAAAAAACAGGGCTTTGGGCACGTCATCGCCGCCGAAACTGCCATTGATGCTTGGCCCAATTTTCATCCAAAAAATGTTTTTCCCAACTTGACTCAGGAGTGCACCCACAGCCAGGATTTCACCAGCAAGATGGTGAAATCCGCCAATTTTCCTTGGAGAATTTTAAGCCATCCAAATTGGACCTGGTTGGTGGGAAAACAAAACATGTTCAGAATTACAGTAAATCATCAAATCGCTGATTTTCCAGGCAAGCATAGTGCATTTCCGATGAAGTGCATTATTTTTTAGGTGAAAGGTTCAAGATCTTCCATTCAATAGCAACATGTTGCAGCATCCTTGGCATATCTCTTTCATCCACCTGAGCCCACTGAGGCTCTACAAAGATATTCTGAAGCCATGCAAGCAGCCAAAGTCGCTGTGCATTGCTTCAGGCGCGAGAACTTTAGGTTGTAAGACAGGACGTTGAGCCGTTCGGTTTTTTTGTGAGTCCTTACCCTCTGATTGAATTCACATAACTATGGAAAAGGGCATATTGTATAGATGACTGTGATGATTTACCTATACATTCCTATAAAACATTGTGACTTCTTAATTCGATCAATTCGCTATGTTAAATTACCAGAGGGTATGTTGAAACATGGTCGCTGCAACCTGGACGTTTGCCCGGAGTTGATGTCCCGCCTTCCTGATGTTGATCCCTCATGAAGATAAAGTTGATGTTATTACCCCATTTAACATATTGGTCATAGGGGGTGGCGAATTTTGATACCTCATGAAAATAAAGTTGATGTTTTTTCCCCAATCAAGATATTGTTCTGAAGAGGTGGCAAATTTTGATCCATCATGAAGATAAAGTTGATGCTATTATCCCAATCAACGTATTGTTCTGTTATGTCACAATCACGAGTCTGGGCGAACGTTAAGGTTGCGGGCAACATGTTTTAAGCAACAGGTTTTGTTGAAAGGTGTTCACAACTGACCGTCTCGTGGAGCTTCGTGCTTCTGAAACCATCCTGTTGAAGCGGTGAAGGATGGGTCGATTTAGTTGCTCTAAAAGAACTGGGATGTTTACTCCAGAGAAATTTGTCAGAAGGAAAATGAGGGGAAAGACCCAAATCCCATGGTCCAAAACATGTTTAAACCATGGAATTTCAGCATTTTCTATGATCTCCAGCTATTTCCTGCCGCCAGGAGCCGCGATGCTGTGGCACAGGCATGGTATAAGTCTGCCATAAACCGACCATGACTGGGGACGATTTATAGAATCCATTACCCTCTGGTAAACATACAAAAAGCTATGGAAAATGGCTATAGAAACAGTGGATTTTCCCATGAAAAATGGTGATTTTCCATAGCTATGTCAGTTTACCAGAGGGTAAACATGCTGATGACTTGGGGATGGTTTATGCATGTTGTTTACCACATGGATGTGGGTCAAAATGGAAGACCGATGTGGGACCACAGATGTGAATGTCTAGTATTCACCATCCATAATTTTGGGGTACCTAATTTTGACCCATACCCACATGGCTATGGGTCAATACCTATAGATACATTTATAGTGGGATGAACATCCATTTACCAGCTATTTTGGGGTTCACTAGGTACCAGGGTTTTGACCCATACCCACATGATTTTCTTTCGAATACATCTCTGCAGGAACCATCAGAAATTCCACACGTTGCCATTGGAGTTTTGAGCATCCAAATGGTCGTTTCTCGTGGTCACGGAAATGGCGTTGCACCCGAAAAGACGCAACATTTGGAAAGCTTTGATAAGTTCTGGGACGCATCCTTGTCCCTAGGATGATTCTCCCCTGGGAGAGCTTTCTGGGTGCATGTTGTGTATACATGTATGTATATATATATATGTATATATATATATATGTATATATATATACAGTATATGTATATATAAATATAGACAAGTCAGATGTTTTCACAAAAATGAGAAACCGACAATATGCATTACGACTCATTGTTGGAACCCCCATAAACCAGCCGGCATCACTTAATGACGGGATGCTTTGTGATTTTTTGTTTGTCATTGGAGCTGGAACCCCTGTAAACCAGCACTTGGAACCCCTATAAGCCCCTACTTGTATAGGCTTAGTATTAATGAACAGGGTCTTTAAGCCTTTTACATCCTTATATTGCGAATCACTTCGCCACTACCATTTTGTCCCTTCAGCTATCATTTTCTTTGTTTTATCAAACAAGTCCACGTACTTTGTCTACATATTTGGTTTCCACGGCCCCAAAACTGAAACCATGCGATTTTTGCGGAATATGCAATTTATCATCCCAAGTATCATCCAATATTCTCATGATATATAATGATAATGATATAATCATATATAATCCTCATTCCGAAGGTTAACCATGTTATTTCATGATGTTTCCTCAATCTCATGATATACCTGGATTTGTTGAAGATGATTTTTGATTTTCCCTATCCATGAACTACTTTGGAAATCAAACACGGGAGTATTTCCTGAATTTTTCCTTGGGTTCCAAAAGAGCAAATCTTCATAATTTCTAGGTTTCGAAGTTTAAAAATCAATCGTTTGCTTTTTCTAAATATATTATATAATTATAATTCATCCGGAATGAGATTCTATCATAATATGATCATTTTTATTTATCTATCATAATCATAATCCCCCAATTAAATTTAAAGCCAATTATAATTATAATATTCAAGCGTGAAAAGGGCTTTTCTGATCTTAAGCCCCCACTTTTCGCGCTAGGCCTCCGCCCTGTTGCTGCTGAGTTGCGCCTGCAGCGGCGCGGCGTGTTTTCGGGAGGCGGTGCGGCACCCAGTGGATCAGTGGAGGGACTCCCAGTGGAGGGGTGTATGGAACCAACCAAAAAGGTGGAAATGTGGATGGTGATGTCAAACATTTTGCTGGGTGAAATGTGTAAAATCCAATATAGAATGATATAATTATATATATATAATTACATATATATCATATGATAAATGACTGAAACTTGCTCAACATTTGAGTTTTTTGTATAGTACTAACAGATAGCACGGTTCTCGGGTCAGTCCTCCAGTCCTTGCGCAATGCGCCATATGTGATCCTTCACAAAATGGAGGTTTGAGGACCGAACAGTTCTCTTGGGCCAGCAGACTTTTGGAGGTTCTGAAAGTAGAGGGAACCCCAAAATTCTACTGTATCCCATATCATCCATGTATGGTATATAAAAACCTACAAAACTGGGTGATTTTTAGGGCAAATGTTGGGATTCATATTCCATACATGGAGCATGTGGGTATCAAAACTGATCATGTTTCATTTGGACACTTTGAGGACTTTTGGGTCCTACATTCTAAGAAACAACAAAAAACAACACACCCTTTTTGGAACATATCAACAAAAATCAACAAACGTCGGGGGTGGACAGTTGCGCTTTGCCCAACATGTCAATTATTGAACGGTTTAAGCTGAGCAACATGTAAAATGAGCATAACACTTAAAAATCTCTGGTTACTAGAGATCCATTGCCAACCAACGTTAGACAATAACGGATAAACATGGCCATGAAGATCCCCTATGTTTTGTTTGGATTTTCAGAGGCTAACTAACCTCCATGTAGAAGTCCATGTTTGATGCTCTAAAATCACCATTTCGATCCATTTTAGTATCCTTAGGTTCCTGTCTTTTTCTGACCCAATACCCGTTTTGTTTTTGCTCGTCAACATCCCAATTTTAGCTTGTGAAATGCAAATTCGCGTGAATGAACTTCCAGATAATTGCACCTGTTTATAAAATCCTTCGCAACTTCCCAACTTACAACAAATATATATATATATATGTATATTAGAAGATTCTCACCAAAGTGGCGTCAAAGGATCTAAAGTTGATGAACTCCCATAATATAATGAACATAAACACGCGCATTCATGTATATATAATATATAATATATATAATATATAATATATAATATAATATAATATAATATATAATATATAATATATAATATATATATATATATGTAATACATATATATGTATATATATATATTATCTATATCATATATATATATACATATCTTATTATATTATATATATTATATATGTACATATATATATATTTACACATGTTCTATTTTCCCAATGAGAAATCCACGACCAACTCGATCCCAGGTGGCCGCGGCCAATGTTGCGGCTGTCACGGCCAGGAGCAGTGGTCAGGCGGGTCAGCAGCGTGAAACCGGGCACCTGGGATTGAGATTGAGGAAAATATAGGAAAATGATAGTAATTAACCAGGTAACCAACAGTAGGATAAATATTATCTCAGTAGATATTATTATAATAATTAGGATTAAGGTTACGATTGACAGATTATAGATTATGGCGGTTTCCTATGGTTAATAGTGGTTTTCATCATCAATAATTATTTAAGTTGTGATGAATGGAGATTTACCCTCTGGTAAGCAGCCACATTATGCGAACTGGACAATCACTATCTTTAATGGGTAAATCAACTATTTCTATGGCCATGTTCAATAGCTATGTTAGTTTACCAGAGGGTAAAAAACATGAATGGATAATAGGAGGAATACAAAGTCGGGCTCCCAAACGAGAGCTAAGCTGGCTTATTATGACTTACTGTAAATGTGCCATTTTCAGTATGTAACAAATTGCCACAGGGTAGACAGGTAGACCAGCTGATTCTCAGAACCTTGTGAGTCTATGTTCGTTTAGGGGATGGTGATTCTCTGCTATTCCTGGCACATGGAAACTCACCAGCTACTTTTTCTTGGTGTTTTCTTGCAGGGTATCCGAAATTGGTCATGATTGAACTTCATCACAAATCTTCGTGGGATATAACTAACATTAACTAACGATAATGGGCGATACAACTCATGATATAAACAACAATTTGGAGAGATCATGGGATGTGTAACGGGGATACAATTCGATATAAAGATAATCAACTAAAAACATAGAAAGATATCTCGGAAACAGAAACATAGATCACCATGGGGTATCATGATCTACCAACCAGCAAGTGATATTCAAGGGATAGGTTCAGTCTTGGTTTCTGATCACCGACAGTTAAAGGCAACATTACTGGTTGGTGGTTTGGAACATTTTATATTTTTCCATATATATATATACATATGTATATTATAATATATATAGTGGGAATAATCATCCCAACTGACCAATATTTTTCAGAGGGGTTGAAACCACCAACCAGAGTATGATTAATAAGCAGATTAGAGGTATTGTACCCCAAGTTTAACCAAACCCACTTGGTGGTTCCATCAATGGATCCATCCCTCCCCCCATCCCAAGCTACGATGATCCCGTTGCGAAAAACCAGCCTGGCAACATCTATGGAACACATCCTCATTTCTGGCGAAATCCATAGTGAATTCCATGTGAAAAAAAACAGTTTTTGCTGACACAATTTATCCATCTAAAACCAGAGAAATCCATAGAATTCACCTAGAAATTCTATGGAAATCACATCAATCAATAGAAATTTCCATAAAATTAGAAATCCCTATGAAATCACCTCAATTTCTCATTTTCTCCTGTGAAATCCGGTGCCAAACGGGATTACCGGCTATGAGGTGCTGCTGGAGGCCTTAGCAAAACGCCAAAGTGCCCAGATGCTGCTGATGCTGGGAGAGGAGCAACAGGTGCCCCAATAGCTGGAGGGTTTTTAATGGAAAATCCCATGAAATTGGATGAGAACTGGGGGTATCCCTATTTCAGGAAACCTCCATATATTATTATTATTATTTATTATTATTATTTATTATTATTATTATTATTATTATTATTTATTATTATTTATTATTATTATTATTTATTATTATTATTATTATTTATTATTATTATTTTATATATATATGTTGCAATATATCATCAACAATTGCAATATATCATCAACAATATGGGGATAGAATATGATAGAATGGGATATTTTTCGAGGATACAATGGGATATACAACGGAATATTTTTTTTTAAGGGATGGCGAGTTCACTATTGTTATGTGTATTTCATGGGGATATCATGGAATATAAATGTGAATAGAAAAGGGGATTAACCAACAATGGGGATTGCATGGGATACTAAGTGGGATATCCAGCTCAATGTGATATATTGGGTTTGTCTGAAAGTTGGATATACCCCAAGAAAAGGCCAGTGTCAAAGGGAAAAATGGTTGGCCAGTGTCATTTGGTTCTTGAAGATTATAGCAAAGTCGGAGATCATCATTGCAGGTGATGGAAGTAAAACAATGAAACTTGAACCCTTGAAGTTTACCAAGCTGAACTAGTTACCAGGGATATAGTTACCCTCTGGTAATTTGTCAAATAGCTATTGAAAATGGCCCAGTCGAAATAGTGGATATTCCCATTAAAAATGGTGGATCTTTCCATAGTTATGTAAACGTTTACCAGAGGGTAACCAACTTAAATATGATATTTGCGTATGTCTGAAAATGGTGTATAGGCCCTTTTTTTGCCATCTTGATAGGGACAAGATCTTGATTCATCTTGATGGACTTGGGGGTACTCTATTTTCAGACAACCCATTTAGTAATAGATTCAAATGTATTTGCAATGAGGGGAATATTATTTACATAATTATGTTCCATCGTAAAAATAAAAACATCATCAAGAAATCATGAACTTAAAGTATGAAACCATATTAAAGTCTAATCTCATTAAACACTTGTATTGTACTTATCAACAAATTTAGATAGACCTCCCGTATGAGCTGAATATGTGCAAATCCCGACGGCTGGGGTTTTCTCCAGTAGGCTGCAATGGTTGCAGAGGCGCGAACCGTTGCCACGGTTTTTTTTTTAACATGAACCTTTGGTAGAAAGTTGAAATAGCAAAAAGCGAAATATGATTGGTTCGATAACTTTATTCAACTGTATATGTATACTGCAGATAGATTGTATATAAAGTTGTTCAACATAGGTAATGGTTTTTGTTCTTTTCCACAGACAGAGGCCATTTTCTGCTATCATTTGTTGAAGACATGACTTCGCTACCCCGAGGAAACTGCATTTTGCCAACTGAAATTGAGTACGGCACTATTTGGCAATGCAATTTTTATGGGGATGTTTTTCCTGGAAAAGGACAGAGTACCCTCTGGTTATGTCACAGTTCGCGACATTGAAGCCATGGCCCAGTCGAAATAGTGGATTCACCCAGCGGTTTGACATGGTGGATCTTTCCATCGCAAAATGTGGCTGTTGAATCACAACTGATAATTATTGATGATCATTATTAACCACTATTAACCACTATTAACCACTATTAACCACTATTAACCACTATTAACCACTATTAACCACTATTCACCACTATTCACCACTATTAACCCTGGAAACCACTATTAACCATAGGAAACCATAGGAAACCACCAGGTACGGGTATCCAAGATTTGAGTCCCAAAACCATGGCCAGATTTATGGCCAGGTTCCTGATTAGTGTGAAGCCCCCCCCCAAAAAAAATAGCTGTACTCTCTTTAAAGTGGAAAGTCAAATATTTTCTTCCCAGGAAAAAAAATCCTCACTGAAGTAAGGATTTCAATTGGCTACAATTGAAATCTAATTAAATCTGTTGTTTTTGCCGATGAAGTTGTGGTATTTGTAGTACTTGTAGTACTTGTTGTACCTTTAGCAGCAATTACAGGCTGTTTTTTTTCAAGAAAAAAAGGTCTCCCAAACTTTCTTGCCACAATAGTGAAACCCTAAAAACTAATACATAGGTTCAGAATAATATGGGAAACAATTGCCACAATACCGAACCTAGCCACTACGACCTGGATATAAAACTGAATGGTCAGTATCCTGTGGCAAATGGTCATTGGCCATGGAACCGATTGATTGGAGGTACCGATTCCAGATATTTTTGGCCTATTTTTAAGGGATTTTTAGGGATATCCCCAGAAAATATGGCCAGAAATGTGGTACAATACCTCCATTTTAGATATTTTTGGATCCTGAAGATCTCCCATTGAAATGGCGATGTATGATCCAAAGATTCGATAAAACAATAAAACCCTCTAGTAATTTGTCACAGTTCGCGACATAGAAAATAGCCCAGTCGTAAATAGTTGATTTACCCAGCTGTAAAATGGTGGATCTTTCCATCGCTTTTTGGGACTGTCTACCAGAGGATATCCATGAGTATCCTGTCTTGGCCACGGCTCTGGTGAAGCCCAGAGTTTGTAAGATTTTATGATGGTAAGATGTAACTATACAGGATGGGGCCCCCCAGTGAAATGTTGGTTGGTGAACATAACCCCATCTAAATATAGTTATTTAAGCGTATCATACACCAACTTGTTATGATAGTTATTTGCACCAACTTAGCTAACGAACTGGGGCCCCATACTGTACTGAAGCATGATATGACATGATATATAACCATGATATAACCATGATAGATCATGATATTGTTGGTTAGTGATTATGTTCCACGATTTTCTACGTGTTATCCCGAATACTATTCTGGTGGGTTACCCACAAGCACTAAGCAGTTAGGATCATCTCCCCATTCAGTAGGCTTCTCCCCTTTATACATGGGTGAACTAAGTGAACCAGCCATGGTTATTTCCTAGGTGTTTAAAAAAACACATCGAATCATCCTAACCATGGTTATGCTTATGCACATAAAAAAAAAACACATACCACATACCTGGCTTACCCTCTGGTAAACGTAGCCACATAACTATGGAAAGCTCCACCATGTTTTTAATTAGTGTAAATCAACTATTTCGACTGGGCCATGGCTTCAATGTCGCGAACTGTTAACATCACCGGCTTATTATGCACATCACATAGCACCTGGCACGTGGATCGATGGAGCGTCAGGACTCGGTGTCTCTCTACGAAAAATTGGGGGATTCGACGCGACAGGTGCTTTTGAACTGCTGGTTTTTGATGGTAAAAATAGGATCATTGGTGGTTGAACCACCCAAAATCTCGGGGAAAACATAGGGAAAATGTATGATCAACTGCTTGGTGGTGTGGAACATTGGAACCATGGAACTTTATGAATTTCAATCTATTGAGAATGTCATGATCCCAACTGACTTTCGCATATTTTTCAGAGGGATTCAAACCACCAATCAGATGATATACAATGTATGTATATATGATATACAGTATGTGTACTTACCAACTGATATAAATTAGCATAGATAAATACATATATATATATAAGTATATATATAAGTATATATATAAGTATCTTTATATATAAGTATATATATAAGTATATATATAAGTATATATATATATATATTATGTGAATGAACCGTGAACCATTATACATGCTATCAGACATGTATATGAGTGGTTTACTATATATGGATGGTACAAAAATCTACACTATCTCTATATCCTGGTGTGGAACATCATCATCTTCCTGACCCGTTGTGGAATCGAGGTTCCTGTCGTTCCATAGCCAGGCATGCGTCCAAGTCAATTCCCTAATTTTGCTGCTATATTCATCAAACATTGTAGCTGGCTCATGAACTACCCTCTGGTAATTTAACAGTTTGCTATTGAAAATGGCCATTCAAACAGTGGATTTACCCATTAAAAATGGTGGATCTTTCCATAGCTATGTAAACGTTTACCAGAGGGTAAACTCAATGGTTCATCGACGACATGGAAAAAATCCAGTACGATTAAATCCCTACGGCGGTGTTTGCTGAGTAAATCGAAAAAATAAACCGCGGTGTGTTTGCTGAGTAAAAATTACACAACTTTCCGTATATTTTCGTGGGGAGCTGATACCCAAATTCCTGGTTCCTCAGCCCCAATTTGTTGATCCTGTATACCCTCGGGTTTTTTTCTATAAGATAGCTATAAAAAATCACCAGTTTTAATAGGTGAAGAGAAAGGTAAAACATCCACAAATGGACCATGGTTTCCGCTACGTAACAAATTCTACCAAGGCATAAGTCAACTTAGTTATCTGTGGGGCCTCACCTTGTGTACATAATATTACGCAAACCGGTGGCAACGATGGTTACTAACCGATTTTGATGCCTGGGGTGGTCCTCGAGAAATGTATATAAGTGGGTCGTAACTTTGTTATCCCAAACAGAAGTGTTTAATGTTTCCATTGAAACCGGTCATATCTATGATATCCTCCTCAATATATATAATTTCATATTGTTGGTATATGTTGGTATTGTATCCCCTAATGTGGGGGATATAACAAATGCGATTTATAATCTAAAATCACCCCGATAGTTATGTCAGTATATCCCAATAATATAGTGCTCACTACAGACAATTTTTATATCCATGCTATCCTTAATATATCATATCATTTTTTTTGGTATATGTGTGGTGTTTAGATCATATGATTAGATCCCATGACATACATACATTGCAATATACTACAATCAGCATTTCTAATACCCAAATGCTCCATGTATTGGATATGAATCCCAACATGTGCCCGAACAAGTAGGTCAATATACCAGCACCATGGAGCATATGGGATATATATATATTAATGCCACTGTAGATATGTCCCATTCTATATTCCCATTCTATATCCCATTCATATCCACTATAAATCCCATTCTATATCCCATTAGTCCCAATATTGAATATTCCATAATATTCTGACACCAGGATGCTAGTTCGGCGACATGTCCCCCTTCAGTTCCACATGGCCAACGTGTTTTATTCTTGCGTTGCTATACAGTGGGGGATACACTCATGATTTACTGCTTACCCAGTGATCATCATTGATCATAATACACATATTAGTGGTAGTAGATACCCTCTGGTAAACTAACATAACTGTGGAAAATCACCATTTTCAATGGGTAAATCCACTGTTTGAATGGCCATGTTCAATAGCAAACTGTTAAATTACCAGAGGGTAATTCATGATTTTAATCTCCACGAGAGATTCATATCCCATTGAAATATAGATGTGGAATTTTCCAACCATTCCTAGATCATTGTTGCTAGAGTTTCCCTATCGACGTTAGTTTACCCAACTAATAATTTATCCCAATAATTACCCAAATGCTCCATGTATGGAATATTTACCTACATTTACCCTAAAAATCATCCAAATGTAGGTAATTATACCATACATGGAGTATATGGGTTACAATATATTACAATATATCCCAACTTTGTAGAATATTCCAATATATGACCCAATATATTACAATATATCCCAACTTTGTACAATATATTACAATATATCCCAATCATTTGACCAAGTGCCATTACTCCCATTTTCCTCGCTGCAGCTGGATTCGCTTCTCCTCTGCGCCGAAGCGCACCTGCGCCGCGTCAAGCGACGGGAGGCGGGGCAACGGACCGTTGTTTTGACTCGAAAAATGACACTTGAACATTTGAACTATATAGTGATTGCGATTCAAATATTGTTTGGGTAACCATCTATTAGTTTATGATGATTTATAATGTTGTTCCTCATGTAAGTAATTTGTGAGTAACTGCTTCGTAATTTGAAGCATCTAACACATGATTGTTATGATTTTTGAGTAACTTTGAGGGTCTAAGTAGATTCGACAACCAGTACGGGAATAAAACAATTTGTTTGGGGAAAACATTTTTTTTCCAGGTGAACTGGCCCCTTCTGGTGAAGAAACCACTGTGTGGCCATTTTCACTAAGAAGGGCCTGGAAGTCAATGTCAGCAGTTTTGCATGTTTCTTCAGTAGAACACATATATTCGGGATAGATAGTGCTAGATGTATCACACATTGACATCTTCGAGAAAGTCACACTATAAATTGCTATAAATTGCTATCTATATCAGTTGTCTCGTTAGAATTTACAGTGATCCCAGTGGGATCCTTGTTCCTAACAGAGCTAGCATTTGGGGTCCAGGATCTTCTGCTTGGGGCAATGTCGGGGTGAACTAAGCCACAATTCCTGGTAATTCTGAGCCACTAAGTATCTGCTTGGTGGTGACTGGAACCATGGAATTTTATGACTTTCCATTCAGTTGGGGATTTCATCATCCCAACTGACGAACTCATATTTTTCAGAAGGGTAGGTCAACCACCAATCAGGTATGTTATATGGCTATGGATCAATACCTATACATACCATTTTTAGGGGGTTATTCACATCCATAAATCCCAGCTATTTTGATGTTCACCAGGGGATTTACCAGCTATTTTGATGTGAATCTACAGGGGTTTCCATGGGTTTTGACCCATATCCATATGTTCAATTAATCTGTGCCATCCTGAGAGGCGAAGCTTAATTGAATTGATCTTTCCAAGACTTTCAATCGCATCATTGATATTAGAGATTTAATTAATTTTAATTCTAATCCTACTATAATTAATTAATTAAATAGACATTATATAGAGTACTTTGACTAATTAATTAAACATTGACTATATAGAGTACTTTGACTATAGCTATAGACATTGACTATATAGAGTACTTTGACTATAGTTTCCTTACCCCAACCTTCCAGTTCCTTTTAAGACAGGCAGTGTGATGTTACATTGTGAGTTTGGGGTTGGTCACCTATTTGACAGGTAAGTGGAACATGAGGGTATTTAAGATTATCCAAGTATAGTTGTAATCACCACAATCCCTGCTTTTATAATCCATATATCATCATAAATCAACAGCTAAATAAATCCCACTAAATCCGCATTAAATCCCATGGCATGCTTTCCCTGCACCTCACCCGAGGCAAATGCCCAACGGAGCTCTCTAAGGGCTTGGGTGGGCGGCCATAGTCATTTCTTTTGGTTTTGTCTTTGAGTCAAAATCTTGGTACCCTAGGACCCGATGGATGTTGATTCCTCCAAATATGGGTAATTTCAATTAATTTCATAGGTTTTGACCCATCCCCATAATGTTTCAAGAGCTTCTCCTGAATTTGCTGAACATGATGTTTTTATATGTTTCCAATGGCAAATCCACTACTGCATGGGACTCGAACATGGGACACCTTTTTGGGGGAAGCGGAATGGGAATGGGAAACCCTCTGGTGTCATCAAACATGGCGGGCCAATCCCCCAACGAAATGGGTGATTTTCCAGCCATGTTTGATTACTGGATGGTAATTGTTGTTTAACTGTTTCTAGGTGTTCATTTTTTTCATTTCCAGCTAATCATTTCTGCAAACACGGTGATTGATGGTTCATTCGCTCATAAACCTGCTTGGAACTAGTCAGGATTTGTCCCACTGCAATCAGGGTTACAACATGGTAGTCTAAAAAGAGCGGTCAAGGGTCGGAGGCGGTGCCCCAGTTCTGAATCTCTAAGGTGGTTTATAGCTAGATTAACTGTTGGGTTTGTGATTGTTATATGGCTATGAATCAATACCTATTAATACCATTTTTAGTGGGTTATTCACATCCATAAATCCCAGCTATTTTGATGTGAACTACAGGGGTACTATTGAGCCACGAAAAAAACCTCAATGTATTGTTTATGTAAGGGAGTTGTACTACATCACTTTCGCGAAAGAGAAATGCTGGGTCGCGAAAGATCGCGAAAGTAATTTGCTTCGCGAAAGGTCGCGAAAGAGAAGTTTAAGATATTTCAAATTGTTTGTTTTGATCAGTGGGAATGGACCAGTGGGAAGTTGACACAGGAGGTATAGTGGAAGCCTTGGGTCTCAGCTGTGGGAGTCGGGTGTCGCAGCTCGGGTTGTAAAGTGCGTTGAAGACTGCATGTAGCCAGAGCTCAATTTAGATTAAGAATCTGCACTTGCCACTTTTGGCAGCCGAATTTCGCGAAAGATCCGCGAAAGATCCGCGAAAGAACCGCGAAAGATGCAATGTCCCAAGTCCATCCGTCCACCTGGAAAGCCCCATGTTTCTGGCAGTTTAATTTGACACTCGTGTGTGGTATCGAGCCAAGCAAGCAGCTCCCAAAGTCTAGCTTTGCCGCAGCGAAACAACATCTAGCTCTAGGTTTCAGCGAGCTTTGCTGGCCGCAGACCTGAATCCCCAACATTGCTTTCAGAGCCCTGTCGAAAAGTAGCTGTGGAGCCAAGCAAGCAGCTCCCAAAGTCTAGCTTTGCCGCAACGAAACACCACCTAGCTGAAGGTTTCAGCGGGCCAAGAATCATGTCCACGATTACACGATTTTCCCTTTCACCGCGAAAGGTCCGCGAAAGGGGTTGTTGTAGCAGTGGTTTCGCGAAAGCCGGCATTGTGGCCGCGAAAGTAAAACGAAAGGATTCGCGAAAGACCTTTGTGAGTACAAAGAGTTAGGATAGTGGTTTTTTTCACAGCTCTATTGGTTTTGACACACTGCCATATATATATATAACTAGAGTTGGATGGGTAGCAGTTTTACCCACACACATCGGGGGTACTGGGTTCATCGTAGACATGTTGTTGAGCTTGACATGAAAAATGCAGTCACAATGCGCGCTCTCATCCCAAAGTGCGTGGGGATCCATTGTCAAATGTTTGTCACTTCCTTAATCTGGTTTAAAATATGCCAAAATGCATATTGTACACATTGTAAAGTATTGTAAATATGTTATATTATATATTTATGTATGTAGGCTACATAGTTCTATACCCAGCTTGGTTGAAAGAAACCCCTTGTTCCTGACATTTCTCCATGATTTCCGAATGACCTTGGGAATATATATATATTTCCTCAACTGTTCTAATGCCCGTTTTTTTTTGTTTAGGCCTAGACTCGGTCGAAGGAGAATTTGCATGAAACCTCCGAATTTGGGGTAACATCACCATCGTTTCCTGTACATTTTTCCGTGAATCAGTCGAATACCGGAGTTGGAATTGACAGATTGAGAATCCCCAGTTTCCGATTCACAAAAGAAAACCATTCCTAGTAAATCTCATTTTAACTCAACAATTCTATAACATCCATACATATATCCATACATATGTATATTATAATATTCTATGGAGATTTGAAATCCTTGTAAAACCTGGGAAATTCTTTTCAAGTTATCTAAGGTTTTTTTTGAAATAATCCTTATATATATAATATATACATATATATTGAGATCATTTGAGATCATCTTTGAGAAAATGGCCCATAGAAATAGATGATCGATTCCAGATGATTTCAGTGGCGCTCAGGCTTTGAAAGCCAAGTCGTTGGCGCATGGTGCGCTTGGTGCGCTTGGTCATGGCGAGGTGGGTGGAGCGTCGCCCCTGGATGACTGGATGGTTTTTCAGCAAGTTGATTGGAGGTTTCAAGGGAATTGATTCGATTTTGATGTCTAGACATTCATTGTTTTAAATACTAAAACAATGTTTTTTTTGGGCCCCTAGTTTGAACATACCATAAAATACCCCTTAACAAAAATTGGTCACCATGTTCACCATTTGGGGGGTTAGTAATAGGATGAAGGGCAGGGATTATATACATATACATATTTACATATATATATATACATACATATATATATATACATATATATATACATATATATATATATACATATATATATACATATATATATATATATACATATATATATATATGTGGAAAGTTGGGATGCCAGGGGATGCGATCATCTGATAAAAAAGTCCCCAAAGTACGCTTCCCCCATCTATTTTTCTTGGGTCTCACATGGTCTCACTATCTTTGGTGATCCAAACAAGTTACGATTCTACTTGGAGTATCCAAGTGGGCTGATCATGAGGAACTCTTTATTTTGATTGGGTTTACCCTCTGGTTATTTGTTACATAGCTATAGAAAATCATCATTTTTAATAGGTAAACCATCTATTTCTATGGGCCATTTTCCATAGCTATGTTAGTTTACCAGAGGGTAGGTTTAAGTTGCAATTTTCCCAATATGTTTCCTCATTCCAACGATGATAAACCGTTGGACTCTAGGGTTGTACCATTATTTTTCAGACATACCCATGAATCTTTAGCTGTTGTTGGCTGTACATCAGCTTCTTCAATGTTCTTCAATCCGCGGCGTCTTGTTTCTGAAAATTCTGGTGTCATGGACCACCAGTATCCACCAGTCTTGTTGCTTACCCTCTGGTAAACATACAAAAAGCTATTGAAAATAACCATTTATAGTGGATTTACCCATTAAAAATTGTGATTTTCCATTGTTACGTTAGTTTACCAGAGGGTAAAACCCCTTCTCCCTGATTTTTGATGTGAAATTCACAGGCGCCGCGGCAAGCCCTTCTGCTGCGGGCGCGGGCAGCCAAGGCGGCCGGAGAACTTGCCCAGGCAGGGCAAATCACTTGCTTTTTGAATTGGGGTTGCACTTTTAGCCATGTCTTGAAGTCTTTTTCGTGTTCTATAGTATATAGATGTCAGAGTTTCTTTGAAACTCCCATAGCCAATGCAAAACCATCAAAATCACTATGGATGTTTTTGTCCTCGACTAGATGGGGATTTTTCACTAAAACAATCTTGGAATGGGTTGGGGATAAGTATACTATGGTGACACTATCAAAAAAACGGGATAAGAACAACATGTGATATGTAGCCTCTGGTAATAACTAACAGTTTGCTATTGAACGTGGCCATAGAAAGAGTCTGATTGGTGGTTTGGAACTTGAATTTTATTTTTCCATATATTGGGAATAATAACCCAACTGACTTTCATATTTTTCAGAGGGGTAGGTCAACCACCAACCAGTAGTTGATTTATCATTGAAAAGTGGCGGATTTTCCAGTTCGCAAACTGTTGGCTGTTTATCAAAGGGGAACATCTGGGAAATCGCCCATCTATGAGAGATCTACGGAATGGAACCATGTATGGAATGTACCCCCTGGTAAACAGCCACATAGCTATGGAAAATCACCATCTTGAATAGGTAAATCAATGTAAATCAGCTATAAATGCAATTTTCAGTAGCTATGTTAAATTACCAGAGGGTATATTTTATCCAGATATTTGTAGACTGGTTGGGAATATTCATTCTTTTGAAAAACCATCAATTTTGGGATGTTTGATTGAGATGACTGCATATTTTTTTTGATGGGTCAAAACCACTGGAAAATATGAGGGATTTTTCCAACTTAGTTGTTCCAACTCATTCTACAGCGGTGATAGCCACTTTTGGTCGGTAAATTGCTCATTTTACGAGCCAATATTTACCCGACCACCCAAACGTATCTGGGGTGTTTGGAGCAACCCTGTATTAAAGCCATGCCAGTTATGTGGCACAGATTCGGATTGCAGTTGATGTGACCAGGCAAAGAAGTTGCTATCCCATTATAATTAACTGGGGCAATGGAGATGTACACATAGCTATTGAACATGGCCAGTTATAGTTGATTTACCTATTCAAAATGGCGAACAAATCCATAGCCATGTTAGTTTACCAGAGGGTAAATCTCCATGAATCACTTAAGTGATAATTATTGATTATCATTATAAAACCACTCTTAACCATAGGAAACCACCACAACCCAACAGATTTTTGTGAGAAAATAGGTGCGGGTCAATATCTGAGTCCTATAGGACTTGAGGAGTTCCTGAATGTTCCAACGGCAGGAACATCCACGGCCAACCGTTGTGATTTTAAGATGAGATTCCCATTGTTGCTGTTTCATTTGGTGTATTTCCATTGTCATTGTAAGTTTATATGAAAATATATCCCAAATAACACAGCAACAATGGAAATATCAAGGGGAATATCCCAAATTGGATGATTTAAGTAGCCAAAAATTGCTACGAAAATGCTAGTTCCAGTCTTTTAGCCTTCGGGTGGAAGGACCCGGCAAATCTGACAAAACAGAATACGGAAGGGTGTCATGTTTCATTTGTTCATGGTTGGTCTTGCCGCGGAAAAAAAATTGCTAAGCGAGCGATGTGCAATTTTCATGGAGGAATATGGAGGTTTCCTGAAATAGGGGTACCCCCAGTTCTCATTCATTTTAATGCTACTTTCCATTAAAAACCATCCAGCTATGGGGGTACCACCATTTATTGAAAGCATCCCACAGCCGGGCCTCATTCCGATGATCAACCACTGCAGGGCTTGTTCAACAGTTGTTCTACCATGAATTTCCCCCCATGAAATCCATTGAAATCCTGAATCTCATGAAATCCCTATTCGATTTTTGATGGCTTCACCTTCTTTTGGTGAAATCCCCAGATTTATCCCGGGCCGTCGATTTTTGATGGTCAAATCCCAAAAAACTGCGCAAAAAACTGGCGCCGCTAATTACGGCCGTAGGCTTTGGAGGACGCCACTGAAGCCCAGAAACTCCTGTCAGATGCCTCCGACCGTTGTGGGGTGTGGGAGCCCAGAAAATTGAGAAAGGTGACAAGACATGACATGACCATGTCAGATTTCATTGGGGGAGTTCATCCGGGATTCATATTGATTCATTGATTCATGTATTGATTCATGGTGAATCATAGATAATGATATGGGATCATATTCATATGGTGTACGCCCAGTGTATGCTGTATGTTTACTTAAGACGTTGATTCATGGGAGATGTTATCTCACTTTATGGAGATATAATGGGGATACAATGGGATATAACAACAAAGAATGATGCCCTTCAGAAATGAAACCTGGCAACTGTACATACCCTAATTCGAAATGTAGGTTTTCAGCTGGGGAAATAATCTATATATGGGGATTGTGTTTTTTTTCATTCCCGGAGGTTAATATGACAATTACTAACGAACATGACCATCTTTCGGTTCGTGAAAGATGAACACTACCCATTTGGTAGCTTAATACTTTAGTCCTGTGGTGTCTTTTGCTATTTTAGGGATAATTATATATGTATGTGTAATAAGTATAATTATATATTAATTATGTTTATATATATATATCATAATACAGTATATATATATATATGTATCTAATTATGTGGAATACTTAATATAATTATGTATGCAACCAACTACAAAGAACTGCAGCGCGGCGCGCAACATGCCACTCTCATCCAAGCAGATTTTCCAAAGCGATGCACATTGGATGACCAGAGGCGTGGTAAAAACCGCAGCTTGCATTCAAAAGACAATCTCATGGTTGTGAAATATATATATATACATATGTATATATATATAAACATATATATATATATAAACATAGATAGATATATATGCATAGCATATAGATATATATTATTATATATAGCATATATAAGAAAACACCGAAGATATCTCCGTGAAATAAAAAAAGGGGGTTCAGCAACAAACCATGGTGGCCATGGCTCGTTCCAAGGTGGCTTCCTGTCTGCTGCTGCAAGCAGAGGCGGCGCCACAGCATGACTTTTAGTAACTTTTACTGTTTGGTGCAATGTGGGGCCCCCCAGTTATAAGTTGGTTTATAAACCCCATTAACTATAGTTATAAGTACCATAAACCATAGTTATTGGAGTTTCAAACATGGCAGTCTGTCAAAATCCTATACCCCTGGTGGACATCAAAATAGCTGGGGTTTATGGATGTGAATAACCCACTAAAAATGGTATTAATAGGTATTGATCCATACCCACATTTTTTATTTTCCATAATATGGTTAAAACATGTTAAAACCACCAAGCAGTTTAGCTAGCGTGACAAAAAGTAGCCTATCATACCCTATCTATCGTTTTTTGTTGCCGCTGCCATTTGGGAGGGAGACTCTACTGGTAAAACGTCGGAAAGTGGACGCTTCAAGCCTCAAAGACATCATCTTCCAGCCCGCCATCTATGGTCTATTCCACCACAAAGATGGAACCCATAAGGTCTTCTCTATTGGGTTGTAAGCCCAGTTCGGTCGCAAAATTCTACTTGCAATCCTCCTTCTATTACGATAGTACTTTAGGTGTGGTACGTGAAAATGGGCTATACATACTGAACAAACACCCGATTCCAATCGATTTTACATGACTTTCCCAATAAACGCCATACATCGGAGGCTACATCCCCCATTTCGCAGGTGAAAGCCGTCGAGGGCCAGGAGTCAGAGGCTCTCACTCTCCGGACGCAGGCGTGGCCAAAATGCGCAGCACCAGTTGGGAAGTTCACCCTTATGAAGTACCCTCTGGTAATTTAACAGTTTGCTATTGAAAATGGCCATAGAAATAGTGGATTTTCCCATTGAAAATGGTGGATCTTTCCATAGCTATGTTAGTCATTACCAGAGGGTAATTACTTCTAAGACAAATTGGGATTTAACATGAATTAACCAAGAACCATGGGACTGTGATATGGATTTAGAACGGATTTATAGCTGGTTGGTGGTGACTGGAACCATGGAATTTTGAATGACTTTCCAGAAACAGTTGGGAATGTCATCATCCCAACTGACGAACTCATATACTTTCATATTTTTCAGAGGGGTGGCTCAACCACCAAGCAGAATTGGGTACCAAGACACGGGCGTTCAAACCTGACAACAAGGGGCAGTTCACCAAGCGTTTCTATGGGGATATGAATCAAGGGCATGTCTCGGATGTCACCTACAAATGAGGCTTCAGATGAAGCCTTCCCTGGCTTCGCCATGGATTTAGAATGGATTTACCCTCTGGTTATTTAACATAGCCATGGACAATGGTCCATTTATAGATGGTTTACCTATTAAAAATGGTGATTTTCCATGGCTATGTTAAATAACCAGATGGTATTACGGTCAGTTTGTAAACATAAATAGCTGCTGACTGAACGGTGGAGATCCCCACGCTGGGTCCCATGCTGCCCTGCACAGGCACAGGCTATGCTGAAGTCACCAACGCAGGCGTTTCTGTGGCCTCTGGTAAACATACAAAAAGCTGTGGAAAGATCCACCATGTTCAAGGAGTAAATCCACGAACTAAATGGGCAATTTTCAATAGTTATGTAACAAATTACCAGAGGGTAATGTTGGTTTTGATCCCAGGGGATAGTCTCTGATAAGTTGACACAGAAAACCCCCATGTTTCGATCTGGGTAAATTTCATCACAACCTCACGTCGCGACAGAGCAGTGGTTCATCATGGTTTTTATAGGGACATCATCCCCAATTACGGCCTTAATTAATTCACAAGATTCAGGTGAGTGAAATATTTTATTAAAAAAAAAGCCAGATAGATCATCGAATTAAACTGGGCCAGGTTCATCCTTTTTGAATAGCTAAATTCATGACCAGAGGGTAGCAAATGTTGAAACGGTGCAACCTGGTCAGCAGCTGATTTTTTAGGGACGGATTCGGTGTATTCCATGAAACGCTCTCAAGCATTGAACATGGCACATAGAAAGTTCGTGGATTTACCCATTGAAAATGGTGGATCTTTCCATAGGTTTTTCATAGTATGTTTACCAGAGGGTACTATCCTTTACGAATGGTTATATAATGGGCTTATCATTCCTTGGAGTTATTTCACTGACTTGTAACTGGTTTTTAGGGCTACAACGGCTACAGAAACCCTGGATTTATATGGATTTCCTGGGTTTGGTTGGTTGATAAAAGTGGATCGCCGGATCGTTCAGAACCAGTCAACAGCTATGGTCTCCATTTTTAGTTTCGACATTTGGTGATCCATTGCCGTGACGGATTTTGTTTCACTCAATTTTTGTTGCTTCTATTCTCAATAAAAATGGGAGGTTAAAACATGTTTAGGTGTTTGTCGCTATACCAACATGTTCGTTGTTTGTTGTTAAAATTACTTTTTTGTGGTATAAGTGGACTCACCCTGCACTTAGCCCCCCAAATTTCCTAAATCTGGCTCCATGTTTGGGAACATCTTTTGAATCTTCTTTCGGAATATAAACTAAGCTTTCAGCCCACAAACCTTTTTTTCAGCTAAGCACCTTTCAACAATCGCTAAGCCTAATATCAATGGATTGGTTTAAGGGAAAATTTTAACCGGAAAGCCCCATGATCTTCATGGGAAAATCTATGGTTTCCGGTTAAGATTTTCCCCAACAAACCAATCCATTGGTAATACCAAAGTGCAGCCGCGTGCCAGGCAGATACATCTAGCGTTGAAATGCCACGGGCAGCCCAGCACTCAGGTCATTAAACAAAAATGGGGATAGGGAAAAACAATCCCCTGCCACTGGTATTTTTTACACCCCCCCGAAATCATCAGAAATCATGGTTTAGTGATTAGTAAATCATCAGAAATCATGGTTTTTTGTGATTTAAAACAGATGTGGGACCATTTACAGTATTTGCGCTGTTGATGTAAAACTTATAAGTGTATTAGGAGGATGAGTAATTACTCAGAAATCTCCCGTTCGATGACCCAAGGCTGCATCGCTAGAAGGCCTCGTCGAGATGCAATGGGAAGATCACATCCATTTTTGCTTCAGAGGTGCGGTGTATCGCCACTAGAAACTGCGGAGGTTTCCCCCGAAGCCTCTGAGGTTAAGTGGAGGCCGCTGGAAGCCCCTGAAACAATCCAGAAAATCTGGTTGGTGGTTTGGAACATATTTTAGTTTTCCATATATTGGGAATAATCATCCCAACTGACTAATATTTTTCAGAGGGGTTCAAACCATATGTCCCAACACTATTTTTTCGCAGTTTAAATTAGTTCAGCTTGGTAGGGTTCGAGGTTTATTGTTTTACTTCCATCACCTGCAATGATGAACTCCGACGTTGCCATAATCTTCAAGAGCCAAATGACACTGGCCAACCATTTTTCCCTTTGACACTGGCCTTCTCTTGGGGTATATCCAACTTTCAGACAAACCCAATACATCACATTGAGCTGGATATCCCACTTAGTATCCCATGCAATCCCCATTGTTGGCCAATACCTTTTTCTATTCACATTTATATTCCATGATACCCCTTATATGAAATATCCCATAATTACTTAACTATGAGAAACACCAGAAGGAAACGCGTCATCACTTATCCCATTCTATCCCCATATTGGTGATACCCTCTGGTAATTTGTTACATGCTATTGAAAATGGCCATTCAAACAGTGGATTTACCCAGCTATAAAATGGTGATTTTCCATAGCTATGTTACTTTACCAGAGGGTATATACTACCACTAATATTTGTATTATGATCAATGATCACTGGGTAAGCAGTAAATCATGAGTGTATCCCCCATTGTATCCTCGAAAAATATCCCATTCTATCATATTCTATCCCCATATTGGTGATATTTCCCCATTTCTGGATGATTTCATGGCTGCTTCCCGTGCTTTTTTGAAAGGCCGGCCGTGATGCCCAGCTTGGCTCAGATCCGGCCGTGCCATGGCGGCGAGCCATGACAGCATTTGGGAGGCCGGGTTTCCAGAAACACCCAGGACCCAGGTATATATCATATACATATGGTATACATATGATATATATACATATATATATGATATGTATATATATATATGATATGTATATATATCATATATATATATGTATATCACATATATATATATGTATATATACACATACATAATATATATATATATATTATTATATTATATTATATTATATTAAATTATATTATATTATATTATATTGTATTATATTATATTATATTATATTATTATATTATATTATATTATATTATATTATATTATATTATATTATATTATATTATATATATATACATATATATCACACGCATAGTTTATATATATATATATCACATATATGTATATATATTAATATGTTACATATACAAAATACAGATATATCACATATATGTATCACACATATATATATATATCATATATATACATATATATATATATCATATACATATATATATATATCGCATATTTATATAGATAACCCATATAAAGCAAGGCCCATGTATAACTGGGGCACGATATGGCTATCAGAATTGGCCACTTACGACCAGAATTCCCTTGAACTAACAACGGCATCTCATTCCAGTGACAAGGGATCATGATCCCAGTCATCAAGGCTCGTTTATAGCAATCCTAAAATAGATAGAATATGGAAATTTCAATACATTCCCTAAAATGGGAACCATGTTGAATATTCCATATTCTATCTATGTATATATACATATAATTATACATATATGTATATATATATATATGTATGTAACAGCATAATATTCCTATCAAGACAAGCCGTCTAACTCCAGAGAACCATCATCATCCAATGCGGAACAGCTGCGTTTCTGGGAAAATGACACAGCAGCAGAGCCCGCCATTTCCACCATATTAATAGATATTGGGCATATATATATATGTATATATACATACATATTGTATATATATATATATCTGGGTAAATTATAACGACCTCACTACGACCGAGCCCTGGAAATCATGGTTAGTAAGGGGAATCATCCCCAAATGGCCGAACTATTCAGATTAGTGAATTATTATAATTTGCCTTCCCCAGATATATGATTGGGCACAACCTATATATGTATATACACACTATATTAATGGGGGTATGTTAATTGGGAGGACATAACATCAGACCCTCCAAGACTGGAAGAGAAACTCTTTAAACCTGTGAAAAAATCGCATTTGAAGCTAGGCCACTCCTTCATTGGAATCCCCCTCTCAAAGATTAAGCATAGCCCATATGGTCCATGTATGAGATATTTACCAACATTTACCCCATAAATGGTCCAAATGTAGGTAAATATACTGTACATGGAGCATATGGGTAGTTGAGAAGGTTTGTACTAACTAATAGGATTTCTTGTGATTCCATTCCAGGACTCTCTGGACTTACCATTTGGTTATTTAACATAGCCATGGAAAATGGATCATTTATAGATGATGTTCCCATTAAAACCTCCATTTATATGGGATTTTCCATGGCTATGTTAAATAACCAGATGGTAAATCCAGCAATTTTTTGAAGAGGTCAATCATCATTTGCATGACATGATCTGTAAACATGTTTGTCAATGTCCACATGTTCAACAGCCAAAATGGGCACCAGATTTGGGATGGCCGGCTTTTTCCCAGGACATCCACCCCGGGAATCGTTTTTAAGGGGCTTCCGAAACAGCCCATTTTCAATGGCGCTTATCCCATGGCTACCCCAGAAACACGCCGCCTGGCAGCGGCACAGGTCTATGACTTCGTGAAGCCACTGGGCAGTGGCACCTTCGGAGTGGTCCGCGAAGTGAAATCCAAAAACCGAAAAAACCGAAGGGCGCCTTCGCATTTTGCCGTGAAGACCATTCCCAACACGGCGGGGCAGCCGGGTGGTGGCTCCATCAAAAAAAATACAAATATATAAGATTATATAAGTATAATGGGGATATTTAAGCATCGAAAATAATGGTACATTGAGAGCAGCAACACTTCAGATTTATATTTGATAAAATTCTATACTATAGGTAAGTTGGGAAGCAAAACGAGGTCAAGCTGGATGGATTTATGGTTTATGTAGTTTGATGTATCTAAGTTGGATGAAGAAAAAGACCAATTTGCAACTCGGGGGCACATGGTGTGGGAGTTATTGTTCTTGTGTCACAGAAAGATCCAAAAAACGCGATGGTTTTATTTGGCTCAGCTATGTTGGTCAAAAAGATGGGTGAG
Source organism: Cladocopium goreaui (assembly GCA_947184155.2). Taxonomy (NCBI): domain Eukaryota; class Dinophyceae; order Suessiales; family Symbiodiniaceae; genus Cladocopium; species Cladocopium goreaui. The sequence goes on from CAMXCT020000824.1 coordinate 314,208, forward strand.
CACCACATATATCCCTCCATATCCCCCATGATATGTCAAAGCCTCGAATCAACAAAAACAAACATAAGGTGGTGATTTCTCACCAACAAACTGCGGATCTTTCATCGAATGATTGTGATAGATGATGATCGGTGAATCGGTGAACATCTAGGCCCAGCTTGCAAGAACCAAGGGGGTAGCAATGACAAAACGGAGAGCTCCGTATGGGGATATAAGTGGACAGAACTGATAAATGATGGTTGTTTAATTACTACTTTGGGGACTATGCTAAGGTTCAATGATATCCGATTATGATTTCTGGTGGATATGTCATGATATGTCTATATTATAGTATAATCATAATCACTATGATTTATGGTGGACATGTCATTTGTATCGTTAGAATATAGTTCGAATTGCTATCTAGAATCTAGACACTAGACACTATTTTTACCATTGGTGTCTCACTTAAACAACGCGTTCTTCAACGCTTTTCGCTGCTTCGGAGGCTGACACAGAGATGGCCTTGATGCAAAAACTGGAGCATCATCCCCACGTGCTTCGCTTGGAGCACGTGATTCTGGAAGAACAGGAGATACATTTGGTGATGAGCATCTGCCGTGGAGGCGATTTGCAAAACTGGCCGCTTGGAGTGGATATGGAGTGGATGAATCAACGTTTTGATGTACTTTTCGATGTGGAAAACTGGAAAAGCCATGCTTTCCGGTTTGGAAAATGAATGAACATGATCTATATTGATCTTAAATAATGGGGGATTTTCCAAAAAAGCCTTAGTTGACCGGTCACCAAAAATGGCTCAGCTGGATGATCCTAAGATCCATCGCTCCTCCGTGGTTGATGTTTTGGAGGTACATGGCTATGTTTTACCATCTGGTTATGACTAACATAGCAAACTGGAAAATCCCCAAAAGAAATGAAGGTTTAGTTCGCTGGGAAAATCATCTATTTCTATGGGCCATGGCTTCCATGGCTATGTAACAAATAACCAGATGGTACATTATTTTACTATATTTTTCTTGACAGACTGTGGTCTCCCCCCAGCGAAATACTGCGATCAGCCACGGTTGTGAATGCAGGGTTGGAATTCTCAACAAGTACAATGTGGGCCCTCCCAAATATAAATTGGTTTATAAGCTCCATGAACTATACTTATAAATCTTATAAGTACCATAAACGATAGTTATTGGAGTTATGTTCACCAACCAGCCTAAACCAACCTTTACATCACCCCTGTCTCTGGAGTAAAATGTTTTCACCGCCTTTTTGGGGACCTGCTCCATGTTCCAAGTATGCCGCATTCAATCTGGATCTGTATTTGGAAACGTTTGCTCACATATATATATATACATACATATGTACATATATAATGATAGATATAATAGATATATATATATAAATACATACTTATGTACATATAGAATTATATATATATACATATGTACATATATGATCATATATATATATATATATATATGTACATACACAGCACAGGATACGTTTTTCCACTATTCTCCAAAGCGAGAGACAAGTGGTCACGAACCCTGCTGTGCGTCACGGGACCGATCTACTTCTGGTTACCTTCTCCTTTCTTTGTTTTGTTGTTTGCTCCTTTGTTGGGGTGGTGATATTAGTAGTAGCCATTATAGACCATATACCTAATGGTTGGGTGATGTTCAATGGGGACATTTAATGACCCATGTTGTTGGGGTGGTTTTGGGGTCCACTTGAGTGCATCTACACGAAAATTTCTCCTGTTCTTTGCATTTTCTCCTTTTGATTGTGTTTCTCCAACTGACGGAAAGCTGCTGCGGACGTGTAATTCGTCTAGAAGTGCACATGGCTGATGAAAAGAAGTACACACAACACTTAAGATAAGTCCAACCTATGATAAAAACAAAAATAACAACAAGCGACTCCCTAGTACCATTGCTTCTTCACATTTGCTTGACCACCTGCTCGAGGATTGAAGAGCGCTGGGACGACGAGTTCACGGCCGGGACCAAGTATTACGACGCGCCGGGCACCAGCGAAGTGGCCGTGCTGTCGCGCCAGATGTTGTCGGCAGTGGCCTACATCCATCATCTCTCCATAGTTCACCGGGACCAACTGGTGGTGGTGATAGAGGTGTAGCCGGCCTGGTAAACATACAAAAAGCTATTGAAAATAACCATTTATAGTTGATTTACCCAGCTATAAAATTGTGGATCTTTCCATAGTTGTGTAAACATTTGCGAGAGGGTAAGATACCAAACTCTTGAACCAACAATATGACAATATGGGGCAGAAGAGAAAAGGCTGGGTTTCTCCAGGCTGGGCCTGGGCCTTTTTGTGGCAATTGTCCCCAGAATCTTAATGGGGAAAATGATGACCGGATTTGGAGCTACGTCGTATACAGTACCCTCTGGTAATTTGTTACATAGCTATGGAAAATCACCATGTTTAATGGGAAAATCCACTATTTCTATGGCCATTTTCAATAGCTATGTTAGTTTACCAGAGGGTATCTTAAGCTTAAGTCTCAGACACATCATCATATCTTCTAGTTTTTGCTTGGTTCCCAAGAGTGTTTTCTGCCGCCCCCAAATTCTCATAGGGATTTTTCGAAAAACAGCAGCCATTAGTGGTCAGGATTCCTCTTTGGTATGACCAGTTGCACAGGACATCAAGCCCGCGAACTGGTTGCTGAGTGGCGGCTTCTTCCCAGTCCTGAAGCTTTCAGATTTCGGCCTAGGGCAGGAAATGACACATCCCGGTGAGGCAGGGCGGTTTTTCGGAACCACGGTTGATGACTACAGAATCCACGGAATCACTACACCCGGTCACTAAACAGCCAGTGATATAGCAGTTCACAGGGTGGTGCCCCAGTGATGTGAATGTTGCTTTAGAACCCCCATAAACTATAGATGTATGATTCTGTATGATGTATCTATAATAAACCCTAGTTATTGGAGCTATAAACAAATTTAGCCAAGGATGGGGCGCCGCCTTCTAAATCCCTGAAAGATCTTGACGATTTATTCGAAGCATCTGACATTTTGCTGCAAAGGGTGCAATCTCAGGGCCTATAGCGCTCTGTTTATCATGGTATCCTACCACATATCCCGATATCCCCAAATCACCACCATTCAGTTCGATGATTTTCCCATTTTCCCAGCTCTAACCTCCATTGAGTTTGGGGATTTTCCGTGACTGAAGATCTCAGCACTTTCACGGCCATCTTCAGGTGATGAAGAAAGCCTGCGGCTCCTCTATGTACATGGCCCCTGAAGTTTTTTCGGGCTGTTACACCGAGCTTTGTGATGTCTGGAGCAGCGCAATGGTGATCTTTGAGCTGGTCTGCGGCAAGCCATTCTTCGGCCATCTCCCTGAACGGCAGTTGGAGCAGGCACGATAGTCGTTTGGCAAAAACACCAAAATATGATGGAGTTGTCCAAGGACAATGGAGATTTATATAAGTTCATTTGATGTGAAACATCATTTATGTGGATATAACGGGATATATGGGGATACATGGGAAGTCCAACGTGGTTAAATGTTGGGCTTGTGGACGAACTAACTCATTTCAGCGGAATATGACACGTGTTGTGATAATTCCAACTTCAAGGGATTGGTTAAAGAGAGAAATTACAGGACACCCTCTCCATATTTCATGAGAAAATCCGAAAATCCATTGTTTCCTGTAGATGTTCCCTTAAACCAATGCATATAGAACTGAGAACTGACCTACCCTCAGTCAAAAATGGCAATTGAGCATCCACCATTTATCATCATTTATAGTCAAAGTTCCCAAATATAAACCTCCATTTATAGATGCTTTTCGGATTCAAACCACTTATGGAGGTTTTCCCATTGCCATTGATGTTGTTGAGGCCTAGCCGCCGTTCGCAGACATGTTTTTGGCTAGGCAGTCTATGGTGAGATGAAGCTGGATCAGGCGGACTGGGAGCATCAGCGACCTTGGCTGAAGACTTGGCTTCAAAGTCTCCTTGTGAATCTTGGAGCGTTGGAGCGATGCTGTGGGCTGTGGCATTTCAAATCATGGAAGCTATAGCCGGTATAGCCCCCAAGGTGACCAGGTGACCCCCTCAACATTTAACGTATGAAGACGCTCCATGGCAAGATCATTTTCCAGAGCTCTGTTAGTTTACTGGTGGTTAATGAGTTGTAACAAATTACCAGAGGGTAATGAGTTGTTGACCAATGCATTGGTGGAGTTTCAGTCGAATCCATGGCATTGAAATGGGTGGTGTTCACCCTTCCGATCACCCCGGCCCGACGCAAGGAAAGAGGTGGATGGAAGGCCAAGTGCCAGCAAGGCGTTGAATCATCCCGAAGTTCCATGGTCTTGTTTGAGAAAATGAGTTGAGCAGTGGCTGGTGGCTAAACCCCTGTTGGTTGATGATTATAGTAGTTTAAATGGGATTTTAAGCATGAACATATGGGGATAATGTCAACCCTGGATTTATAAACCCCTAGGCTGTTTAATTCTGTTCATTTGGGGGGGTACCATTCAAGTATCAGATTATGACTTATTCGTGAATATAACTGATAAATGATGGTTGGTTGATGATTAGTTCCGGGATTATACTATCCAAATCTATCCAATCTATTCGGGATAATCATAGTCCAGGGGAACCCCATATCAACCAGTATGAAGGGACCAGGGTTTTGAACACTGCAAACATTTCACTTTTTGGTTGGTGGTTTCAACTATTTTCTGGTTGGTGGTTTGGAAGATTTTTTATTTTCCATATTATAAGGGATAATCCTTCTGATTTACTTTCATATTTTTCAAGATGGTTAAAACCACCAACGGGTTTTTGATTTTCAACCATAGACATGGGATGCCGCATACTTTTTTTTTAACGATTTTTCTTGGATGAAAACCGCCAGCCAGTTGATGTGTGCCAGTTGAATGTTCCACTCCAATTGTCGTAACTGTTACTTTTGTTAGACAGAAATTTCAAAATTCTCAAAATGAAGTTAAACGGAGATTTAAAAAAAAATCCACTCATGAAGGGATTTTGTACAGGGAATCAGTTTTGGATGTAACTTTCACCATCCCAGGTACAGAATGCCAGGTGGAACGGCAAATGCAACTGTACTGCAGCTTGGATCGCCAATGGGACGGCAGACAGGACGGTTGGACAGACCGAGGAGTTTGGTACCAGATCGACCAGATCGACTGCGGCAACGTTTTTTGATGGGTTCCAGAATAGGACAACAGCAATAAGATAGTTGATGAAGTTGATTGGAGATAGTTAGTTGATTAAGTTGATTGGAGATAAACACTGATATTTGATATTTAACTGGCCTTATAAATATCGCTGGTAGTAAGTTGATTGGAGATAAAGTTTTTGCGGCCAGCGGCCATGCCCAGCTGGATCATCCCCCTTGTGATCTCTGGCGGCCAGCTATGCAATGAATTGGTTCGGTCCCTTCGGAAGTAGCGGGTTGCCGATTCAATCGGCCACCGTTAAAAATGGGTCCCTTTTAAGACATGAAATTGATGAAAAACATGCTGAAGCAGCATCAGATGGTGGTACTTATGTACTTAATCTTAATCTGATCCATTCTTGTTTTGTTGCTTGACCCTACCCACCAAGATGTATTCATTTGAATTCTGGCCGGGACTTGGAGGATAAGAGTGAGATGCCAGCAATCCAATCTGGTAAAGAAGAGATCACCCATTTCCGTGGAAATTTCCCATTCATACAATGTGGGGCCCCCGTTAGATAGCTAAGTTGGTGAACACAAAACTATGGTTTATGGTACTTATAACTATAGTTAATGGGGTTTATAAACCAACAAACATCACTGGGGGGCCCCACATTGTATAAACTTGGGAATATGAAAACTTGCAGTTCATCACCTAAAATGAAATTTGGAGTGAGAATCTTCTGGGATTTTTTGTTTGATAGACCACATTATTGTTTGATGAACTATACTATGGATATCGCGCTAAAAATTGTGGCGCCTGTGGATTCGCATCAGATGGCAATCCCCAGCCATCATACGGGGGATGATTAGAGTCAGAGTCTTGCCCAATTCAGTGGCTATATAGCAAGTTAGATCCCCATGATTCAAACGTGTGCTAGCAATTTTGATCTTCCCCCATGGAAACATCGTAAGATGAACAAAATTCATATCATAATTCACATCATAACTCACCCCTTCCAGATGCTCTCTAAAAAACGCTCGTTTCGTGCCGGGCCTTGGCCTTCAGGTTTCTTAGGAGCAAAAAATATTCTTCTGAGCGTGGCGACTGTCCATCCAAAGGATTGGACGCTGTGTGTAGGGCGTTTTTTAATCAGCCGGGATGAGCAGCTCGCACCCATCAGACTGGATCTTTTTGGTGGTTAAACGAATTTCATAAACCATCCCCCAGTCATCAGCATAAATAAATAAATATATATATATAGGTGGTATGTTTACTATAACGTATAGTTGATGGTTTTAACATGTTTTAAGCACATTCGATGAATATAGCATGATAAACCCTCTGGTTATTTGTTACATAGCCATGGTATAGATGGCCCATAGAAATAGATGGTTTACCGAACTAAACATGGGTGGATCTTTCCATGGCTATGCAACAAATCACCAGAGGGTAGCTCAGAAATCCAGGCTTTGGACAGATCCGTGGCATGCCTGGGAGTCGCAGCTGGTTTTCAGCTTGTTTTCTCATGGAATGGGTCAGAAATTGGGGACACCCGGCCTGGTAAACATACAAAAAGCTAGCTATTGAAGCCATGGCCCAATCGAAATAGTTGATTAATGTTGATTTACCCAGCTAGAACATGGTGGATCTTTCCAGTTCGCAAAATGTGGCTGTTTACCAGAGGGTATATTTTGGTTATATGGCCCTGTAAAATGCGTCATTTTCTGTACTAAACCATCAATTGATTAGGATTATTCTGAGTTTGATTCGTACCATCTTGTAGCCGTTTCTGGCGTGCTTAGACCCACCAGCCCTGATGATTCACTTATGATGGCTATGATGCCAAGACACATTTCACAAACACTGGTGGACTTAGCCAATGTTCAGGTCCTGAAGTTCCTTCTTCGGTCTGGGTAGACCTTGGTTTGGTAGGCGGATACCTTTATTATCCTTTATTTACTTCTCTCCAGAACCGGAGGAATCTTTTCTTCATTTCTCGGCCTATGATAATCATTGGGTAAGGTTTAAGTATTTGTATCACGCAAACAGACCCTGAATCCATGAGTTCAATCCCGGTTTTTGACGGTTTTTTGCTTTTCCAACCTAGATATTGCGTTCCTTCCAAAAATATCAAACTCCCGTATGATGGGCAAAAAAAACGACCTGCATCGGAGTGAACATAGTGAACCGGGACATTTTCGGAACGTGGTTTTTTTCGGGAAAATCTGCAGGAACTACCCTCTGGTTATTTAACATAGCCATGGTATAGATGGCCCATTTATAGATGATTTTCCCATTAAAACCTCCATTTATAAGGGATTTTCCATGGCTATGTTAATTTTCCAGATGGTAAATCATATAGGTTTGTGGGGAACGTAGTTTCTTCCCAGCTAGATGTGCCCTGAGTGCCGCACCTTTTGACATGTCAAGTGGCCAAAAAAGCTGCGGTGCTGACTATGAAAGATGAAATGAAATCGTGGGGAAAATTTGCAGATGATCAGCGATATCAAAATCAATGGGATTTCGAACATGGTTGAACAGAATGACCATTGGGATTATAACATATTAAATAACATATTAAATAACATATTAAATAACATATTAAATAACATATTATAGCCTCCATCAATTAAAGGTTATGAAAAACCATCAAAATCGGATTTCGACCTGATCAATATTTGACGGATCATCCCATCATGGTGATCCGAACAACTTCCGGTTAAAAATGGATGGGAACATGGGAACAGGACAGCCTTGGAATGAAACCCTTGGTTTCCATAGATTACCAGCACAATAGAAACTGCTAAACCACGGTGATTCATTCCCTGTTAATCAGTCCATAGATGATTCCTGTTGAAATCTCTGAGAAACTGCAGTAGATTAAGAAAACACCAACCACTTGCGACCAGTGGGAGAACCGTTTGAAGTGATCTAAGCGCGATTCAATATCATTACAAGGACCAATTTTTCTCCAATTCACATGATTTCACAGTTGCTTTCATTCGTTGGGTCTCGCAACCATATATATATATATATTATATTATATATTATATATTATTAAAAAAAATAAAATAGTAATAATAATAATAATGATAATAATAATAATCTAATACAATGATATATATTTATAGTTATATACCTACACATATGAATATGTTAAGATACCAGCAAGATATGAAGCCACCGAAACCCTCATTGCGCCCCAGTTGGGGTCAGGTCTGCAAGGGCGTCCGGTGTCCAATGTGGTCAAGGGAAGCTGATGCTCAAGCGGACGCTCACCGCGTGTCGGTGCAAAACGGTCCGACCGATTGGTGCACCAGGGACTGGTTGGGAACCAGCGATTTGGGTATGATATGGAGGTTTCCATAGGTTTCCTAAGTCATGGGGGTTTCCTAACCCCCAGTTCTCATCTTTGATTTTGGGATTTTCCATATAAACCATCCATCCATTTGCGGTTTTGGGGTAGCATTTTTTTGGAAACCTCCATCTGGATGCTGAAAAAACATGAAAAAACGGAACCTCCCCACCCAATATCACCTTGCTGAATTGCGAGCCTGAGCCAGTAGTTGAGCTGCAATTTTTCAATGGATTCTTTCCCAATGAAAATCAATGAAACAGAGGGATTGATGCGAGCTTGACATTGCCCAGCAGAATACTATAGTTTTTTGGGGCGCCATAGATGTCCAGTTCACTATTTTCTCAAGCAGCTATCAATGCATGTACAGGAAACAGGATTCAAAATCGACCCTTGTCTATTGTTCCCAGAAGGTCAACAGTGGAACATAGTGGAACCAACGAACAGCCGGCACATTTTCGGAGTTGAGCCACCCGCGATCAGGAGGAAAGCCAGAATCCACTCCTGAGAATATCATCAACACAATGAGCTGATGAACAGCGTGAGACGGGAGCATCAGTTTAAAAGCCTGAAATCGCATCCAGTTTCTCCCAATCCGGCCCAGGGAGCCAAGTCAAGGCGATGTCAGCATCTTGCATTGCCCTTGTTTCGACCTCTTTTTTGCTGCCTTGAAATTATCTCAAACAGCTCACCAGAGCCTTGGAAAGGGGAAACAGCTGCTGGATTTGGAGGATGGAACAGGAAGATGTTTTCTCATCCAACTAGCTCGATGTGATAAGCCCAAGGGTTAACCATGCTTAACCTATCCTTAAGCGTTTAGCAACTTGGCAATAAGGTAAACGGGGGCGCCATCTTGTATGCTAGTGTCAAAGCACCTGTACAACCCATGGAAAGTGCTCGTGGATTTATAGAGGGTTTTCCAATTGAAAATCCCATTGACATCGGAAATGTCATGGAAATTCGGCTTTTCCAATTGAAAATCCCATTGATGTCCACTCAAAATGTCCACAAATTTCCACAAATCCCAGCTTTTCCAATTGAGATGTGGAAATTTCCCAGCTCGCCATAGTGACACAACCGCGCCATGTGGTCCGTGCTCCTTAGCGCACCTTTCGCAGATGCACTGGACCTGGGGTCAACTGCTTCACAGCTGGAGGACTGTGCCCGGCTGCTCATGGAAACACGCGCTGGAACGCGGCATGAGGAGCGCCACAGGGACCGACAGATGGGCAGGGACCGATGGGGATCGTTCACCCATTGCGGAAGGGGGCTTCAACCATCCAAAAATGGTGACATACTGTGGATTTTGTGAAATCCTGCACCAGTTGGTATATGGTTTATCCCCCAATCCCATTATTTACAGTGTTTCACAGTTTGGTGAATTTCCCCCAACAAATGCAATTCAACATGATTCAAACAACAAAAGTGGGGGTACAATTGGGATTTTCCAAAGAAAAACTGGGATTGAACATTGACTTTTACTATATTATAGATACAGTCGTTGGTTCATGTGCATCACGCTAACTAACGGATGGGTTTGCGGTGGATATATCTACAGTTGGATGGGTGAACATAATCAGTGTATACAGACAGTAACTAGGACATGATGGGTATTATTCTATATATATAGTATATTACTGTATATTTTACATATATACATGGATAATTACGTTTGATTTACCTAACTTTCATCATTTGGCAATCATGGGTCTATCCAACACAAGTCCTGTTTATAAAACAACTTCCCTCTCCTAAATCAACTACAATTCCACACTTTTTTCCCATGAGTTTGCTAGTAAAGTCATCATTTCCTCTCATGAGTTTGGTGGTTCCTAAGTTCGAAATCGCGACTTGTTGGTTTATTTCACTCATATTGAACTGTTTGGCTGGGCAATGGATTTATTTAAGTGGTGAATGCCTGGGTGATATCCCCTTTGAACTGGGACCCCATAGTTAGCTAATTATGTTTATATCTCATATATTCTCATATATAAACAGGGTCTATAGTGATTATTTCTCTTGTTGGATGGTTTACAAACCAACTTATAACTAGGGGGCAATACCTTATAAAGGGGTTTACAACTCATATATATGTATATATATATATATATACGTATAGATACATTTGTGGACTTTTAGATATGACTGGCTTCAAAGATACTTATTTTGATATTTTTCCCCCAATACTTGGATTTATCAGCGATTATAATTATATATATATATATGTATGTATGATGTTACATGTTTGTTGTTTACCCTAGGTCAAGCTAAGATAGATGTGGAAAACCTATGGGCTTTGAACCACTTGCTACTTAGGTTTGCTGATGCTTAGTTCCATTTATCTCTGATGACGATCCCATATACAATCCAAATATCGTCCCTATGTTTGATAGTAATCCCATCCATAAGATCGATGTTATGACTCCAAGTGGGGTCATCATCAATTACAGTTTACCCTCTGGTAATTTGTCAAATAGCTATTGAAAATGGCCATTTATAGTGAGTTTTACCATTAAAAATGGTGATTTTCAATAGCTATGTTAGTTTACCAGAGGGTAATATGTGTTTATGTAATGTAATGTGTATTTTTCTTGATTAAATCCACAATGTTCTTCAATCAAGAATGCTCAATTCCCTCACGTTCCTCTCATTATTCATTCTTGATGGAGGTTTTAGTGGGAATATCATCTATGAATGATGGCTTGTCCATTTGTGTTTGATTACAGAAGGGTAAATATGGTTTAAATGCAGCAAAATGGTTTAAACCATGTTTAATACTTGAGATTAAGGGTTGAATGTATTAAGCAATACGCATGGTTGAAGGCATTATCCAATGTTCCATGAATATTCCAGTATATCACCATAAATATCATCATAAAATCACCATTTCTAGATGATTTTCCTATGGGAGTAATTCTTTATAGCTATATTCAATTAGATTCCCATTATATATATATATATGAATTTATATTTCTAGCAATTTCTTGCCCATATTCCAGGGCCGAACATATTCCATGCCAAAATAGCTGGGAAATTTCAGGGAATTGCGAAGACCCCTTTCAGGTGAAATTTATATTTCATACAGTTTGCCAAGTATTCCTTTTCTTCTGGCACGTACGTTGTCGACTGCACATGTTCTTCCCCAAAGAAGATCCTTACTTTCAACAATTTCTGGAAATGTCATAATTAAAAATGTTGAGCTTTCCAAAAATGGATTAATAATGTTCTTATGGAAATTTGTCATCTACACTTTTCACGATCCCAAAACCCAATTCATAAGCTTTAAGCTTATGTTCTGGCACGCTTGGCTGGCCTTTCATCAGCAGCGCCATCCCCATCTTTCTTGACATCTTTGTGGCCCCGCAAAGAGCTCTGCACAACAGGATCTGGGAACACAAATCATCGACGATCCTGTTTTCTTCCGTGCAAAATAATTCCACCGATAGAGTACGATGCCACCCCTGGAGTGCGCTAATTTTCTGGAATGCGAAAATAAAACAGTATGCGTGGCCCCCTTCGACCTTCCCCATGAATCCAACACCAGTTTTTTCCATCATATACCAGAAAATTATCACATTTCACCCTGCTGAGCTTTTTTTTTCTTTTTTCTTTTTTTTTTTTTGGCCAAAATTGCCTGGAATGCGATAGTATGTGCAACTACAGACGTCTCACGAAAAACCGCTACCTTTCCCATATTCCAGAAAACGTGATTCCAGGCGATTTTAGCCAAAAAAAAAAAACGAAAAAAAAAAAAAGAAAAAAAACGAAAAAAACGAAAAATTACCGAGTACGAAGATTTTATGGAGTGCGAAGATCTTGCAGAGTGCGTGGATTTTATAGTATGTGCGCGTCCCTAGCTGTGGAGTGCGATGTCCCATGTGGAGTGCGAAGAATTTGTGGAATGCGAAGAATTCCGAGTATGCGTGGCTGGTATAGAGACCACATAGGGAAATTTCGCGGCCAGAACCAAAATTCCAATCCCAAAGCCGGCCCAAACTTCCAGGGGCACACCAGTGGGTTCTATTTTTCCAAGTTCACCTTGGGTGAGGTCCCGGGGAAGAAACTTGCTAATTTTTACTTAGCCAACCTTTAAAAACGTTACCTTTGACAACCCTGTCCTTCTTCTGTAGACAAATGAGGAAACTTCCTTATCAAAGCAGCCTTCAATTCATTCAACGTCCACAGCTCCTTTGGAACGACATAGGGGATAGAAAGCTGTGGAGGGGCATTCAATGGATTCGCCGTGGGCCAACTGTTCCCTCCAGATTGAGCTGAAATGCCTATCAAAGTAAGATACCAAAACCCAGGTCTGGAGTACGATGAAAACATGGTATGCGAAGATTTTCTGAATATGGGAATGTTGCCTTTAGAATATTCCCATTTTCTGCTGGTTATACCTGGACAATTTCCAAGAAACATCATTGTTTCATCGAATGAGATTGTCTTAAATCGATTTACTGCGCGATAGTCAAGTCAAAATCAGATTCCAATCAGGTTTAGCCCTAGTGGACATAGCGATATCCATTTTATACAGGATTTTCCCCTATATTTAGCCAAGTTGGTGCAAATACCTATACATATATATAATAACAATAGTGTATGATACGAAAATAACACCGCATAACTCTCCAAACTATATTTAGATGACTATAGTCTATGATACTTAAAACATCTTATAACTCTCCGAAAAACTATATTTAGAAAACTTAGAATCAACAAGACTTAGAACCTATACCCTCTGGTAAACTAACATAGCTATAGAAAATCACCAGTTTCAATGGGAAAATCCACTATAAATGGCCATTTGCAATAGCTATGTTAAATTACCAGAGGGTATTCGTGATGATTTCTCTAGTTTTCTTGTTCACCAACAAACAGAGAACTTCACCAAGGGCCCAACTCTCTGGGGCCAAGGAGCTGATGGAGTGCCGAGTGCCTCTCTTGGGCTCACTGCACGAGGACCAGATCCCGGGCTACAGCTACAACGCCACCGAGGAGCCATGCTTTCAGCACCGACATTGGTTGAACCACCCAAAATCGGTGGTTTTTGATGGTAAATTTGGGATAATTGGTGGTTGAACCACCCAAAATCTCGGGAAAAAAATGGGGTAAATGTATATGATAAACTGGTTGGTGGTTTGGAACATAGCTTTTATTTTTCCATATATTGGGAAGAATATTCACTGACTTTCATATTTTTCAGAGGGGTAGGTCAACCACCAACCAGTAAACTATGTAGACATGATGAGTTCACCAGCGAAAATTTGCGATAGTTCACCATTGGACATGGGGATTCATTTTGGTGCGAAAATGAGGAACTGGCTAAGGCCAACTGGACCAAAACTGATGGATACTTGGTGGCCCATCTGGAATTGGATATTTGTGGCTTCTAGCCCCCTGAAAATAAGTAGGGTACCTACCGGGTCCGTCCAGAGCTGGGGTGACTGCAGATCTGATTCAGAATGATCAAGTTGGATTAATCCTTCGAAGTTGTGTTGAAATCTCCATTCTCCAGATTTGTTTGTGGCTTCAATGGGAAAATTATAACGACCTCACTGTGACCAAACCCTGGAATCACCCCAAAATGGCTCAACATTTCAAGTTGGTGAATTATGATAATTTGCCCAGATCATTCTCCACCATTCCCAGGTGGGTGAACTCCCCCAGCTTTCCCAAAAATGGACCAGACAACGGGACCGCTAGGATTGCCATTTCTGGGCCAGCTATGCGGCCCGCGATCGCCACGTAGAGAGCAGCGGCGTACTGGATTTTATGCGCCTGGCGGCCTATCGGCAGCTGGATTTTCATCGAGATCGGTGGGGGGTTTAGCTGAGGAACATCCGCGACTGGAAAATCATGGAACATCTCCCATTCATACAATGTGGGGCCCCAGTAAACGATAGCTAAGTTGGGGGCCACAGAACTCCAATTTCACTATGGTTTATGGTACGCAAATAACTCTAGTATTCATGGGGCGAATCTAAACCAACAAACATCACTGGGGGGCCCCACATTGCAGAGGATTTTCCCAGCTTTTTGAATTCATCATCCTCCATCCAGTTCGTGGATTTCTGATTTCAGCAACTGGATGGGTGGACAAGTGATTAAGTGACCGATAACCGTCGTGACCGAACCCTGGATCCCCACATGACCGAACCTTTCAGCTGAGTGAATTAGTCTAATTTACCCAGATGGGTATTGGAAAATCCTGAGTTTTTTTGTTACTCGTACAACTGGAAAATAGGATAAAATGACCATAGCCAGCAAAAGATTACAATTGTTTGATGAATACCAAAGATTGGCGATGGAAATTGAGCAAAAAACGAGGGTATCATGCCCAATGGATCCAGCCTTACCTTCTTAGGAAGTATTTGGGAGTTAAAATATGGGGATATCAAATGGAAATATATCGGATATTTTTTTTTTGTAAATATATGGGAATATCAATGGATGTATAGATAATAATGGATAATCTGATTCGACATGTGGGATAATATCATTGGAAATATAGGAGAATCATTAGATATATGGAAAATTCATGAAAATTGCCTATAACTTGGGGATTGAATGGGACATTCCTCCATAAATTGGGATTTGAATGGGACAATCATCCCCAAGTTGGGATCTGAATCCAGGAAATTCCAGTCAGTCATCCCCGAACTCAGTTGAGGTTTATAGAATAGCTCGGAAAATCATCTACCCTCTGGTAAACTAACATAACTATGGAAAAACACCATTTTTGATGGGTAAATCCACTATTTCTATGGCCATTTTCAATAGCTTTTTGTATGTTTACCAGGCCGGGTACATTCCTGGCATTCCGGTAGTCGATGTTGACCACATTACCGGAGAATCCCCTGGCCCAAGGCGGCCAAGGTACTGCTTGAGCTGTTGTTACCAGGGATTTTACAGCACCGGTTGGCAGTGATCAGGTCGATTTGGAAGAGATGAGTCGGCCTCTCAAATCTCTCTAAAATGAGCTTATTTGTGCTTAGGGAATGGGGATGCTGGGATGATTTTGCCATAGTTATGGATTGGGTCATTCGCCCATTCCCTACGTTTAGCACTATCAGAGCTGGTTTCACGGTAGAAGTTGCTGTTCGAACTGGTTCTCAGGTGGCAGTGAGACTACTAGAAGTTGGGTGATGGTCAAAGTGCTTTCACAAAGGACTCCCTGATTGGACATATGATCCTTACTTCTTGGGTCCAATTTCAAAACCATCCTGAAACCTTTTCTTTGTGAGTTTCTTAATCCTGAAGATGGAAACCACAGTAGAGTCCACCAAATGTAAATATATGTAAAGTCCATTAAAGTCCATACTTTTCTCTTAAGATTTGATTCTGTCCTGTTTTCAGACAAGTCCACCCCAAAAAAAGATAAATAAACTCCAATGTTTTCAGACATTCCATGAAGTAGTTATATCACCATGTATTACTTATATAACATATATATGTCTAAGTCTATATCCCCATATCAGGTTGGTAAAATCTCCTCATGATCCCCAGCCAAGGTATGCACCCTTTGAGCCACCCCTGTTACCCAACGGCACGGCGCTCTACATCGGAGCCCATCGATCTGGCGAAGACGGACTCGAGTTCCATCGACGCCTGGTCAACCTGGATCCTTTGGGCTTGGGTGACCTTAGGTGCAAGGTGAGGTTCCCCCGAAAAACGAAATCGCAAAAAACCATAGGAAAATCATGGTTGAACTTCGATTGAAGCAACAAACATGGGGATTTCATAGGATTTTATAGCTGATCTATGATAGAAATGGGAATTGGATAGGATTTAAATGACAGTGATAGTGATTTCACGGCATTCCATGGGAATATAATAGGTATATCATCTTGGACCTTGGATTTGCTAAGTGGATTTGTTGATTTTTCCCAATGGGAAAGCTACTACTACTGAATGAGAATCCAAAAATGCATTTGTTTCCAGTCCGTAAGCAAATGCAAGTCAGCCTTTGTTGCCGGAAGGGGCCCGCTAGCTGAGTAATGTGTCTTTATTCACTAGGCGGACCGCTTGTTTTATGGTGGATATATCTATAGTTAGATATGATTCTAGAAGAACTTATGAGTTGGGAACATGAAAATAAGCCAGCCAAGTATATAAAGATTATTGAAGACTGTTTCATGGTTTATTGATATTGCTTGCCATAAATGGAGCAGATAGTAACAAGCCGAAAGTTACAGTTTGCAGGGTCAACAGTTAAAGACCTGGAGATGGATGGCTCAAAACAAGGATAACCGGTAGGTATCCGCCCAGTCTTGCGGTAGGTACCCAATTTTCATCCATACTGATATTCATATCCTGCAACTACTTCTTGTTTTCCCTGGGTCGCATGTTTCTGCCAAACGACTCGATTTTGAGGGAATCCATGTTTTTGCTTGGAACACCCTGTTTGTTTGGATGTACAAAAAAAGAGTGTTTTTTCCGAATGATGCTCCAGAGTTCACTGGCAATTTTTGCTTCGTGACTAGCTCACCAGGAAGATTTGCATTACAAATGCACTTGTTTGAGCGTCTTGTCGATGGTGATGGCGGGTTGCTGGAAAGCTATACTTGCGACAACTGGATGACAGGATTCTTTTGCCTGGTTAGTAGCAGAGAGGATGCTGAAAAATACTACCCAGCAAAATCTATGAGTCTTCACCATCTTAGACTTTTGTATGTTTGTGGCAGGTGTCGTCGCCTTTTGTAGCAATGCCCAAAACCAAGAAGGTTCATCCCAATTTAGGAAACAAATCTTGACATGCTCGTTTTTCAATGGTTCCGGGCAACCATCTATGATTGAAAGATATATAAAAGATGTTTCGTATGATTTGACAAGATTAAGGCCTTCAGCTTTCGGAAGGATTGTGCGAGGATGAAGGACACAGAGAATGTTTTAGGGACCCTAAACCAACCATTTGTGACTTCCAAAATGCCCATAATTAGTAACGATCCACAAGTTGTGGAGCTTTCTGAATGCCAGTTTCACACACTGCTTAGATCAGAAGATCTCGATGAGAAATGGACACGTGAAAACTTGCCAGATTGGAACAATGGCCCATAGATGCAGGGTGCAGGATGGTGCCCCCCAGTGATGTTAGTTGGTTTAAAACCCCCATGAATACTATAATCTGGTTGGTGGTGACCGGAACATTTTTTTATTTTTCCACATATTGGGAATGTCATCAGCCCAGCTGACGAACTCATATTTTTCAGAGGGGTAGGTCAACCACCAACCAGATAATCGTTAAGCCACAGCCATATCTCAACTGAACGCTATCTTCGAATCATCCTGTCGTCACAGCTAGTTGGTGGTACCCCATTGGGGACGATTGGCACGGCGGTCCCATCAAACCAACAAATGACATGTTTTTTCATCGAAGAATATACCTACAAATTATAAGTTCCCAACAAATTATAAGTTCTACAAATTATGTCCCATCATGGTTCTAGAAGAACAATCGGCATCCGTCTTAAATTACCCATATGCTCCATGGTGCTGGTATATTTACCTACAAAACTAGGTGATTTTTAGGGTAAATGTTGGTAAATATTCCATACATGGAGCATTTGGGTTATGGGGTAAACCTCCAAATAAATGACCATCCAATTCATTCTTAATAAGAGGGAAAATCATGGGAAAATGAAGTTTCTTAATAAGACTTAAACTATATAGTATTTTTATGGTAATCGCCCAAATGACAATTTTTAAATATTTTAAGAGGGAAAATGATGATAGACAGTCCAATTTAGGGGTTTCCCCCTAAGCTTTCACACAAAGCCTAATAGGATCTAATAGGTAAATCATCCATAAATGAGCAATTTTAAATAGCTACTGTGGATGGTTGCTAAATCCTGCACCAGTTGGTAGATGGACAAAATTTCATTATAATCCCATATAATAAAACGTGTTTCATAGGAATCCCATTAGTTACCAACTGATGCAAGATGGCTTGACCATCCACATTCGCAAGAATCTGTTAAGGGGAATCATGAATCATCCCCAAATGGCCGTAACTTTTAGCTGAGCGAAACATGATAGCTGGTTGGTGGTTTGGAACATTTGTTATTTTTCCATATATTGGGAATGTCATCATCCCAACTGACGAACTCATATTTTTCAGAGGGGTAGGTCAACCACCAACCAGATAGATTACTCGAAATCTATGAATAAGACATTTTACTATACCCAGATGCTCCATGTATGGTATATTTACCAACATTTACCCTAAAAATCACCCAGTTTTGTAGGTAAATATACCAGCACCATGGAGCATATGGGATAGCTATGCATGATACTCCTGTCCTCCTAGGCCTTCTCCCACCTATTTCGAGACTTTGAGCAGCTCGCTTCGGGGAGTGCCTTTGGCCCTCTGGAGCTGGATGGATTCGGTAGGGAAAAAAACAACAAAAATGGTGTTTAACAGAATTTAACAATCAAAAAAGGTGCTTTGCTTAGTTGAAAAAAAGGGAACTATCATAATTTACCATAATCTATCATGATTTATCATAAATTATAGAGATTTTTCGCCATGAATCGGAGAGGCGTTGTTGAATGTCCAATTTTTCCGTGCCTTGTGCACCGCACTACCGCCGGAGGCTTCATCCTTTCCGTTGTTCGAAAGCCAACTTCGGGATTCCGAACTGGGCGCTACCTGAAGTAAGTTCTCCGTTTATGTGAAGCAAATTTTTGTCCAATTCCCTAACTTTTGGTTGTTAAAAAAGTTGGGACACATCCATACTTATATGTGTTCCTTGGGTTTTGTTTCAACGTAGTTTTTTTGAAGATCCCCATGAAAGCCATGAAGGTTTTGTCAAGTTGAGAAATCCGGCCAGGCTGGCAATTTTCCAGCCACATTTGACACATTTGATGGTACTTGAAGGATCATCCCACGGCGATGGTCGCTGGTTTTTTTAAGCCTAATTGTTGTAGCTATCTCATCTACCCTCTGGTTATTTGTTACATAGCCATGGTTTTTCGATGGCCCTAATCGAAATAGATGGTTTACCGAACTTAAAAAATGGGTGGATTTTCCATGGCTATGTAACAAATAACCAGATGGTATAAATTGCTGAACCAACTAAGGTTATTAATTCTTATTAGCCACTTATTATCCGTATGCGATAATATTTTCATTTAAGGCTCAAAAACTCTCCTGGTTTTTCTAAGTACTTGCTGGTTATCCCATTGATGAATGTCTGAACTAACTATGGTTGCCAACCACTTTCTAAGTCGTGTACTGCTTGGTGGTTTCAAAGATTTTGTTTTTCCATTTCATATATGGGATAATCCTTCCCATTGACTTACTCATATTTTTCAAGATGGTTAAAACCACCAAGCAGATTAATATTTCATTATATCACCATTAAAACCTCCATTTATAGGCACTTTTTCTGATATGAACATGTCATATGTAAATGTCTGAACTAACTATGGTTCTGAACCACTTCTGATCCGAACAAATTGGGTGATCCTGCAGGTAACCGTATAGCAACCCCCCCTTTCAAAGTCGGCTGATACCGCCAAGCATACGTATATATATATATATATATGTATTACAATATAATATAGATTATATACATAAGTATTAATTATATTATATGTATATGTAGAGAAGATATCCTCCTTATTAGATAGATCTAAGTATATTGTACCCCCATTAGTTTAATTATACCCGTAGAGGATTATACACACACATATATATATATAGATTACAATTCCAATCCTCCCCATGCCTAGAACCATCTAAGCTGCTTTAAAACAATGCCATATTTCCATGTAAAAAAACCCTCAAAAAACCAACCTTCCAAGTTGTTGTCATCCCCAGGTGCCTGGTTTCATAGAACATCATGTTAAAATGGCCCCATATTTATGGATGGTTTATTTGCTGGAAAATCCATCTATAAATGAATGATTTAGGGATACCCCTATTTCAGAAAACCTCCATGTTGTTATGATTATCATCATCATTATCATTTTCTTTATCACTATCATTATATCCCAATTTTCATTATATTATATCCTCCATTATTTCCCATAATAACCTCATGAGGTGCCATCATTATCACTATGATTATTATTCCTTTATCACTATCATTATTTGAGGTTATCATCACTATCATGATATCCCAATTATCATTACATTATATCCTCCATATTTCCCGGTTATCAAATTCTCCCAATTATATCCTCCAATTATCACTATCATTATCATTATATCCCAATTATCACTATCATTATCATTATATCCCAATTATCACTATCATTATTATCCGCACTGGGATATGATGATCCATTATTAAATAACCTAAATCCCATACCAGGTGTCATTATTGTAATTATCACTATCATTCCCATAGGATCCATGTATGGAATATTTACCAACATTTACCCCATAAATGACCCAAATGTAGGTAAATATACCATACATGGATCCTATGGGATTATATCCCAGTTATCAGGAAACATCCAATTATCATTATCAAATAACATCAATAATCCTATTCTCATTATAACAGGTGATAATTGGGAGGTTATAATAATGATAATTCCTACTATTACAATATCCTCAAACAAGCCTTCATTATATCCTATCATGTTCATCAAATAAACTCTGGCAATTTAACAGTTCGCTATTGAACATGGTCCATTTAGAGTTGATTTACCTAGTAAGAATGCTGATTTTCCATAGTTATGTGGCTGTTTACCAGAGTGCCCAAATGGTTATTTTATATTTTCCATAGTAAAAATGGTGATGTTCCATAGTTACAATGTGGGCCCCCCCAGTGATGTTAGTTGGTTTATAAACCCCATTAACTATAGTTATAAGTATCATAAACCATAGTGAAATTGGAGTTATGTTCACCAACTTAGCTATCTTGGGGGCCCCACATTGTATGTTAGTGTACCAGACTATTTTTTTGGGGGTTTCAGTTCTCCAAGATCCCAAATTAGCCTTCATGATTATATCCTATCATTTTCATCAACCTCGTTGTCTCCATTATCACAACTGTTATTATTTGCCAGAAGGTAAATCTCCATTATTTATAGTTACAGTATAATCTATTGATTATGATTAACCACTATTAATTAACCACTATGAAAACCATGAGGGACAACCACCATGAACCGCCAAGTTCGCATGGTTATAATCCATTGATTATTATTATTAATCACTATTAACCACTATTAACCATAGGAAAACCACCATTCTGACCCACCAATTTCGCATGGTGATTTTCCCAGGTGCCCGGTTTCACGCTGCACAACTACGGCCTGGGCGCTCAGACGAAGCGCCGCTGGCTGCGGCTGCAGGGCACCGCCTCGCGGGTGGTGGCCTCGGAGGCTTCGGAGGCCTCGGGGAACGTGGCGACTTCACCATGGGGAAAACCTGTGAAAAACATCTGTTTTTGGCAACAAAATCCAGGAATTCCTCATTTTCTACAAGGAATTCTGATAGAGTGCTTGGACTGTATGGAAAACAAATGGAACAATGGGGGATTGAAGCAAGAAAAATATGAGAAACACATGTGGAAACATGATGAAAACTGATGATTTAAGCAAGCGAAAGTGGTGGAAGATGACGATTTGACAACCGCGAAGGTAGGGGAACATGAGATGTTAACTAACAACACTAATTACTGAGATTTACCCTCTGGTAAACAAACATAGCTATTAAAAATGGCCATTTATAGTGGATTTACCCATTGAAAAAGGTGATTTTCCATAGTTATGTTAAAAATTACCGGAAGGTAACTAACAAAAATGATTGAACATGAGGATTTACAGTTGGCAAAGGTGCAAGGTCGTGCTCCAGTTCGGGTTTACGGCGGAGATTCTCCATTCGCATTTTATGGGGACACTCCAACTTACAACTGGGGGTCATGACCCATAGAACTCATATAAGGATAGTTGAATATTACCCTCTGGTTATTTAACATAGCCATGGAAAATCACCATTTTTAATAGGTAAACCCAGGTAAACCATCTATAAATGGGCCATTTTCCATGGCTATGTTAAATAACCAGAGGGGGGTATATACAAACCGTATAACTACAGGTTTATAGTAGCAACAACAAGATACTGTAGTTACTTCCAACAAGATGGAAAAGTAAAAGATAGTAAAACTGGTTGGTGGTTTGGAACTTTTTTTTTATTTATCCACATATTGGGAATGTCATCATCCCAACTGACGAACTCCATCATTTTTCAGAGGGCTAGGTCAACCACCAACCAGATTATGATCTATATTCCAATTAAATCTTGTATCTCAGTATCTCATTGTATCTCATTGTATATCCCAATGATATCCCCATGATATTCACGTTTTTTGTTTGGTCAAACCCTCATTTTTCCTCCAGTCTGACCCTCAATTTATGTGTGTTCAATCCCTGGCTTTCGTTCGGATTTCCCAAAAATCAAACGTGGCGTGGCAACGGGAGATCCCAGAACGAGTTACGGAGGCGTTTCATGGGAAAGTCATCTATAAATTGGGGGATTTCCAGGCTGCCACGTTTGATGCTAGGGGTATTATGGTTAGCAGAAGGGACCTTAATATCCTTAATCTCTTGCTCTAAATATTGGGAGATTGATCCAAGCCAGCGTGTTTTGCAGGGTATCAATGATTTTTTTGACTATGATTCAAGCCGCACAAATAGGGGTATAAAGCCAACTGAGCCATTATAAACATCATTGTTGATTGGTTAGCACAGGGGATTATACTAATGTCAACCCTGGATTAATAAACCCCGTTTACGGTTGTTTAATTGGGGGGGTACCATATAAAAGTCTTGGATGAAGTGACAACATGGGAGGAGTACCCCCTTTTTTTCAAATAGTCACCATGTTTTTTTGCCAAATCCAGGGTTGACATTAACCATGGCTATTAACTATTATATCATCATTAACCACTACTGTATATTAACCATATTAAACCATTATTATTCACCATTATTAACCATTGGTAAACATTTTGGGGATTACCAAATTACCAAATTACCATGATGCGAATATGCGAATCAACCAGCCAGGGGGTCAAGCAGGGGTCAATTGGATGGGAAAGGATGAGCCATTTTTTCCATGGCTCCAAAAAATCATGGGCCAGGGCCATCTTGTTGGTTAAAAAAACGCCAGATTGGAACAATATGGAACAATGATATACATGCAGGGTAGCTACAGGATGGTGCCCCCCCAGTGATGTTAGTTGGTTTATAACCCCCATTAACTATAAGCTGGTTGGTGGTGACTGGAACATGGCTTTTATGTCTTTCCATAATATATGGGAATAAGAATCCCAACTGACGAACTCATATTTTTCAGAGGGCTAGGTCAACCACCAACCAGTAATGGAATTCTTGAGAGCATATCATGCTTGGCCATCTTGTTGGTTGCAGACAACGTGTTGTCGGACGTTTCGTAACTTCTGTGTATCTGGGGGGTGCCTTATAGAACCACCATAAGGCTGGTATAGGCGGGTTATATCTATAATAATATATATATATAATTTATATACATATTTGTAAGCATAGTTGTAGGGCCCCATATCTCAACTTATGGAAATTCGAAATCCCATAGCTATACCCTATACGTAGCTTTAATAACCCCAACTGCAACCCCAACATGCGGAAAAAGTCATTGCAGGAGGATACAGAAGCGGTTCTGATCCGCTCCGCAGCGGAAGCGATCCCAGAGGTGCTGGCGCAAAGTCGCCGAGATCATGTGGAACTGCTTCATGTGAATTGCGAAGGATGCGAGTATGATGCTTTGCTTGGTGGATTGCCCTCTGGTAAACGTTTACACTTTGCGAAGTGGAAAGATCCACCATATTTCTATAAACCAACTATAAATCACCCATATTTTCAACAGCAAAATGTAAACGTTTACCAGAGGCAAAATGTGGATTGCAGAAACGCCAACAGACTGAGGATTTCATAGATTTCACCGCAAAATTGGTAGAGATTTTCCCAAAGATTCTTGGAACACATCTTGCTATCAAACATGAAGGTTTTTTTCATGAAGATGGGGTAGATTTCAGTTTGGAAGCAATGATTCCTGGGTGTTTTTTTAGCTTGGGAATCAGAATTTTTTAGATGAGGGATGCAAGTCAGTGGGACATTTTTTTCTTGACCACGCACCCTTTTTTGTTTTTTTATCAGCGGCTGCCAAGTTCTACAAACTCGAGATAGTCCCAGTCCTTGCGAACTATAGCAGTCAGTTCCACTTAAGTGGGCCTACTATGGCTCTAACTAGTTGGGTTTATTCCAAAGATTAAGGTGGTTATGACCATTTATTCCGCTTGTTATGATGGTTATAACATGTTATAACGGCGCCAAACAGCCAACCAGATGCTCACCATGGCTTCAGCTGGGCCGCAAGGATGTGGTCCAGGGCTTGAGGGATACTGGACATTTGGCGCGCATCTCACAAGTGCAGCTGGGCGGCAATCATGGAGGGACGACCGTAGAAATTGAGGGATGGCAGAGCCACATTGGTTGGAACCATTTTTGGTTGGTGGTGACTGGAACATTTTTTTATTTTCCATTTCATATATGGGAATGTTCCTTCCCATTGACTTTCATATTTTTCAGAGGAGTTGAAACTGCGAATTGCATATTCCCTATTTAGCATTCATGTCATGACTTTGCAATTGTCATTTCAATCAATGGGCATTTCACCATAGCCCTTTTTCCAAGCTCAAAGATCGGTCGGAAGACCGGTGAGTCCAACGTGAAGGACTTTGGAAAGAGAGTTAAAAGCGCAGGACCACTTGTCTGACCGTGGAGGACTTTGTGTGTCTAACGCAAGGAGTTTGAGGTGTGGACTAGTACCTGGCTTTTCTGGCCGCAGACGTGTCAGGACTGTCAGTGCTAGTGCCCCCGATAATATTACCCGGGTGAACCTGTCGCGAACAGATTATGAGCCCAACGCATGGGGACTCTGCTGAAATGATGCTCAGAAGAAGAAGGTCTGAGCCTGATGATGAAGAGTCAAAGAAAGACCAAACAGCGTCAAGCACCCGGGCAAGCGCGAGGAACCAAGGGGCAGAGATGGCTCTAGTGGCAGTGGATAGGGAAAGGGTTGGAAAGCCTTCACCAAATGGTCCTGTTGGGGAAGATATGAAAACCCCCTTGCCAATAGAAGACTTTCCAGCAGAACCTGTAGGATCCCCTAAGGCCCTAGGACCTAGGAACCTCCAGCCACTGTTCAATGAAGCTCAGCTAAAGAAGGCTGAGGAGCTCAGGTTGAGTGCACCACTTTTGCAGGGCCCAAGCCCCACCGCAGTAAGCCAGTCCACCGGCGGATGGGATGGGGGTTTGGCGGCAGGGAAGGTGGGAATGGGGAAGGAAGCTGACATGTCAGAGGGACCATCAAGGAAGGGTCCGGAAGTCTTGATGATGTCACCAATGGGATATCCCTTAGCACCTCAACATGGTTATGGATACGTGCCACACCCCACACAACAAGGAATGTTTGATGAGATGATGTGGCAGTTTCGACAAGAAATGGGACAAATGTCAAAGTCTCTCACCCAGCTTCAAGAAGAAAATTTGAGGTTGAGGATTCAGCTTATGGAAGAACGAGAGACTAGATACACAACACCTCCCGATGTCACTCCTGCTGAAGGTCTCCGTGACAGCGCCCGCCGTCAGAAGGTTTCAGGAAAGAAGCCCAAGTCCAAAGGTGTAGAAGCCAAGCAGGAAGACTTTGAAGCTTCGAAGCCAAAGGAGGCTGCAGGTCGAGGAGAACAGGAGGCTGAGACCCCCAAAGCAGAGGAGGAAGTGATTGGAAGGAAGCTTGAAGAAGTTTCTAAGGAGGATGGTCCAGCTGGACAGCAAGAGTCCAGTGAGGAGAGTCAATCGATTCAAGAAGAGGAGTCGGAAGATTCAGTGAATGTGAAAGATCACAAAGGAAGATCAAAAAAGGAGGACACCACAGTGGACGCGATGCTCAAGTTGATGCAAGGGATGCAATCGCTGCAACAACAGCTCTTGGATCGAGAGACGATCAGGGGCCGACGGCTAACAGAGGACGATGAAGAGGAGCATGTGAGGAGCAGTGTAGAGCTGCACAAACTGCCGGAGTGGACAGCTGAGAATGCTCCGGTGGACTTACAGGACTGGTTGCTTCTCATCCATGCACAGATGTCGGATCTCACTACCAGCAGTTCAGAATGGGGGGATCTAGTGGTTGAGACTGCGAAGGACTGGTACCACAAACACCAAGCGATGAAGCCCGTCGACAAGCTGAAGCATGAAGTCAGGGCACCACCGCAACTACAGCAGAAGAAATGGAGAAGGTTGGAGAAGAGAGGAAGCAGTTTGCTTCTTCAGGCCTTGCCCAGTAGTCAGCGTGATGACATTGTGGCAGGGAAAGACCTTTCAGTGTTGGCGATTTTGGCAAAACTCCTCAACAACTACCAGCCTGGTGGTTCCCATGAAAAAGCAGCAGTGCTGGCCGCTTTGAAGCTGCCGGCAGAAGCGGTGGGGATCGGCGAGGGCATCCTGGGACTACGTCGTTGGTTGAGATGGAAGAAAAGGGCAGAAGACATGGGCCTTCAGTTGCCCGATCCATCGGTCCTTTTGAGGGGCCTGGACCGGCTGGTCTCCAAGATTTTGGCTGGCAATCCAACCTTGCAGTTTCGCATTAACCTGACGAGGACAACACTGATGGTGGATTCTGTGCCCACTATGTCTTCCATTGACCAGTTGGCCGAATGCTTACTGGCTGAGATGGACCAGGTCTCCTATGCCAAAAAGAAGGAAAAGGCAGCCATCGCAGGAGTTCCTAAAGCTTGGAAGATGGAGGAGGCAGGAAAAAGAAGCGAAGTGCCTCAAGCCAAGAAGGGCGATGAGGGTAAGAAGGAGATGCCAAAGTGTAATTACTTCCTGACGGAGAATGGATGCCGTCGAGGAAAAGCTTGCAGATGGGATCACAACCAGAAGGATGACCAGCGTCGCTGCTGGAATTGCGGGTCCACAAAGCACTTCTCCAACAAATGTCCAGTGAGTGAGGGCCAAGGAGAAGTCAAAGTGGCCAAAGCCGAAAAAGATGGCGAAGCCAGAAAGAAGAAGAATGATGAGGAGGACAATCAGTCCGACCGAGCAGTTGCTGGAGCGGACGATATGAAGAGTCTACTGGAAGAAGCTGGAAAGATGCTAAAGGTGATTCCAGGAGCTTCGCAGGAAAGCTCATCGGTTGAGGAGACCGGTGATGCCAAAATCAGGAGACTTCAAAGACAGCTGGATGAGCTTCGAGCTTCTTCGGTGAGAGTGCTGCGATTGGCCAGGGTCCAAGCAGCTGTGGAAGATTTGGGACTCCTTGACAGCGGAGCTACCCATCCTCTTCGACCTCCAAAGAAAGATGAGGATCTGTCCAAATGTCAAAAGGTGAGGATCAATCTGGCCGGAGGAAAACAAACAATGATGATGCTTTCAGAAGGTGGTGCCATCATAGGCTCTGAGGATGTGGAGCCCATCGTGCCACTGGGAGCGTTGGTGGAGAACTTGGGTTGCTCTTTGCAATGGACCGAAGGCCATATGGTCCTGTATCACCCCTTCAAGGGGCAGATTAGCACCCAGCTCAAAGAAGGTTGCCCGATGATCAACAAGTCTGATGCTTTGGAGTTGATCGAGGAGTTGGAAAAGAAGGCACCCGAGCTGAGGAGTGTAGAAGGATCCGCAGCTGAAGCCTACATGCACTGGATGAAGCGCTTGGTAGAAGAACACCCAGCACTTCAAGGAGTTCCAAAAAGAATCACAGAAAGGTTGGTGATCAGCCCTAAGGAAGGACATATCACCGGAAACCGAAGCCGAAGAAAGCTATGGAAGAAAGAAGGAGGTGTGACGTTGTACCTCTACTCAGGACCCAATGAAGGGTATACTATGGCCAAGGCCATTCAGCTCCTCGGAGGAGAGAAAAGAAAGGTCATAGCGGTGGACATCAAGAACGGAGCCAAATGGGATATGATGGAGGATGACCTCTATGCTGAGCTCATGGACATGGTCATCAAGGGCCAAGTGGAGTCCCTGGTGATGTCTCCAAATTGTCGCACTCGCTCAAAGCTCCGACACTGTGAAGTTGAAGGAGTTGATCTCCCCGGACCGGTCCGAGAGTGGAACGGTGGAGAATGGGGAAAGAAGGGCATCGGAGAAAGAGAGGAGAAGAAGTGCCATGAAGATGATGTGATGCTCTTCAGAGGACTCATGCTCTACATGGTTGCCCAGGAGATCAGGAAAGCATCCCGCCACACCAAAGACATCGACCTTGTCTTTGAGCACCCCAGCACCCCGGCAAACATGCCACAGGTGGTATCGTTCTGGTCCACCCCCCAATGGCAAGCACTCAAGCAAGCATACGGCCTGTGGGAGATCCACTTAGACCAAGGGAAGCTTGGAGGAGGAGGGGTCAAACCCACAACGTTGGGCGGCAACTTGCGCATGCAAGTACCCAGCGTGGTCGTACCAGCACCACAACCTCGATGCACACATGGCAAAACAAAAGAGCAGATAGTGCAGGAATCCCAAAACCTTTCCAGATGGGTCCCTCTGCTTACCGACATGGTAGCATGCGCCCTGCTGGAGTCCCAAGGGATCACCCCGAAGTTGAGATCCTGGAGGACACATGTCCAACGATGCCACCAGCCTTTCAGAAAAGACTGCAAAGTATGTCAAGAGGCTGCAGCAAGAGCGAGACCTCACCGGCATCAAAAACTTCCCCCAAGAGCTGGCGTTCTTTCGGTCGACATCGCCGGACCACTCACCAAAGCTCCAGACCTGGGCAAAGACCATGCTCGTTTTGTCCTGGTCGCGGCGTTCACCTGGCCTACAGGCCTGAAGGGTGACGACTTGGAAGAGTTGCCCGAGGAGGATGATGAGGGTGATTTCCCAGGCTGGGAAGAAGATGAGGAGAAACCAAAAGAAGAGATAGGGTCCCAAAAGCCAGGAGCCAAGAAGCGAGGCAGGCCAAGGAAGAAAGACCCTGAGGAGGAGTTTGAGGAGCTGCTGAGGAGAGAGCAGGAAGAACAGAAGCAGAAACGGCAGAAGGAAAAGGAGGCTGCAGAACCCCCAGGAACTGAGGAGCCCTTAAAGGAGGCCGCAGAACCCCCAGGAGTTGAGGAGCCCTTGAAGGAGGCTGCAGACCCCCAGAAGAAAGATGATGATGAAAAGGAAGGGGACTATATGACCCGGGTGGCGCCCGATGTTGAATATGAGCCCACTGAACCGGGCGAAGACCCTTTCCCACAGGTGCCAGCACCAGATGTCCCTGAAGAGCAACAGGCACAAATACAAGTGCACCGTTTGGCATTCCCCTTGCCAGACAAGAGAGGCATCACGATCTTGAATGCCCTGATCGATGCCTACCTCACCTTGAGGAGTGAAGGCATGTTTGTCAATCAGCTCCACTCCGATTTAGGAGGTGAGTTCACTGGAGCGTACATTGAAAAGTGGTGCAGGGAAAGATGCATCCTCACAACAACAACCCCAGGGGTATCCCCTCAAACCAACGGCCGAGCAGAAAGGGCCGTACAAGCAATGAAGACAGAGACGAAGAAAATCCTGCGTGGCGCGCAGGTGGGTATCGAATGGTGGCCGATTGCTGTTCGATATCTCAATGAAGTATGGAAGAGAAACAGAACAGAGGCCATTGGGGCCATCCCACCGTTCATGTCCAAAGTGCTGATCAGAAGAAGGTATTGGCGCACAAAGGACATGGAACCCAACAACGAAGAGGTTCACTACCTCGCCCCATCCTGGCGGAACTATGGGCATTGGGTACTTCGCTCAGACAACACACAAACCTTGACCAGGGCTGTCATCACCAACACCGTGGAGCCAGTCACTGAGGACACGTGGATTGCCTTAGAAGACAATCTGACTCCCTTGGATCTTCGAAGGAGAATTCGAGGAAAAGCCATGATCAGAAAGGTACAAGAGGAGAAAGATGAAGAAAGCAGGCAAGACAGGCTGAAGCGGGAAAAGGTGATACAGGAAGAGGCAGAACATGCCTTCTATGATGATGAAGAGGTTGTTGAGGCCGTACTCAGGGGGGTGAAAGCCATGCAAGAGATGGATCAAGAGGATGAAGGAGAAGTGCTCCAAACGAAAATTGTGGGCACTGCCGAGGTGGTCAAAAAGAAAGACCTTTGGCATCAGGCCATTTCCAATGAGATCAATTCACTCTTCTCAGAAAAGAAAGCGTTGAAGCTTTTGACGAAAGAGGAGAGCGACAAGTATCTCAAAGAAAGAGGAGCGATTCCACTACCTTCCAAGACCGTATTTACGGTGAAGCCAGACCCGGCTGAGCGTCGGGGAAAGCGAAAATGCCGCATAGTCGCATGTGGCAACTATGAGACTGTGGGTGGAGATGAAAACTGTTTTGCGGCAGGGGCAGATGCTGCTGCCCTTAGGCTGGCGCTTGCTCTGGCCACAGTTCGCAAATGGTGCGGAATCAATGTGGACATTCGCACCGCCTTTTTGAACGCTCCCTGGAAACATGAAAAGGGGGGTGAAGATTGGTTTTTTGAAGAAGAAGGCGAAGAAGCTCCGCTGCCAATGCTTCTTAGGCCACCACCAATTTTGGTCAAACTTGGCTACTTTCCTCCCTATCAGCTCTGGGAGGTTTTGCGGGCTCTTTATGGCTTCCGGAGGTCTCCGAAACTCTGGAAGGATTACAGAGATGAGGAGATGGAAAAGATGAGAGTTGGAAAGATGAGGTTGCATCAGCTTGAATCAGAGCCGAGTACATGGGCCATCCGCCAAGAAGAAACTGGCGATTTGCAAGGGCTCATGCTCACCTATGTTGATGACATTTTGGTCCTTGCCTCAGAGGAGACTGCAGAAGCTTGGATCAGCTGCATCCAATCCAAGTGGGAAACCTCCGTCCCTGAGAAGGTGGGCTGTCAGCAAACCACCCGGTTTTTGGGTATGGAGTTGTCTCGAGATCAAAATGGAGTGTGGTGCGCCACTCAACACTCCTACACTTTGGATCTCTTGCAGAAGAACATGGGGATGGACAGAGAGAAGTGGGGATTGAAGAAGATTCCCATGTCAAAGGAGGATGGAAGTTTGGATAGTGATGGTGAGGATGATGCAGAAAAGACAGTAGAAAAGGTTCGAGAAGCACAGAGAATTGTAGGTGAGCTGACCTGGCTGGTGACCAGGTGTCGCCCCGACATCATGTATGTCATGTCCAGAATTTCCAGATGGACCACCAGACGACCTTCCAAGGTCATTGCTGCAGCGCCTCAAATCTGGAAATACCTTGCGAATTCCATCCAAGAAGGGATTCGTTTTGGAGGAAACGAAGATGGTTGCCTAGACCTCCTGGTCTACACCGACGCGGCCTATGGAAATGAAGGCCACGGATGTTCAGTGGTGATGTGGCTGGGAGCTCCAATTTTGTGGCGAAGCTCGCGCCAACAACTTCAAACCGCATCCACAGCAGAGTCGGAGCTGTTGGAGATTTTGGAAGGAGGAGTTTTGGCCGAGGCAGTCAGAGTAGTGGTAGAAGAAATTTTGGAAAGGGCAGTGCGATGTTGGCAGTACTCGGATTCTGCCTCAGCCATCGCCATAGTTGGAGGCGACAGTGCGTCCTGGAGGACGCGCCACTTGAGAAAGAGGGCTCGCTACATGAGATGGCGGGTGCTGAGTGGAGATGTCATCCTCCGACACACTCCAGGCAACGGCATGATCGCCGACCTGGGCACCAAAGCTTTGGCGGCATTGAAGTTGGAGGAGCTGAAGAAAGCCATGGGCATGACAGATAGAAAGATCAAAACAGAAAAAGAAAAGGAAGATCTCGGTGTGGTGAAAGGGCCTACCGAAGAAAAAGAAGAGAATGGCGTGGTGAGAGAGCCGGCCATAGAGACGAAAGAAGCGAAAGGAGGGATAAAGTCCCCAAAAGATATGGTCAGGATGGCGATGATCATGGCCATGCTCAGCCGAGCGAAGGCCGAAGATGAAGATGGAGATGCAGGAGAGGAATCATCCATCTTCTTTGACATGATGATGGTATATACAATAGTGGTGGTGTTGGTCACGTTGGCCATTCAAAGCGGCTGGCAGCGACGACTGCTCAGGGCTGAGACGGCTGTGCCCAATAGGTCAGGCAAGGTTATTTGGAGCAAAATAGGTAAAAGTGATTTTGGAGGCAATTTTCTACCTAATAGGTAATTTTTAAGGAAAACAAAATAGTTATTTTTTTTTAACTACATAGTTAATTTTTAAAGGTTCCTATCAAGGTAATTTTTGAGGATTAAAAACAAATTACCTTGAAATTTTGCCTTTTTTTCATGGAAAAAAGATAATGAATTTTGACATTTTCTTAACATTGTACCATAGTAGAGTGAATATTATCAATTGTTTGAAAAGTTTTTTAACAATATGTTTCTTGATTTTGTGTGAAGTCAGTTCTACATGATTACTGGAAGTGCAAAAAAACTATATTGTTTGAACTTATACTTGTTTGAGCAAATCAAAGTTTTTATTTGTGAAGATCAAATCTGATTGGATGTTTTGAAGATATGTTATACAACATCAAAGCTACAATGAAGTAACCCGAAGCATACATTCTGTCTTTGAAAGCTCGGTGAGGACATCCATCAAAGTATAATTTAGTTTTTGGTCTTTCTTGTCAAAAAAAAGATTTTGACAGCCGGTCTTTGACAATCTCTGCCCAGTCGCTCCTGGGAGCACTTGCCCTGCTCAGTTTCATAGGAGCATCACAAATCGCTTTTGGCAATGCTGAGGATGAAGTAACCACAGCTGGTGTAGAGGAAGCACTGCTACCACTACCACAACTACCACTACCACTACCACCACAACTAGCTCCAGTGCCAAGCTGGCTCCAGGGCCTGCTCGACATGAATTGACTCATCTGCGAATAACTCATCCTTGGTGATGTTGGCTTGGCCACCATGCAAGACCATGGAACTGCCCTGCTTCTTCTCAATGGCTGTGGCTATTGTCCTGACATGATAGTAACCATCTTTCTGATAGACATCACCTCGTCTTTCTGCTCATTCAAAGCTTGCTGGTTTCACTGGAATTTTTCCACGACATGATGGAGTGAGGCAACCCAGTAACCTGAGATTTGTTGGTGCAAATCTCAAAGTTCTTCTTGAAAACCTCGCACTGGGTATTTCCAGGAGCAAAAGCAAACTCGCCACTGGTGTTCTGCTGAAAGACTTTGTTGATGAATTGACTCTTAAATAACCTTGGGGGAGAGAATTCTTGGAGCCCTCTTCATAGAGCTGCTGAAGATCTTCTGGCACCTGGCCACTTTTGATCATTCTGGCACATTTCCTTACCTTGGGGTAGCTTCGATGCTCATCATCAGCAACTGTTGCATCCTCCTCTTTAGGCTCCTCATCTTCTCCTTCTGCATGGTCATCAGGAACTGGCTCATCCCTGGTCTTCTTCCATCCTGCTGCCATCTCCTTGCAGTCTTCGCTTTGGCCTTGGCTTTCGCCTTCAGCTGCATCAGGTCTTTTCAGGATTTTCTTCATTGTGCTCTTGGCTTTTGCCTTTTGAGCTTTCATTGGCGAAGAAGTAACCCCAGGAGCTTTGCTGGCAGCAGCCTTGGCTTTACCTGCTGCCTTTGCCTTGACTTTAGATTTTGCTTTCACCTTGGCTTTGGCCTTTGCCTTGGGTGCTGCAGTATCTAAGAATCTAAGTCAGCTCATGGGGCAGCTTCTTCTGGAGAAGCCTGTTCTACAGATTCTGGTGCTGGTTCAGGTGGAGGCAAAAGCAAGCATAGCATCAGGTGGACAGGCCTCTTCATGAGGTTACCAACAGGGGCGACAAGTGACAAGTAACTTCAATCTTGAGCACCAGTGTGCTACATGGATGGTACATGCACTTGTACACTTGACATATTTTCCAACCTTTCACCAAAAAGTAGCCCACATACCAAAGACCTTGTGCATGTATCAACCAACCATGGTGCTATTTATCATTCACAAAAGGTGTTGCATGAGATTTTCTTATTTTTGGATGGTAATATGTTCTTGTGAAATGAATATTTGTCCTATGCATGCAATAATGGAAAACAATACTTAAAGATATGCTGCGACTTTAAGAAATGGTTCGTGTTCAAAAACATTAACAAGATAAACAAATATATAAATAGAAAAATAAAACATATATATATATATAAAAGAATGAATAGCAAAAACAATATTGAACAAATAAATAGTATAAATATATATGTACACAGTATGTATATATATATATATGTATCCAATCAATAATCAGTGGTGGTATATGTGGCAAAAAAAACATATTACAGTTTCAGTATTGTACATGTGGCTTTTTGTTTTATTTATGTATGTTCACCTAATGTAATTGCTCTTGTCCTAGTTTTTTTTGAAACTTTAAGGCATCATGTACCCAAATACTAATGTAGAGATATATGTGTATTCATTTGGTGTGGTGTTATTGGTTGGCTTGGGGTTCGGTTACAGTTTTGCAAACCAAACCCATTGCATGCCAACCAACCCTATAAGGTACCTTGTAAAATGAAAGGTGCTTTAAGCCATCTTAAGGTACCTTTCATTTTTTGGAAAAATAAAACATTAAAGAAATAGAAATGGGAATGTCTCAAAAATGTCTAGTGCAAATATCTGATTATAGTTTCTGTATTGTACATGTGTTTTTCTTTTCTTATTTATGTATGTTCACCTAATGTAATTGCTCTTGCCCTATGTTTTTTTGATGACACTTTAAGGCATAATGTGACATAATGTACCCAAATACTAATGTGGAGGTATATGTGTATTCATTTGGTGTGGGGTCATTATTTGGCTTGGGGCCTGGGGTTACTGTTTGCAAACTAAACCCATTGCATGCCAACCAACCCTAGTAGGTACTTTGTAAAATAAAAAGGTGCTTTAAGCCCTCCCAAGGTACCTTTTCATTTTTGGGAAAAATAAAACAAATAAACATATAGATGCCTCAAAATGCCTAAGGCAAATGTTTGATTACAATTTCAGTATTGTACATGTGTTTGTTGGTGTTTTTTTTTTAATGTATGTTCACCTAATTTAGTTGCTCTTGTCCTAGGATTTTTTTGATGCAACTTCAAGACATCATGTACCCAAATACTACTGTGGATATATATATATATATATATGTGTATTCATTTGGTGTGGGGTTATAATTTGGTTTGGGGTTACTGCATTGCAAACCAAAACCATTGCATGACAACCAAACCATGTTTTGGGTTACTTTTTAAAACACATTTAGACATGGTGGGTGTAACATGCCAAAACAATTTGCACAAAAAACAACCACTGGTTGTTTTTTTAATGATAAAAAACACTTACAAAGAATAGTAATCCATATTTGGGGTTACTTCTTTTAAAATGATCCCAACAATAGATCCCTATGTTGTTTTTATTTTTTCAACCAGTAACATACATGAAACCTATTTTCTTCTTAAAAAACAACATTTTTTGAAATGAAACACTCATTTTTTTAAACAAACAAACATGGTTTTCAAGAAAATAAACACTATTTTTTTCAAAAAAAACAAGTTTTCTCTATATTTTTTTTTACTGCCCTGAAAGTTTGTTGAAAGTTTGTTGCAAACTTTCAGTCAAACTTTCAGGGGGGGTTGCAAGTTTGACTGAAACTTTCAATGCAAACTTGCAGGGCTGGATTGAAAGTTTCAATGCAAACTTTCAAGGCTGGATTGAAAGTTTAAAGAAACTTGCAGGGCTACACTGAAAGTTTCATGAAACTTTCAGTGTAGCCCTGCAAGTTTCTTTAAACTTTCAATCCAGCCTTGAAAGTTTGCATTGAAACTTTCAATCCAGCCCTGCAAGTTTGCATTGAAAGTTTCAGTCAAACTTGCAACCCCCCCTGAAAGTTTGACTGAAAGTTTGCAACAAACTTTCAACAAACTTTCAGGGCAGTAAAAAAAAAATATAGAGAAAACTTGTTTTTTTTGAAAAAAATAGTGTTTATTTTCTTTAAAACCATGTTTGTTTGTTAAAAAAAATGAGTGTTTCATTTCAAAAAATGTTGTTTTTTAAGAAGACAATAGGTTTCATGTATGTTACTGGTTGAAAAAATAAAAACAACATAGGGATCTATTGTTGGGATCATTTTAAAAGAAGTAACCCCAAATATGGATTACTATTCTTTGTAAGTGTTTTTTATCATTAAAAAAATCAAATAAAAAACGAAGGTTATTGTTGCCTGGTTTTTAGATAAACATGTAGTACCAACCATGGTTTGTGTTTGATTGAATGCTGTGTGTTTCCAAAATGGAAACCCCAAACATAGGTTGGTTGTCATGCAATGGTTTTGGTTTGCAATGCAGTAACCCCAAACCAAATTATAACCCCACACCAAATGAATACACATATAATATATATATATATCCACAGTAGTATTTGGGTACATGGTGTCTTGAAGTTGCATCAAAAAATCCTAGGACAAGAGCAACTAAATTAGGTGAACATACATTAAAAAAAAACACCAACAAACACATGTACAATACTGAAATTGTAATCAAACATTTGCCTTAGGCATTTTGAGACATCTATATGTTTATTTGTTTTATTTTTCCCAAAAATGAAAAGGTACCTTGGGAGGGCTTAAAGCACCTTTTTATTTTACAAAGTACCTACTAGGGTTGGTTGGCATGCAATGGGTTTAGTTTGCAAACAGTAACCCCAAGCCAAATAATAACCCCACACCACATGAATACACATATACCTCCACATTAGTATTTGGGTACATTATGTCACATTATGCCTTAAAGTGTCATCAAAAAAATTTAGGGCAAGAGCAATTACATTAGGTGAACGTACATAAATAAGAAAAGACAAAACACATGTACAATACAGAAACTATAATCAGATATTTGCACTAGACATTTTTGAGACATTCCCATTTCTATTTCTTTAATGTTTTATTTTTCCAAAAAATGAAAGGTACCTTAAGATGGCTTAAAGCACCTTTCATTTTACAAGGTACCTTATGGGGTTGGTTGGCATGCAATGGGTGTGGTTTGCAAAACTGTAACCCCAAGCCAACTAATGACTAATAACACCACACCACCTGAATACATGTGTATTAATGCATACCTATATATATATATTTAAATATATATATATAAAGATATATAGATACATAGACACAGTGATATTTAGGCACATTACGTCTTAGAGTTTCATCAAAATAATCATAGGACAAGAGCAGCACATAAATAACAAAACAAACAAGATATGTACAATACTGAAATTGCAATAAAGCTAGACATTTTGAGACATCTCCATTTCTATTTCTTTAATGTTTTATTTTTCCAAAAAATGAAAGGTACCTTAAGATGGCTTAAAGCACCTTTCATTTTCCTAGGTACCATTGTGGAACCAGTTTTTGAACATGTTAGATTTCGGTTTCGGGAACCAATTTTCAGACGTTTTGAGACATCTCCAGCTCTACTTTTTTAAGTTTTGTTCAATGAAAATGACAAAGCCATGCAACATCCATTGTGAAGTATAGATATCACATTTGTTGATTGATACATTCACAAGGTCTTTGGTATTTCTGTTGTAAGCTTTTCTGACATCATCATGGGCAAAACATGTTCTTCATGGAGTTACTTTTGGTGAAAGGCTGGAATTTACATCAAGTGTACACTTAGGGATGTCTCAAAATAGGAGGGCCCCAAAGCTCTGTTTTGCACACTAAAAAACAAGGGCTTGGGGCCCCCTATTTTGAGACATCCCCAATTGCATATACCATCTGTGTAGCACACTGGTGCTCAAGATTGAAGTTACTTGTCACTTGTCGCCCCTGTTGGTAACCTCATGAAGAGGCCTGCTTGTCCACCTGATGCTATGCTTGCATGTTGCCTCCACCTGAACCAGCACCAGAATCTGTAGAACAGGCTTCTCCAGAAGAAACTGCCCCATGAGCTGACTTAGATTCTTAGATACTGCAGCACCAAAGGCAAAGGCCAAAGCCTAGGTGAAAGCAAAATCTAAAGTCAAGGCAAAGGCAGCAGGTAAAGCCAAGGCTGCTGCCAGCAAAGCTCCTGGGGTTACTTCTTCGCCAATGAAAGCTCAAAAGGCAAAAGCCAAGAGCACAATGAAGAAAATCCTGACAAGACCTGATGCAGCTGAAGGCGAAAGCCAAGGCCAAAGCGAAGACTGTCAAGGAGATGGCAGCAGGATGGAAGAAGACCAGGGATGAGCCAGTTCCTGATGACCATGCAGAAGGAGAAGATGAGGAGCCTAAAGAGGAGGATGCAACAGTTGCTGATGATGAGCATCGAAGCTACCCCAAGGTAAGGAAATGTGCCAGAATGATCAAAAGTGGCCAGGTGCCAGAAGATCTTCAGCAGCTCTATGAAGAAGAGGGCTCCAAGAATTCTCTTGAACACCAGAGGCGAGTCTGTGTTTGCTCCTGGAAATACCCAGTGTTCGAAGTTTTCAAGAAGAACTCTGAGATTTGCAGCAAATCTCAGATTACTGGGTTGGCTTAGGTTGTGGACAAAATCCAGGGAAACCAGCAAGCTTTGAATGATGCAGAAAGACGAGGTGATGTCTATCAGAAAGATGGTTACTATCATGTCAAGACAATAGCCACAGCCATTGTGCCCTGCCATGGTCTTGCATGGTGGCCAAGCCAACCTCACCAAGGATGAGAGTTCGCAGGTGAGCCAATTCATGTCGAGCAGGCCCTGGAGCCAGTTTGGCACTGGAGCTAGTTGTGGTGGTAGTGGTGGTTGTGGTAGTGGTAGCAGTGCTTCCTCTACACCAGCTGTGGTTACTTCATCCTCAGCATTGCCAAAAGCGATTTCTGATGCTCCTGTTAAACTGAGCTGGGCAAGTGTGCAGCATGACATCAAAGAAACCAAAGTGGTTCAGGAGCGACTGGGTAGAGACAAGAAAGACCAAAAATCAATGATACTTTGAAGGATGCCTTCACTGAGCTTTCAAAGACAGAATGCATGCTTGGACAATGCTTCATTGCCAAGTATGACTGGTTCATTATTGCCATAATCTTGTTTCATGCCTTTTCTGACTTTTCCTCATTTTTGCTATGCTGTTGTTTCATAAATTTTGTCAGTGACACAAACACTACCCATGATCAAATCATTTGATCCAATCCAAGCGCCAAGGGAAAAACATGAGACCCTGTCAAAATACATGAAGTAAACCCATACATATAGTAACCCCAAGAGAACATCAGACACATACCATATAACAAAAGAAAATAATAAATATATGTAAAAACGAAGTGAAAAAAAATAACCCTTAAAAGTTACCTTGAAATAGGTTATCAATAATTAATAATAATTACCTTTCAAGGTAATTTTTTTTACCTATTAGTTAAAAAAAATCGACCAAAATTACTTACAAAAAGGTATTTTTTTTAGAGTTACCTATTTTGCTCCAAATAACCTTGCCTGACCTATTGGGTGGGATCAGATCGATCCCGCGGCGAACTCGCTCAACGGAGTGCCAGGACATCGGGTCTGATGACCGATGGTCCAACCTCCGTCCCGGGTGAGACGGTTCTGGGATTCGGTGGAGGAGACCAATCTCGGGACGAACTCCCCAGGGGAAGCAGTCAGTTGCTCGGGAGTGCCAGGACATCAGGTCTGACGTCACAGACTGGTGGTCCAACCTCCCTGCCGGGTGAGACGGTTCTGGGATTTGGTAGAGGAGACCAATCTCGGGACGAACTCCCCAGGCGAAGCGGCCAACCATCTGGGAGTGCCAGGACGTCGGGTCTAGCGTCACAGACCGATTGTCCAACCTCCCCGCCGGGTGAGACGGTTCTGGGATTTGGTGGAGGAGACCAATCTCGGGACGAACTCCCCAGGCGAAGTGGCCCACCACTAAAAGAAGAAAAGGAAGAAACACCAAAGGCTGTAAAAAGAGCCAAAAGTATGGGCCAATCTTCTGCGTCCAAACAGGACGGACAGAGGAACACCTATGGCCAACCAGCTTCAAAACTGGAAGCTCCGCTACCAGAAGATCAAACAGCCTCTGCAGGAATCCAAGAACCAGTGATTCCCAAGGCGGCAGCAGAAAAGAAAGAAGTTGCTCCGCCACCAAAAGCTTTGCAATCAAAGTCAAAAGGAAAGAAAAGTGATGAAAGGAAGCCAAATGAAACGACATCAACAGGGATGACGCAGATCAGAACCGATCATGCTGCAGCCGAGCCAAAAGCTGCAGCTTCCTCATCCACTGGCACTGGTGCTCAGATCCCTACGGATCCATCTTCCAGTGCTGACCCATCGATTGACCTGTACTTTACAGGCCTTGGAAAGAAATATCACTTCCGAAAGGATTGCTATGGGTTGAGAAATTCACAGATGGTGCGACACACCGATATCTGTGAGCAGTGTGTTCCTCAACTTCGCGGATGGCATCCTCGAGGGAGAGACATGTATGGAGCTGGATTGAATGGACCCCAGCACACCGATGTGACTCACTGCGAAAAAATGCATGGATATTCCATTGCGTATCAGCCGTGTAATTGGTGTGCGAGGCCAAATGAAAGCGAAAAGTGAAAAAAGGTGCGATGACATGCAAAGTGAAAAATTTTGGAAAAGAAGAGCGGAAAAAGAACATCTGAGAGAGGGCTTGAGCTTTGAATGTAACACTGTCGTGCAGATGGTGTGAGATATATTTTGCTTTTTTCGTGTGACTGTGCCTCTAGCGAAACACAGTCAGGGGGTGTGCGAATTGCATATTCCCTATTTAGCATTCATGTCATGACTTTGCAATTGTCATTTCAATCAATGGGCATTTCACCATAGCCCTTTTTCCAAGCTCAAAGATCGGTCGGAAGACCGGTGAGTCCAACGTGAAGGACTTTGGAAAGAGAGTTAAAAGCGCAGGACCACTTGTCTGACCGTGGAGGACTTTGTGTGTCTAACGCAAGGAGTTTGAGGTGTGGACTAGTACCTGGCTTTTCTGGCCGCAGACGTGTCAGGACTGTCAGTGCTAGTGCCCCCGATAATATTACCCGGGTGAACCTGTCGCGAACAGAAACCACCAACCAGATTTGTAAACCAACGGTTTCACAGAGAAAGTCATGCTTTTATAACCTGACCAAATTTGTAAACAGGCTTAGCATCTCTAAGAATTATTTCCAGTCTAGAACACGGTTTAGTCCCAATGAACCACAGTTTGGAACCACCAAGAATCCCACATTCTTCCCAACATTGACAACACCATATAATACTGCCAATAATGTGGTTAAAACAATGCCATCTGCACCATCCTCCAGTCATCACCATTTATAGGTGGTATAAACTAACCATTCCCAGTCATGGGTGGTTTATGACATTGGTTTGCCCACATTGATCACTAGTATTAATCACTATTACTTAATCATTATGAATTAATCACTATAAATCACTATTAATCACTACTAATCACTACTAATCATTATTAATCACTATTAATCACTATTAATCACTACTAATCATTATTAATCACTATTAATCACCATTAATCATAATTTTACCCACGCCACAGGCAACTGGCCACACACCTGGTGGAATACGATGGGCCCAGTGCTGATTTTCACGAAGCGGTGTCGCTCTCCTTGCAGGTCTCCGTGAAGAGACCCTTGGGCGCCCTTGAGATCACCAGCGAAGCCGGTGCTCCAATGAAATCCTTAACAGAACACGTTTGAAAAACGAGGGATTTTTAGGGATTTTTCCACAATCAGGGGAGACTGAACAAGAGACTTAAGAAAATGGGGGGGAATTATGTGGACTTATACTTGATCTTTCTTGATTTATGGTTAATTGAGTTGATTTACACGTGTTTCAATGTGGGGTTTATCATATTCTCACTAGTTTTTTTGCACCATCTTGCGTGGAACAGGGTGAATTTGAAGTGAATGACACGGCAGTTAGAAATGGCGGTTAATATAAACAACATGTATTGTACTTGGAGGGTCAGCCCACTTACTAATGTGGTTAAATGATGTTAAATGTTTTTAATAACATTTAATAGCCATAGTTACTTCACCATGTTTAACCCATTTATGGATGGCATATGCCACGGATCGGGAACTTCGGTTTAGGTGACGTTTACCGTTTACCAGTTAACCAAAACGCCGTGGCTTATCCCGTGGGTATTTCTTATGAGGACCTCACTGTTCTCCCTCAGCCTGGAATAGTGGTAAGGATGGTAGGAATGATCATGGACTTCTCCCAATAAGATTCCTCCAATAGGGATGCTGAAGTGATAGTGAATTATTATGAATTATCATCATTTGCCCAGGGATGATTGATAATATAAAAATATATAAAGATGGCTTATAGCTATGGTTAGTACTAACCAGTTAGTAGGTACCATGATTCATCCTCCAAGTATGGATTCTACCATCGAAACAAACTGGTTCCGGAATAGGGGACGAACATCGAGCAGATGCATGGTGAATGGAGAAACATCAAATCCCATATGCGAACCATGGTGCTGGAATATTTATCAACATGTGCTTCTAAAATCACCCAGTTTTGTAGGTAAATGATGGTAAATATACCAGCACCATGGAGCATCTGGGAATGTGATTGTTGGTTCTAAGTAACATGTGACTGAAAAAGTGGCAAAGATGGGGATTGAACTATTGAACTAACCAGAAATGGCAAATTCACACACATGAAGTCAGGGTATAGCTACAAAATCGAGCAAACCACAAGAAGAACGCTTGGTTCATGGATATGAATCCTCGGTAGTTTCTAGCCACAGGCGCGATTCCAAACTCCTCAATTTTCCGACATTTTCCCCATGTTACTGTAGTGAGTCCTCGATTCATGGCTGTGCCACATATTAATTATGTACATACTGTGTACAGTATATATACATAAAGACAGTTAAAAACACATAAATGGTAAACTTATAAAATGTATACATAGATAATTAAGTAACATATAAACCATAAATATTCTATCGTTACTAAAATCCCTTATATTAGTCCACTACCAGCAAATGGTAAAAACATGTAAGAAGCATCAATTCTTTACAATCGATAATTCTCCAGTGCATTCTTCCTATGGATTTGTCCGAGGATATTGCGAGATGCATCGCGCCTTATCTCATACCCACGAACGTGCTTGGGGCCTTCCCTGGGTATGGGAACGCTGGACACGCCGGGCCAAAATGTGGGGCGAGAGAAGGGGGCAGGTGTGAGAATTACCCTGATTAACATGATTAGGATGTGTCGTGGATACATCAGTTGAATCGGGTAACCGAACTTATAACTCCCGGCAACCCCTCCTTCAACCTGTTCTTTGGGGCTAATTTTCGACATTGATCATCCAACGATTTTGATCCTGGGTATACTGGTCCTTGCCGAGAATGCTGAAGCGTTTTTGTGTTGTTTGAGTGAAAGTATACTATGGATTGTTTTTGTTGGGAACCATGCATCGACATCTTTTTGAGTCTCTGGTTGGCCCTTTCTCCTCAATCGAACCTAGTAAATCCACCTGAGACCAAATCCCGGAATTGATTAATTTTGGAAGGTTTACCCTTCGTGTTTTCAAACGTCGCGTTACAGAATTTATCAACCATTTATATTTTTTTTGATTTCCATTGATTTCCCATGTTCAGATCCTCGATGTTTTTCGGAAACTTCCAGTTGCCATGGATGATTTGGGTGTACCATACGGTGTCCCGTGGATTTACCAAGTCACCAAGTCACCAAGTGCGACCGTGCGAGAAGTGACGACCAAATAGTTACCAAATATGTCAAAATGTCCCATGTCCCCATCTTTATGTCAAAATTATCCATAGTTATTATAGTTATCCCAGAGTATGATTACGCGCACAACCATGATTTTTTCGCCCACATAGATTTTTTTTAGGGATTCAAAGGACATTGGTTCAAGGGAATCTTAACGATGTTTCAAAAGAGTTTCTAGGGAATCATCAAATCCCCACCCCCGTAAAGCGTTATTTTCAAGTGAATGGTCACGGAGTTTAGGGTAGGGTTTTAAGGTTTAGGGTTGGTGATGTTGATGATGATGTTGATGATGATGATGATGGTGTAACATTCAACGCACAGGTAGCTAAGCTGCGGGTTGCAAGATGAAAGCCCTGATCCTGGACATGTGTTTTTTGTCCCACAAAACAGCGCGTTTTTTGATGTTCGGACACGTGGTGGACGTTGGCTCTGGCTCATCATCTCTTCGTTGAGCCCAGCCGCTGCCATTCTGAATGGCTC
Source organism: Cladocopium goreaui (assembly GCA_947184155.2). Taxonomy (NCBI): domain Eukaryota; class Dinophyceae; order Suessiales; family Symbiodiniaceae; genus Cladocopium; species Cladocopium goreaui. The sequence goes on from CAMXCT020000824.1 coordinate 358,925, forward strand.
ACCTAGAGGTGCACCACAGCTTTAGCAGAAACCGACATGATTTTGCCCTCAACTATCCAACAAAACCGCCAAACTTGGAGGGTATGTCTAGAAATGATGCAAAAAACAATGGGTTACACTGTTACACCAAAGATATATTGCCTTTCAATGGGAAAATGATGATTGTTCATCCGTTGGAATTTCGGGAAACCTAAAACCAACCCAGATGTCTTGATGGCCCAGGAATGATGAGGATGACCAGGGCTAACTTGACAAGCGTTGATGTTAGTAAAGCAATAGGATCCACCAGCCCCAATTGTAGCCATGGTTATGGATGGTATCAAGTATGGAACCATCCATCCATATAAATATATATATATATAGGTGGTTTATGACATTGTTTTACTAACATTATTCAGAGGAATTACTCTTTTCAATGGTTAAATCAGCATTTTCCATGATATTCCCATGACATTTCCAATTCTTATCCCATGATTCTCTACATCTGACATCTGACAGCATCCGAGCCCATGGTCGCAGCGATGGAGGGATACCAGGAGCACCAAGGCCGCCTTCGGGGTACAGTTGGGGTGACTTTGATGGCAACGATACAACTATGGAAATCAATCTCATCAGTTGGGATATGGGAGCAGTTATTACAATGTGGGGCCCCCCAGTGATGTTTGTTGGTTTATAAACCCCATGAATACTATAGTTATAAGTTCCATAAACCATAGTTATTGGAGTTATAAACCAACTTGGCTATCTTGGGGGCCCCACATTGTACCATAGTTATAGCCTTTAATACCCCCAAGTGCACCCCCAAGTGGAGGATATAATTATATTGGTTGGTGGTTTGGAACCTGAATTTTATTTTTCCATATATTGGGAATGTCATCATCCCAACTGACGAACTCATATTTTTCAGAGGGGTAGGTCAACCCCCAACCAGCATAAGTTGGGATGTGGGAGCCCTACAACTATGGTGAAATAGAACCTACTGATTGACTTTGATGGGTACGGTATAACTGCAATAACTGTGCTATAAGGCGTGGGATTCATTGGGATTCAAACTTCCACAAGTTGATATATGGGCCCCCAACAACTATGGTTACATAATGTCTGGTTGGTGGTTTCAAAAGTTTTTTTATTCCATTCCATATATGGGATAATCCTTCCCATTGACGAACTCATATTTTTCAAGCTGGTTAAAACCACCAACCAGATGTTATATGACCCACAAAAAATCGTGGGACTCCACTTATCAGTGGGCAGCCCCAAGTATTGGGTCAGTTCTAGCCGAATTCAGTGATAAATTGCTTGGCTCTATTGGGGGGTTGCCACATATATCATTAGTGGACACCGCCAGGTTCCGCTTTGTATCGATTTGTTATTGTAGAATCAAAAAAAACTGCATGTATCAATTGCGATTCTCATTCTCATACATCCTTGCTTTGTCGATACTTTTTGATAAACTAACACTTTGCTATGGAAATCACAATTTTTAATAGGTATATTGGTATATAAATCAACGATTTCTATATGTGCCATTTTCAATAGCTATATGTAACAGTCATTACCAGAGGGTAAAATCCGTCGAATTCCAATTTTTGCTGCGGTGAAGCCCTCATGGCAGGTGCATTGGCGAAGGCAGAGGCAGCGATTCGTGTTTTTTCTGTGAAAGAAACCAAGTTCTGTGGTAAATAATATGTAAGTATAACATATTACAAGGTATAATTAGCCTTTGGTTATTTGTTACATTTCTATGGACGATTATGGAAGTCATGGACCATGTATACTGCAGATTCGGTGATAAAAATGAGATGGTTTAGCTTAGCTATTATTATATTAAGCAATGGTTTTCCAGTTCGCTATGTGAATTTACCAAAAGGTACTTGGATACTTAACTGAGGTTTGACCATAGGTTGCAGTTCCGCCAAAAAGTGTAATCTTTGACCATAGGGCCCCCCATATCCCTAGTCATGGCAGTTACATTACCATAGTTATAGCCTTTAATACCCCCAACTGCACCCCCGCGTGGAGGATATAACTATATTATTCATATGTATCCATGGGGTTTATGAACGAGCTCATGAGATGACGGAAAGGGGGGAAGCCCACCTCGTAGGAATGTGGAAAAAGATGCACCAGATAGAATCTATCGGACTATCCCTACATCTAACAGATATTTATGGAATTTAAGGAATAATAGGGATAATCAAGGATGAATATTATATCCCTACATCTTGATATAATGCAATTTATCTCTTGCAATATTGTTTCATTCCGGTTGAATGTATTGGTACAACAAGACCTCCAGTACATCTCGTCAGAATTCCTTAGGGTCAAGGCCATTCCATTCCAAAGATTGATTAAGATCACACTCAAGAGCGACCTGCAGATTCTTTTCCCGCCATCAATAAGAACCTGATCGGTGGTGACTGGAACATGAATTTTATGACTTTCCATATCTTGGGAATGTCATCATCCCATCTGACGAACTCATATTTTTCAGAGGGGTAGGTCAACCACCAACCAGGACCACATTTACCCAGGAGGATTCCCATCGATGCTGAGATGATACCCACGAGGATGTCCCCAAAAATCAACAGCCCACTGATTTTCATGAAACATCAATGGAACAAAGAATTTCATCATCCCAACTGACGAACTCATATTTTTCATATATATATATATACATACTGGTTGGTGGTTTGGAACATGAATTTTATTTTTCCATATATTTAACATCCATGAAATTCCTAACAGTTAAAGAACCGCTATTCGACCACCATTTCAAGTAATGTGTATGATGGCCCCAACCTCCATTCTATCCAATTTGTCCTCATATATTTTCCATATATTGTATCATATATATATATATATGTATATTTATTATAACACTTTTCTGTTATGTTTGCTTTCCCACGTCAGTGATAGTAACCCCCAAAAAGCTAGAAGTTGGCAAAATCCCAGATTTTTTTTAGTGCTAAATCGAATCCTTCTTGTCTTTTGGTGTGGTTCCGAGAAAAGTTCTGTTTGTTTCATGGGTCATTAAATGTCCCCATTGAACATCACCCAACCATTAGGTATATGGTCTATAATGGCTACTTTTTCAGGTGATGTCCAATATTCCCAATATGGGACAGTTACCAACCCCTGTGTTTCCTCCTTTTCAACCAATGTTGGTGAGATGCCTCATGATCAGCTCCTGGCCATTGATATGAGGCGCCGCCAATGTTCGACGAAGTGCTGGGGGACTAAATGTTTCCAGCGTTCGGGGCCGTCCAAGAATTGGCTTTGATATGAGGAAAAAATGGGGGAAATCATTGAACATTTCATGGGATATGATTCATGGATCTTAGTGATAACATTTCATGGGATATGATTCATGGATCTTAGTGATATATATATATATATATGTATATATATATATTATACATACATGGTAACCAACGATATAATTAGATATTATATGTTGTTTTACTGTAAATGGTTTTCTCTTGTCGTCTTTATTCATCTCATTTGTACTGATGGGAAATGTTGCGTACTAAGTGTTGGCATAGTGTTTCATCGTTTGTTACTCTTCATCAATATGTTGGGATGATTAATTCCATGTGATTAACATGTGAAGTGCCAGTCAAGATACCCTGCTTCTATAATAATTACCCTCTGGTAAGTTAACATAGACCCTGAAAATCACCAATTTTTAGTGGAAACTAATCTTCCAACCCCTATCTGCCAGGGTCTATGTTAATTTACTGGAGGGTACCCATATGCGAACCATGGTGCTGGTATATTTACCTACAGCCCCACATTGTTTCCACGCCCTTTTTCCGTCCCCAGAGTTCACGGCCCGAAGAGAGAGAACGATGCCATCGCCTCAAAACAGGGCTATGTATGTTTCATGGTGTTTTCAATCAGAAATCTAATAGCATAGGATAGCCATGCTTGGATTTCAATAACACAACTTGAGATATAATTAAACTTGAGACGAGAACTGGCTCTTGGAACCCAGTTTTTTCACCCTTTTTCCCAGAGCTTGTCGCCTTTTCTCGCGGCGCGGCGAATACCGCGATACCCAGGTTGCCCGTGTTCCGTTTGAGAGATGTAGCGATGCAGCCTGCAGAGGGCCACGCCGCTCAGGTGGGAAAATCCGTGGGAACAATCCGGAGTGGCAGTGGCCCAATGGTAGCACCATGTGAAGCGTACAAGTTATACCCGGCCTGGTAATGTTCAGATACCTTAATAAGAAAACCATAGGAAAACCATAGGAAAACCATAGGAAAATGGAGGTTTACCCTCTGGTAAACATACAAAAAGCTATTGAAAATGGCCATAGAAATAGTGGATTTTCCCATGAAAAATGGTGGATCTTTCCATAGCTATATGGCTGTTTACCAGAGGGTATAACCATCAATAGGGGATTGAAGATATTGAACCATCAAACAAAAAGGTTTCACGTGGACCAACCCACTATACTTGATGATGGTTGAACCAATTGAACCAAGGTACTATTTTGTGTTGTGTACTACCCGGTTTCTTCAGGATCTGACACATTTTGGGGATAGCTATTGACGTTATTGACCAGTCAGTATGATGGGATAGGATAGGGATATTCTTGGCTCAGTTACTAAGTCTTGGTGAATGGCACTGGTGAAGGCTTGGCGATTTGTTTGCCGATCTGGCTGGCTTTGATCATGACCTCACGGTCGTCACTGGGAGATGGTCAAGGCTGCAATCATCTCCGAGGCAAACAGCTTCATTGTCCCAGTGATATTCCAATGGTGTGGGGTGAATCTATGTGTAACTGCTTGGCAGATGGCATTGTCATGCATTGTCTACCAGTTTAGTTTAGCAATGTTTAGCATCAAAAGGTTAGTGACGGCTAGTACATGAGGGCCATTCGCAACTGCCAGGGATCATTGCTACCTAGCCGTGAGATTTTTACATGTTTGTTACCTGGCCTGATGCTTAACTTTCATATGGCCACCTCGACTGATGAGGTAAACCCAACAATAAACCGACCCTTTGAAGGTACTATTGGGGATATATTGGGGATAAGTATTGTTGCTATATGGGTCTTGTTATAATTTTTGGCATATAAAATGATATAAACCCATGATATTCAAATTGGTATTATCTGGTTGTTGTCATTGAAATTATAGCCCACAGCGATCGTGGTTCAAATTGTATTCACGTTTGACATGCTTCAATAGGGAATGGCGTTAAATACCAAGCTGTTTAATAGGTAGCATTTGGGACAAATAAGTGGTGCTTTGTTGGCAAAAAGATCTCACAGTTGACGGGACTTGTTCTATCACGATCTCAATGACAGGCGATTTTGACGGTATGGAATCTTTGGCTACATTTTCAAACAAGATTTCGTCATGTAGATGGTTTTAATGCTTTTGACTTTCATCCAAGAGCACTCCCCAATGACCCAACCAGGGAATTCTGCTAGCCCTGTCAGGCAGTGGATATGATAGATATAATTAAATCAGATGTAATTATCAATAATTATATATAATATCTTGGTCTGATCGGAACACAGCGAGTTTTCCTACCATCGCTTCGTTTCTTCCAGTCCGCAGCCGTCCGCAGCTGTTTGGTGTCTCAGTTTTGATGTGAAAAGCCCCTGATCGCCTGGTCTCTTTTTAAGACTTATGACTGGCTCGGCTGGGGGTTACCAAGTGGGCTTTCAGCTCACGCCTTTGGGTCCTAATGGCGATTTGACTGCCCATGACTTCAAGGGTGGGCCACATCCCGTGGAGAAGGATCCCATTTTCCATCTTTGTACAGAAAACCGCGAGAAAGGCTACGGGGCAAACAAAATCAGTTGTTTTGTTGGAACTGAGCCTAAAGATGTGGTTTACAACAAATTCGTAAGATTGGCATCATGAAAAAACCATCGGGAATTGTTTTTCGCATTTATCCTCGAAGATATAGTTAAATGTATCATGCTGCCCTTCTTTCTGAAGTTCTGTGCTCGATTTGGTCATGATTTGTGGGGCAACAATTGAGTACAGGGAAAAACCCCATCACTCCACTTGCTAAAGTAAAAATTTTGTGCTGTCCACCCATCAAAATGCGGTTTGCATTGACGGTGGGTTTGTCCACAATTTTCAGACAAAGCCAAGTAATTTCATATCCCATCAAATACCTATCGTTCTTTGACAAATCCCCAAGCAACAATTATAGAAAAAAACAACGCTTTCATCACACTGGCAGGGAACAAGTTGGTTCAAGACGGCAAGTATGAAGAGGCCATTGCGCGCTACTCCGAGATGATCATGCAGTCGCGTGCGCTTGAAAACGAAACGGACGTGCAGTGGACGGAGGAGGGACGGGATAGTGTGCGGACACTGCGTGCTGCGGCGTACCTGAACCTGTCACTGGGATAGCAGGTTGGAACATCGTTTTCTGATGGTTTTCTGTGCTGATATCTGAATTGCATGCTTTAACTTTCTTTAAGCGTCTATTATATACATAATATATATATATATTATATCAAAATGTTCCCTCAGTTAAATTACCGGAATCATTGGGATTGACTTCAAGCATGCTTGCCCACCACCAAACTTCGGCCAGCATGTTGAATGACTGGATTGCTTGATTTCTAGTTGATAGCTATGGAAGCTGGAAAAAGTATCGATGATAATTGAAATCTATATATGATCATTCACAGGAAACTATGGATAAAATGATAGCTATAGATGATAAAAATGATGATTTACTGCGTAAAAACTTGTGCCATGTGCTTTTTTCAGATCCAGAACCAGCTTCCCAGGTCCCTATGCTTTCTGAAATTGAAGCAGTGGCAGCACTCCGTGAACACCGCCACACGCGCCATCCAGGGAGACAAAGATCCCGCGGATCCAAAGGAGAACGTCTTGCCGCCGGAAAAGAAGGCGAAAGCCCTTTTTCGGAGAGCGTTAGCTCAGAAAGATGCTGGGTACATCGAAAGTTGGCACCAATGGTGCAATGAAATGCATGAAAATTGATGATTTATATGCTACTGGAGCCAAACAAATCAAGACATTTCCCTTCTAAATTGCGAAAGAACATGTGAAGTATGGAATAATATGGAATATGTCTTGAGGATATAAGATGATATAAGATGGTATTTTGTTTGCAAATGAACATATGCGAAGTATTAAAGGTGAATATTTCATGGGGATTATAAGATGATATAAGCATCAAAAAAGCTACCATGGGAATACATGTATTTAACGGCCCTGTTTGTTAAAAGGAGGCAAGTGACCATTGAATTTGCAGTGTCTCGGCTTCAAGCTACATGGGACCCCGCACGCCGATGTATATACATATATTATATATATATACCATCTGGTTATTTAACATAGCCATGGAACATCACAATGTTTAATAGGTAAACCATCCAAAAATGGGCCATTTTCCATGGCTATGTCAAATAACCAGAGGGTATATAATATAATTACTTAAGATGTATACCTACACACGCAATCTCCGAAAGAAGCTTGGATTCCCATATCAAGGGCAAATTTGGAACTAGAAGGATGATAAAGGAGGCATACTACTGTATAGAATATATATATATATGTATATATATATATATAGTAGCTGTTTGGGACCAAAAGGGGCACACACACACAATGGGATATCTTAACTAACAATATGATCTTTGGGTGTGTGTGTTTGAAAAGAGTGTTCAATTCAGCCACAGTTTACGACCACGGCGGTCCTAACGACGATGAGGGAAAAAACAACTATGATAAGACTTGGGCCATAGCCACGACAAAGAAAAAATGTAACCACGACAAGGTAGGAGGTAAAGGTACTCCCTTTGTTCAAATAAAGGGCCACCTTTATTTCTATTGAGTCTCTCATCAACTCAGCTTCAGACCAACAAAGGCGCCCCTCTGAGCTTTTAAAGGGGCCGCCTTTGTTCCTGGCTTCCAGCTACCTCCGGCCAAGCAAAGGGTTGCCTCCTGTGTTCCTGGCTTCCAGCTATTTCCGGCCAAGCAAAGGGTTGCCTCCTGTGTTCCTGGCTTCTAGCTATTTCCGGCCAAGCAAAGGGTTGCCTCCTGTGTTCCTGGCTTCCAGCTATTTCCGGCCAAGCAAAGCGTTGCCTCCTTTGTTCCTAGCTTCCAGCTAGTTTCTAAGCGTTCAGAAAACAACTGGGCTGGCGGCCGCGGGCCCGATCCGTCCTTCAATGGTGTTTTAATGCTGCGGCAGCGTGCTTGGACCCGAGCTGTGCCAGACGAAAGCCACCTGCAAGACGCAGCAGCCTTTGTTCCTGACTTCCAGCTATTTCCGGCCAAGCAAAGGGTTGCCTCCTTTGTTCCTGACTTTCAGCTATTTCCGGCCAAGCAAAGGTTTGTCTCCTTTGTTCCTAGCTTCCAGCTACCTCCGGCCAAGCAAAGGGTTGCCTCCTGTGTTCCTGGCTTCTAGCTATTTCTGGCCAAGCAAAGGGTTCGTGTGTTCCTGGCTTCCAGCTACCTTTGGCCAAGCGAAGGGCTGCCTTTGTTCCTAGCTTCCCAGCTACCTTTGGCCAAGCAAAGGGCCGCCTTTGTTCCTAGCTTCCAGCTACCTCCGGCCAAGCAATAGGCCGCCTTTTTTTTAGCTTCCAGCTACCTCCGCCTTTGTTCCTGGCTTCCAGCTACCTCCCGCCAAGCAAAGGGTTGCCTCCTGTGTTCCCGGCTTCCAGCTATTTCCGGCCAAGCAAAGGGCCGCCTTTGTTCCTGGCTTCCAGCTTTTTCCGGCCAAGCAAAGCGCCGCCTTGCCGTGGTTTTTCGATTTCCTTGTCGTGGTTGCGTTTTTCTTTCTCCTTACCGTGGTTTGGGACCGCCCTCACACGGCTATTTCAACAGGGAAACTTCTTAATGGTGATAAGATTGACCGATCAATCAATGAATTTAGAGGTGCCATATTGCTACATACACCCATCATTGGATTCTGCATATTTGTTGCTCTTTGGGTCCGACATAATTGCTGATTCCGGCATGGTAAGACTTGTTTGGTACTACTTGGCCAGCCTCCCGTCCCGTTTTGATGGCGACATGACATATGTCGATGAGATACATATCCACAAGACTGTTTCCATAAAACATCATAAAACAACCTAAAATTCTTCCAATAACATGTCAAAAGAAGACCATTCACCAGCGGCCATGTTTTTCCCCAAGGATGGTTTTGAGAAGTTGGATGAAGCTCTGAAGGACCTGAAAAAAGCGCTGGAATATGTTCCGGACGACAAGTCCATTCAGTTGGAGCTGCAACGGGTGAACCAGGCCTTAGCCAAGGCGCCGTGGCGCCGAGCCAAGGTTCATATAATGTAAGATAGCAAGATACAATATCATAGAATGTTGGATAATTAATAATTAATAATCATATACATTTATATATACACAATATTATTTGGATATATTTGGAAACAGTAGAACTGGATGATATTTTTGGGATAAGTGTTGCTCAATAAAATATTATTTCACATTTGGAGCAGTTGTGTTGGGTACTACTAGTAGCGACCCAAAAATAGGGAGATGATCCAAAAAGAAACAACGAAAAGAAGATTTCAACGGCAACATGTCGGATATAACTCCCTATCATACTGGCACTGGCAATGATGATCATTCATGTTCAATTTATTGTATTTTGGTAAGTTGTGGATGAGCGTACTCATTTCAAAATTTGGGAATATCGATTTTGACCATTTATTTTTTTTACTGTTGAGCCCAAGTCCAAAATTTTGGTAATAGAATAACGAACCCCTTCTTTGATCCTTTTTGAGTATGGTTATTGATACCCCTCAAATGGTTAAAGTAAATTTGGGATGTAAACTGAAAACTGGCCATGGTTTCCCATTGGCTTTACCAGATTATATGTTTGAAATCAGTTGTATACATGGGGACCTTTTGCAAATGGGGATGGGGATTACCAGGACTCATGATTTAAGAACTGAAAGTCATTGATCTGTGTGTGTTTTTTTGTTGGTACATGTTGGTACCAGATTATATTGGCAGACTTGGTTTTTTCCTGTTTCGTTTGTAGAGGCGAGACATGCAAAACAAGCCAGCAAACCCTGAAGGAGAAGAAGAAAACCGACAAGAAACTTGCTGGTTTCCTCTCCGATGTGACTGGCCTGCGTTTGATCCTTTTTTTCGGATTTCTTCTGCTAAAATTCAACGTGGCAAAGGGAGCATCCACTCATTTGAAAAGGTATTGTAAATCATCCAGAGATTGATGATTTCTTGTGATTTTTCGTAGCCATGTTTGTGACAGTTTATGTACTAGAGTTTATCGCCATGGTTTCAGAGTAAAAATTGAGTAAACAACATTTATGACGTTCATTACTGTTCATTACATGATGCTAAAATTTGAGAAGATAAATTCATGATATCATGCTGCTATATGACGTTCATTACCCTCTGGTTATGTAACATAGCCATGGAACATGGCCCATTTATAGATGGTTTAGCTATTAAAAATGGCGATGATCATGTTAAATCTTATGTTTGTTTTCACATGCCCTCACATCCTCAATTGGTTGGCAAAATCACTAATTTTCCGTGTTCCCTGTTTTTGGCCATTGACATTTACCCCCATTTGTCCCGATCAAATCATCCGTTTGTTTATGGAACCACCATTGTGTTGGCAAAATGCACAGCGTTGTTGATGACATCCACATTTGTGTTGGTATATAGATAGTTGGAAAACTCCGAATGGTTTCTTGCTATCTTACAAAATAGAAAAGCAAAATCCTGCTGAAATGGAGATAAATGACCGTTACATCACTTTTATTTTTTTAATTGCAAAAATCCTATTGGTTTCGGGTTATCTAATTTTGCTGGTTGAATCACAATTAATATACGGCTATGGGGGTAGCCCCATTTATGGAAACCTCCATATGAGCTATAAATCCCCGCCCGGTTGTCGCCCTTAAAGGTTCACCCCGGTGGCCGCTGTCTTCGTGCCAGGCGAAGACGGGCGGCGGCATCTTTAGCGAGGCGGAGCGGCAGCGCGACACCAGCGGGCCAGAGCTGCCGCAGGAGCCAGTGACTTGGGATTTCTTCGTTGGGGATGTTGTTTTTTGATGCAGATATCATGGGTTTTTCGTAGTTTTTTTTTCTGGATATTATAATCCACTATAATTAGTCACTATATACGATGGGTATTATAATCCATTCATCTATCATATACTAAGTCATGATATTATATGGGTATAATCAGTGGATTTATAATGGATTAATGAATTAGTACTCGATTAATGATATACCCAATATATAATTGATAGTGACTGATAGTGGACTTATAATGGGATATATAACTTACCTGACTTACCAGTAGTACCGCACCTTGCAGAAAATTTGAAGGATAGAAAAAACTTGTAGGAAAGGTGAGTTGTTGTGATGCATGGATGGCAGAGCGAACCCATTGAGGCTCTGAGTCTCTCTCTTTCTCTCTCTCTCTATCTCTCTCTGTCTCTCTCTCTCTCTATCTCTATCTCTGTCTCCATCTCTATCTCTTTCTCTTTCTCTGCCTCTCTCTCTATCTAGTTCTGTCTATCTATCTATCTATCTACCTACCTACCTATCTGTCTCTCTCTCTCCCTCTCTCTCTCTCTCTCTCTGTCTCACTGTCTATCTAGTTCTCTATCCATTTATCTGCCTCTCTGTCAATCTTTCCCAATCTCGGTATCTCTCTTTTTCTCTATCTCTATCCTCCTCTATCTCTTTAGCGCCCGATCTATCCATCTGTTTAACTATATATCAGTCAATCAATCAACCTACCTACCTACCTATCGATCTATCTATCTATCGATCTAGTTATCTAGTCAATCTATCTATCGATCTATCCATCGATCTATCTATCTATCGACCCATGCAATCCATCTGTCCATCTATCTGAAAGGAAGCAATTGTGCGAGACTTCCTCCGAAAGTAACAGTTTACAGGTGCAAAACGCAGCAATTCTGCAAGACATCCTTCAAAAGTAGCAGTTGACAGGTGCAAAACAAAGCAATTCTGTGAGACTTCCTTCAGAAGTGATAGTTGACAGTTCCAAAACGAAGCAATTCTGCGAGGCTTCCTTCAAAAATGGAAAGTTGAGTGCACAGCTGACAGCCTCGTACCGTTGGGTGTTGCGATTTTTCCATCCCATCTCTCTAAAGTATTGCGCCCGCCACGGAAAAGTGCGGCCAAGTCATACGAAGAGCTGCGCCTGTCACGCAAAATCGCCTTGGCAAACTTGAGGATTTGATGCTCCAAAATGCAACCGTTCTCAGGAAATCAGTGCTCTGACGTCCTAGCATGTCTGATGGAAGTATCTCTTGTACTGCGCCGGCCACGACATGCATCTTTGCAAATCCTCTTCAAGCGTCCCACGCCTGCCATCGTTTTTGACAATGTTACAAAACCCTCGCGTTTGCTCGCTTTTCGCAATGTGTAGCATCCATGGTGGCTGCCACGCAACATGACGGTTGAACGTCCAAAAGTTCTCCGAACATGTTGTGTTTCTAACATGTTTGCTTTGAAATGTCCTTCGCGCCACAACCACGTGCACTTTTTCAACATCTTAACTTCCAAAAGTGCACTGAACCTGAGGTGATTTTGACATTTCGACTTCGACATGTGCTTCACGCTGCAGCCGCGTGCACTTTTTCAAGAACATTTTACTTCGGAATGTGCTTCGCGCCGCAACCGCGTGCACTTTTTCAACAGCTCAGTTGCCAAAATTGCTCCGGACGTGAGATGTTTTTAGCTTTTTGACTTCCAAATCTGCGTCGCGCCAGAAAACATTGGGATCTCATCCTGCCATGTGGCTCCGCACCTGCTGCTTTAGCGAGCCTACTTGTCGACCCTCCGGAGCCACAAATCATTGGGAAAACACGGTGTTTCGCGACGTTCCTACCTTTTCGCACACTTTGATCATTCTTTCTTCTTCCTCTTTCTTCTTGGACTCTTTCTCTTCTCTGATCTTCTTTCTACTGACTCTCTCTTCTTTGACTCTTTCTGTTCTCTGACTTTTCTCGCAACTGTTGCTGCATGTATCCATGAGTCGGAAGTTTGACTTCGAAACTTCCTTCGATAATTAATCAACTTGATTGATTAATGTATATGCATAAAAATATGTAGTGGGTATGTGCTAGATATGTGAATCTATTTATAATGTGTATATGTTGGATATATACAAAAGGGGCAATATAACCGTCAATGATCAATGGGAACTGCCAATAAAATTGGGGATAGACTGGCGATATAGTGGACTCAAATATCTTACTGTTGGTATTATATACCTAGATATAAACAGATATACATATATATATATCAAAAACTATTCATTTTGCAACCCCATCAACCCCATAAAATCAGTTTCTTCGATCCCAAATATTTCGGTTTAACCACAGATGAAGGATACATATTTAAATTTAATCCCACTATCTATCCCGCATTAGGTCAAAACCGCATAGTCACATACTTAATCCCAGTATCTTTGTTAAATCATTATAAATTGTAACCCTATCAACCCCATTTTCTACAGTTCTTGATTCCATCTAGGTTTAATCCCAAAATCTGTGGCTTTTTATTGGTACCCTCATGGAAAAACTCAGGTGAAGGTACGCGATGGACTGTGGCTGGTTCCCAAGGAGGAGGATCAAGATGCCAAGGTGCCCGTCCCAAAAGGTTGATTTCGAAGAGTTGGACGGCTGGAGAATAATATATAACATCACCACCCCTTTAAGGCGACTTTTCAGGGGGGGACCATACCAAAATGTAAGATACATTTATTTGGGATTCCCCCCTTAAATGTGTAAAATTGGTCGCTGAACGTCCCCCAGGTGTCATTTTTGCGGGGAGGGTCTTCAAAATTCCTTCAAAATGTAAGCTTACATTGTCAAGGCCCCCCTCAAAAACACCTTCAAAAATGTAGCTTACATTTTGGGTACGTCCCCCCACCTTAAAACGGTGGTGAGTATATAACGATAAGTATATACATATGTATATAACATGTGTATGTATATATATATATAGATAGATAGTGACATATATATATACATAGTGATATGTATAGTAATTTATATATAGAATGATATATATATATAAGGTGATATACATGTATATAAAATGATATATATATATACTGATACACACATATATATAGTTATATATCTATATGAAAATATGGGGGTGAACTGACATCCGAGTTTCATACTTTTTAAATATGTTTTTGTGATTTTTCGCTACAACGCTATTATTTTCGGATATGTTCGGCATGTTTTTTTGGGTTGCTATAAATGTTGGTAACTATTCACACGCCCCTTTGTTTTTCCAAAATTTTTCCAAGCCAGCACCGAAAACATAAGGTTTCAAGCAGCAAACATCAAATTTTAACCACCAAGAAATGGGATTCAAGTATGCAAACACCAAACATGGGGATATCGACAGAACATGATTTTGTGAATGGCGGTTTTGTTCATATTTGAATCATTTGATATCGAGAAACTGTTCAATAGAAATTGATATGGTTGTTTCAATATTAAAATGATTAGATTAAAACGATCTAAACCAAGGTAATTTTGAATGATTTGGGGGTATCCCTTTTTAAAACACACCCACATGATTTTAATATACCCTCTGGTAAACTAACATAGCTATGGAAAATCACCATTTTCAATGGGTAAATCCACTATAAATGGCCATTTTCAATAGCTATGTTAAATTACCAGAGGGTAGTTTAATGATCGTATTTATTAGTAACAAATATTTTCAATATCCACATTTATCTGGGATAAATCATCATTTTCAGTGGTTATATTCCGTTTTAAAAAATAAACCCAAATAGGGACGCTTATCTCCACTAGTTCGTCTCGTTTGTTTATGTTACTCCAACGATCTGGGCATGTTCACCATAAAACCACCAGTTCATCTCGTGAACTAAACCAACTCACCTATCCGAAGTACATATCATTCGCGATGTTTGATGCTTAAATTCCCGTTGCGATTCCGAACTCTGGCACCAACTTGGAAGAAAACCCACTACCCTCTGGTGAACTAACATAGCAACTGAAAATGGCCATTTATAGTGGATTTTTCCATTAAAAATGGTGATTTTCCATTGCTATGTTAGTTCACCAGAGGGTAGTTTTCTCATTTTCCCACCATTTTCCCAGCATTTTTCATGGTTGAATCCCTGAGTTTCAGGAAGCTACGGAGGCTGGCATCGATCTGGATGAGCTGGGTCGCGAGATCAATGAGCTCAGGGAGGATAAGCCGGAAGTCTTCAGCGAGTCCCTCGGAGGGTTCAGCGGTCATGTTCTGCTGAAGTTGAACATAGTTGGTTGGTGGTTTCAAACATTTTTTATTTTCCATAATATATGGGAGAATCCTTCCCATTGACTTTCATATTTTTCAGAGGGGTTGAAGCCACCAACCAGATAGATTTGGAAAACCCACCATGTGTAGAACATTTTCCCTATGTTCTCCATGGATATCCATTTTTTTTTCCCAGGGGAAAACATTTTCACGCTGATTCCTCCCATGTCCTGATTGAGGCTCAGGGAAAAGATGAAGACCATGATTGAGGCTGGTTGGAAAGCATCCAGTTTCAAAGCTAGCAAAATAAGATCAAATAAACTCTGGGACTTACCCCATTACAGGTGATTTTCCCATCAAAACCTTCATTTTCAATGAAGATTTCCGATTGCCAGGTTAGGTTTGATTACCAAAGGATATCCATCAGATAGTAGTGCCGAGTGATGGACGACTTTGTTGCTGGATACCCTGCCAAAGCTGAACTGTTTGATTCCCATTTTAGTGAGGATTTTTTTCAAAGTTCAATATGGAGGTTTCCTAAAATGTGGGTACCCCCATAGCTGGCTGGTTTACAATGGAAAATCCTACCAAAATGGATGATTTGCGGGTACCACCACTTTCGGAAACACCCATGTACTCCAGGATGACTATACATCTCTTGATGAATTCGGGATCGAAGTGCCAATCCCGGTTTTATCACCAGGATGATCGAATTCCAAAGTGCATTCAAAAGACTTTGGAAATCATAGGATATGTTTGTGTCATGTTCTTACAGGATGGTGCCCCCCAGTTATGTTTGTTGGTTTATAACCCCATCTAAATATAGGTATAAGTATCATACACCAACTTGTTATAGATGGGGTTATAATACAATATTGTTATCAGTATAATACACTATTGTTTTAGATGGAGCCCCATTGTTATAGTTATAAACCAACTTAGCTAACGAACTGGGGCTCCATCCTGTACAGCATGTGAGAAATCACTGTTTGATCAAGATCTCAAGCCATCGTTCGCCCACTGTGATCACTTCAACAGGAGGAAGCCGCGAAGCGTGATGCAGCAGATGAAGTGTCTAGGCAGGCCGTTGTGGCCGTTGTGGCTTGTGCAAACCAGCCCCGTTATAATCCTTTATGTAAGATTATGATTGGCTTCCCTTTCGTAAGTGAAGTTCCCCTATGAAATATGGAATTAATATGATTGTAAAATTATTATGATTGGTTTATAAGATTATTATGATTGTTTCTATCAAATCTGGTAAAATTATGGCAGCGTAAAGCCTCGAAGAAAACAGGCCCCATTGGAGCCGTGACTTTTCCCAGCGATGCTTCTCAGGTGATGTTTGGCCTTGTTAGTTGTTGAACTTCAAAAGTCCCAATCCGTAAGTGATCCAGGGCGTGAAACATGTGGAAAAGGGAGGCTTGTTGAAGATGTAATTGTCGTTTTGAAGATGGCCTTGCAGTCTATCCCGCTTGTGCTGTTTTCAATCCCCATTTGATCGTTGAAAAACCTCCCAGTCTTGGTTTGAATCTTCCGTTGGATCCTGCTGGGGACTCAAGACGTCCACATTCCAGAAGCTTGAAGCACCTGGTTGACTATCATCGCTACAATGTGGGGCCCCCAAGATAGCTAAGTTGGTGAACATAACTCCAATAACTATGGTTTATGGCACTTATAACTATAGTTACTGGGGCTTATAAATCTACTTATAACTGGGGGGGCCCACATTGTATGAAATGTTATGAAGAGATCGACAAAGGAGGTGAAATTTGGAGTGAGAAGTTCAGGAGTCATACGGATTGACGGCAATTCCCACTAAAATTTGACCTCTTCATGCCAGCACGGGTTGAACCATTCTGCTATGAGTGGGTAAGGCGGTAAGGTGTGGTTTATTCATGGTATATCATGACAAATCATCTACGTGCAAACGGATCAAATGTGGGCGGTATAGGGACGCTCATGCATTTGAACCGGCTATTCAAAATGGTGGCATGAAATGATGTGAAAGGGGGTCAACTCACCTGCTTACCGCTGTTTTTTTCCATCCTAAATATGACCAGATATTACCAGAAAGTTGGGGAAATATTTTGGGGGTAATATCTGGAAATTTGGGGAAATATCCTCAATATTACCAGATTGGATTTTTCAGAACATTTTTGGGGGTCGCGGCCCAAGCTCATCTGCTTCATAGCTTGCGACCGGCCGAGGTTCCTGTCGGTGCTTGACGGGCACTGTTTCCATTCCAAGAAACGAGTTTTCCGCGGCGCAACTTTTCCTCGTGCCGCGCAGCGTTTCACGGCGTCGTTGCGCTGGGTTGAAGCGGCTCAGAAAGCTGTACATAGCGACACAAACCGCCAGCAATCGAATCGAAAATGGCTGGAGTAGATGACAGGTGCGGATCACACATGATCAAACCATACAATAAATGTTGATGTTTACTGTGGTAATTATGGGTAATTAAACCCATTTTCATACAGCATTGCCAATATTACCATAAATGGGATGGTAAATACAATCCCCGATTATTGGGGTTACCATGGTTTACCACATTATCTAACTATGTCTATGGTATTTTTATTCAACATGTTTGGGAGATCAAAACCATGACTTTCTGGCTGATGGTTTCAATCATTTCTTCTGTAGAGATGATTTTCTACCAAATAACTTTCACATGTTTTTCAGGGGAAAGGCTCCAGCAACCAGTCGTTGGTTATAACTCCATGATATTTCCATCACCCATAGGATCCATGTATGGTATATATGCTAACATTTGGGGTATATTGATGGTAAATGTTAGCATATATACCATCCATGGAACCTATGGGTCATTATCTTCCCATCATATCCCCGTTATAAATTCCCATGTTTTTGTTTCAGCTACTCTCTGGCAATTCAACATAGCTACGGAGAATCACCATTTTAATTGGCAAATCATCGAAGGCCTTTCTTCCCATAGCACACTGTTCAATGACCAGAGGAAAAGTCCTAATTTCTCTCATGAACAGAAATGACATCTCATATTATTCATATTGGGCCATTTGGTTCGATGATTTACCTATTCAAAACGGGACATTTTCCATAGCTATGTCAAATAACCTACTTTAGTACGAGGATATATGCGGAACGGCATAATTATTCACTGTTTTACTGTAGTTTGATTTTGTACTGTTCAGCATCTCTTTGGGGTTTGCTACGATTGAAGTAAGGAGAGATTGTGACTGAAATGGCCAAGATATCCCAGTTCTAGGATATCCCAGTTCTAGGGGGCGTTTTGGTCGCATCTCCCAAGATTCCAAAGAATACATAATTACTTGTATTATCCCCACCCACACACACACATGTACAGTATCTGCATGGGTAAATTACAACGACCTTACAACGCGACGTCACCGGAATACTGGTTAGTAAGGAAGGATCCCAATATGACTTTATAGAAACATAGTGAATTAATTATGATGATTTACCCATACAATGTATATACATTCTGCCCATACAATTAATCCCCTGGCCCAGGCCCCAAATATAAAAAACCTTGCCCAAAAACGTCAACGTCGCTACAGGGTCTAAGATGGCGCCACAACACGGGCACGGTGCAGCTGTTTATGCCTTTGGAGAAAGCCTTGGAAGGCCAGCGGGAACCGCAACCAGTTAGTCATTTATAAAGGGATGGTGAGATGAAAAACCCACTGCGAAATCACTGATTTGGGACCCCATCTTTTCAGCCATTCAGTGCTGCATCATCAAACATGGAATATGCTAATGATATTTATGGCATATGGACACATATGGTCTGTATATGGCATACGATTGGAATATTTTTCTGGAACATGAGATATCATGAGATCATACCATCCCTTGACATCGTTGACATGGCGGGCCGCTGGGAATTCCCATCTAAATGGAGGTTCAAAAAGCTGGGAAAGTCATCCAAATGGTAGATTTTCCGGAAAGCCATGTTTGATATCAAGGGATATTAAGGATGGGTACGCAAGTTTGACCCAAACATTAAGGTCATTAAGATGGTGTTTTCTTTTCTATGTCGAGCCATCAGTTGAAGATATTTTTTTTGAGATACCCAGACGTTCTCTGGGTTGACAAAAACAAACAACAAAGATCAGATGGTATGAGCAGATAACATGGGTGACTACTTCAAACAAACTGTGCAGTCATGTCATGTTTTTGGTGTCAACACCAGTCTGTCATTCTTTACTTGTTTGAGTCACTTGCGGGCTTAATGTCTGCAATTGGCGCGTTTTTTGTTGCCAGGGTTCTCAACATTTCTCAACCATCAACCACTGTGGCTTGATGTCATTCAATTACCCACTTCTGCCGGTTGATCTCATTTGGGTCGGAAAATGCCACACGAAAAACCCCCCACAGATGGCAATTTTCGGATAATGGTGATCAACATATGGATTTCCCTTCTGGTCAACAGCCACGTAGCTATGGAAGATCACCATTTTTCATGGGTAAATCCACTGTTTCTATGGCAATTTTCAATAGCTATTTGACATAACCAGAGGGTATGTGTTTCTTTCCCCTGGTGTGGACCTCTTTGGATAAAGTGTCAGGTACCCCTTAAATGATTCCCAGAATCCGGAGGATGATGCCACTATCCTGGTTAGAACAACCATAGTTCTTTAAGATGCTATGTTGGCTAATATCCAGTGAGTAACTGTGAATGGTTAGGAAGTGATCCCCAATAACTTGTAACGGCTCATATCCTCGTAATGACTTATTTTCATGCTGCCTGGCTCTAAGGTCTTCACGAAACGGATTTTGAGGCGGGTGGACACATGCTGGTGGACACATGCTGGTGACAGGGGATCTCTGTCCCAGTTAGCTTGAGGTCAAAAAAAAACATGAGTGCCACAATGTGGGGTCCCCCCAGTTGTGTTTGTTGCTTTGTAAACCCCATGAATACTATAGCTACTATAGTTCTAAGTATCATGAAACATAGTGACAACTTTGCGATTTTGTGCCCACTTTGGCCCCACTTGCACCGTTTTTTTTTCAACCAATCCGATCATTTTCTGGTTGGTGCTTTGGAACATGATGTTCATTTTTCCATATATTAGGAATGTCATCATCCCAACTGTTACTCACTCCATCATTTTTCAGAGGGGTAGGTCAACCACCAACCAGATTATTATTAACCATCATTAACCATCATCATAACCATTAATATTAACCATAAATATTAACCATCATAACCATCTATTAATATTACTACTCCATCATTAACCATACAATAACCATATAATAACCATATATTAACCATTATTAACAGTATATTAACCAACCAATGGTTGGAAAACACGTTGCTGAACGAAGCTCGGACGATCCGACCTGATTACATCTCTGGCCATGGGGAGATGAATCCTGGCGCCGAAACAGATCAGCTTTCAGAAAACTACCGTGAACAGCGTATATATATATATACAGACATACATATATAAATATATACATATATACTTATATATTGGGTAGATCCTAATACCTATAACAGTCAAAAAACAAATTTTCTTCATAAGTTGAGGAAGCTATTTTTTATCGCTCCCTCCGTGACACTTTTCGTGCTCTAGTTCGTGCTTTTTTTTTCGCTCCCTCCGTGACACTTTTCGTGCTTTAGTTCGTGCTTTTTTTTCGCTCCCTCCGTGACACTTTTCGTGCTCTAGTTCGTGCTATTTTTTTTCGCTCCCTCCGTGACACTTTTCGTGCTCTAGTTCGTGCTTTTTTTTCGCTCCCTCCGTGACACTTTTCGTGCTTTAGTTCGTGCTTTTTTTTTCGCTCCCTCCGTGACACTTTTCGTGCTCTAGTTCGTGCTTTTTTTTTGCTCTTTTCGTGCTCGCTCGCTCCCTCCGTGACACTTTTCGTGCTTTAGTTCGTGCCTTTTTTTTCGCTCCCTCCGTGACACTTTTCGTGCTCTAGTTCGTGCTTTTTTTTCGCTCCCTCCGTGACACTTTTCGTGCTCTAGTTCGTGCTCCCTTTTTCGTGCTCCTCCCTCCGCTCCAGCCAACTGTGCTCTGCTAGCTTATATATTGCCAATTATTCAGCCAACTTATATACATATATACTTATATATATATATACATATATATATATATATGTAGAGATAAAACATCCACTAGTTCTAATAGATTCACCAACACATCATTTTTTCCTGACTTTTCCCATGTTTTTTTTTTCATACCAATGTTCGTTTTTACCCGGTAGGTGGCAGCTCCTGCCAGGTGCGCGTGTCGCCCAGTGAACTGGTGGTCCGATGTTTGAAGGGTCCACGAAAGAGCGAGGCGGGGGTCGGATATGGTCAGGTCCGGCCAATTTTGGGTGAAGTCAAAAATGGGGATACCCTCTGGTAAAGTAACATAACTATGGAAAATCACCATTTTTAATGGGAATATCCACTGTTTGAATGGCCATTTTCAATAGCGAACTGTTAAATTACCAGAGGGTACCATTTTTCAGGCTGGAAAAATCACAATTTTTGTCCATTTTTTGGGACCATTTTTTTTCACCCAGAGGAATGGAAAATAAACAAAGTATTGATCCCCAGAATTGGTTCAACCAGGTTGGAGTAAGAGATCGTTTCCTGTGTTCCTTTGAACCAGTCAATTAAATCAGACACTACAGTTGAACAGTGTCTTGAGAGTGCTTTGGGTTGGTTCCCTCTATTTATTTATTTTGCTTAAAAACCCTAATTAATTTCAATTCACACAGCTGCTCAACGAATCTGCTGGACTTTCTAGACCGGTGTATGAACCACGTAATGTCGCCCATCTCCTTCTTGGTATAGATTGATTATATCCTGGTTTGTGTGGGCTTTCACTTTATTTAATGATTTCATTCTTATTGGTTACTGTCCGTACCTACTATTGCACAACCCATTTTCAATGTCTCTATTGTCATTGTTGGCTATAGCACTAGTGACGCCCCCTGTGACCCATGTGTGCTAGTTTGATCCTCATGTTTGGCTGTTCAAGTTCATGTTGCTAGTGACAAGGTTGTGTTTGTTGTTCGATTTCCCTATCGTTCAATACGTGGCAACTATATGTAATATGTACGCTCTGGTAAACGGGCTAACATAGCGAACTGGAAAGATCCACCCTGCTATTAATGGGAAAATCAACTATAGATTGCCATTCCCATAGGATCCATGTATGCTATATATGGTGACATTTACCATCAATATACCCCAAATGTTAGCATATATACCATACATGAATCCTATGGGATTTTCAATAGCTTTTTGTAAACGTTTACCAGGCCGGGTACCCCATATCAGGTGGCTCTTTTTTCGAACTCAGGTCGTAGGGGGCGTCAGCGGAAGATTGACCCATGAGGCGCGGCGAGATGTCGAAGATGTCGAGTGGCACTGATGGGCTGCGCAACAAATATAGACAGATCATGGTGGTTTCCTATGGTTTCCTATGTTTTTTTTGTGTTTAATAATGATTATTCATCACTATTAATCAAACCATGGGAAACCACCATAATCTATAATGATAATCAATGATTATCAGTGGTGATTCATGGATGAACATACCCTCTGGTATACTAACATGATGTGAATCAGAAACTCGCCGTGGATTTTGATTTTACCTCAAAATATTAGGCAATTCTTCCACAGGAGCAGTTTCAAAGACTAGCCAAGCAGGTTGATAATCATTGGCATTTAAACTCATTTTAACTCATTACACACATTGTAAATATAACTGACCAGTGATGTGGCGGCGTTTGATGCCCTTTGTATATGTATTTCTCATGATTCCTGGGAAAATCCCCATGGAACCCAAAAGATTTTTGGATGGTCCAAAAAAGGTGTTTCACGCATCGTGAAACCCAGGTGATCTCCCTATGATTTCCCTATCCCATGACGGATCCGGCTGGTGCTGGTAGGAAAATGCGAACATGACTGGCGTATATTGATGGGATCCATGGAGCACCATTTTTTTAGCAGCACCGTTAGGATCCGTCATGGGTATTGCAAGTGTTCAACACTAGGAAGATGCAGCCCCATATCGAACCGGCAACCCCATCGGTTGATATGTTTTGATCCAGCCAGAGACGCCCTGCACGTTTGATACGTTTGATACGCCGCATTTCGTTGTGGATTTCAAGCATCTAAAAGCAACATGAATTCATCACTGTCCAGTGATAGTTGATATCCCAGGATCTTAGTGACACCAAGCAATCATCGCAAGCCGGCATGGCCTTGTACTGATGTATCATCCTATATCAGCCTTGTACAAGGCAGGACCCTTCATGATATCCCATTAAACAAATCATACTACCCTCTGGTAAATTAACATAGACCCTGGCAAATAGGACTTGGAAGATTAGTTTCCATTAAAAATTGGTTATTTTCAGGGTCTATGTTTATTTACCCTCTGGTAAATATCCCACAATATCCCACCAAAAAATCCCTATATCTTCCATGGTGGACTCCTCACCGGTTGACATGCCAGGTTCAGCCCGGTCAGTGCTGGTTTGCTGTTGAGCGAGTCAGAGAGCTCAGCGGTTACCGTCATTGCTTCAACGCGCCAGGACGCCATGTTTGATCGCAGATCATAATGTTACTATGTACCATCTGGTTATTTAACATAGCCATGGAAAATGGCCCATTTATAGATGGTTTACCTATTAAAAATGGTGATTTTCCATGGCTATGTTAAATAACCAGATGGTATATCGATACATACAAATATATGTTACTGCTACTTGTTGGAAGGGTATATAGAAGATAAAATTCTGGAACCTAGTGGATGTGGGAGGGCTTTTGGACGAGGTGCGGAAGAGTTTTGCCAGAGATGTGTAGAATTTTATTACAGCATACTGTGGATGGTTGCGAAATCCTGCACCAGTTGGTAACTGTTGGTAATTTAACAACGCTATTGAACATAGCTATTGAACATGGTGATTTATAGTGGATTTACCCATTGAAAATGGTGACTTTCCATAGTTTTTTGTATGTTTACCAGAGGGTAACTGTTGGCAACTATGAAACACTGAAAACGATGGGATTAGCAGAGGGGATACGCCGTCCAACTGCTACAGGATTTCGCAACCATCCACAGTATGAGATCCTTCGCCAGGAAAGTGGCTGGTTGAGTCATGAAAAACTACACGATGTGCCTGTTGATGCTGTTCTGGTTGGTGGTTTCAAACATTTTTTTCCATTTCATATATGGGATGTCATCCGAAACCCATTGACGAACTCCATCATTTTTCAGGATGGGCACATTGCACCACCAACCAGTCAACCAGAGTATGACAATGCGTTTTTCAATGAGATCATGAACGCATAAGACAACCAGAATCTCTCTGCCGGTTAAGGTGAACACGGATGGTTGTCTTGGAAAAACGGATGAGTTTTACCTGGTGAATACACCTGAAAACCTTCCGGTTGATCATTGTTCCATGTTGTTTCCATTTTCAAATCGCCCTCATTGACAAAGCCAAAGAACAGGTGATAGGCTGTCAAGATGGTCGGCTCCAGAATTCCCGAAGGTACTGATTGCACCCCTTCAGATTATCCTAATGTACCTGTACGTGCAACAATGAACTCAAGACACATTCGGAATATTTATAGTTTTGGGACATATGGAAACCATTGGAAACCCCTCCTAAAAATCTCCATAACTTTAACTCATCAGTATACATGTGGCTTCATTTGGGTGCAGATATCCCGGATGTCCAGGTAATTACTCCAACCAGACAAAAAAAGCGGCGTTCGGGTGAATTTTATCGAAGAACACATCGCATCAAACCATGAATCGTATCAAAACCATTCATTTTTCTATCAGGTACCCTCTGGTAAACTAACATAACTTAACTATGGAACATCACCATTTTTGATAGCTAAACCATCTATAAATGGCCATTTTTAATAGCTATGTTAAATTACCAGAGGGTAACAGTTATAAATGGGATAACTCCTGCAACTGGTAGGTGAGAAATATCACTTTAGGCGAACAAACTGATTGCTGTAAAGGATTGTTTCTCACCAAACCATATATATATATAGTTTCCTATTAAATATATCATGAAACTATGGACTAACTCACCAAAACAATGTGTTCATTTTCTATCGAAAGCCTCACAGCCGAAGTGTACCGAGGATGTTCGAGATCCTGAACGGCGGCTGAGACATTTGGTCATCGAGCTGGTGCGCTTATTTTTGTCGAAGACCGTCGAGCTGTGTCGTTTTATGTCGTTTTTGTGCCCAAGTGAAAACTGGTTCTTTCTCATATATGATCATATCTGGTTTATGTAATGTTTATGTGGATATATGTGGATATAAATATGATATACAGTAAGATGATATATGATACAACTGACAACTAATGGCGATCATCAAACAGTCAGGCATACATTAATGGCAAGATCATGCTGCAATAGGGATGGTAAGGGACAGGATATTGAATAGATCAATACCTATAACTACCACTTTCAGGGGAATGAACATCCACAGATACGAATTTTGAGTTGAACAGAAGGGTAACAGGGCTTTGACCCATAGTCATGTTTTTTGTTTCCATGTTTCATTGTTTTTGATGGTATGATGTTTTTCTTTGTGTGGCTCAGTTTCTGCAAACTGCCAGAGTTATTTTTTTGGATGCACACATGAGTTCGAAAATTGGTCGGATGTTACAGTGAAAACCTCCCCTTTTTACAGTCGGTTTACAAGACATTTTCACGCACAAGGTTTGGTTGGTGCCATGGATGTCCCAAATTCCCATTGGTTGGTTGATGAAAAAAGAGGGGTTTCCAAAGAAACCCCTTTGTTACAACAGGTTTCTATGATGATAGATGGGATGATCACCAGCTCCCGGCCCCTCTACTCTATTTTTACCAAAAGGACATCAAATTGGTTGGTGCCCCAGTTCAGTGCTAAAAAAAGGCGAGTGCAGGAAAAAGGGTTCGTGGGGATGAACTTTGCTAAAACTGACCAATTGTTTGTGCATGTTTGTGCGTTAGTACCCCATGGCTAAAAGCCATTTCCATCCATTTCCCCATTTCTATTGTCCCATTTGCGGTGAAAACCTGTGAATCTTTAAGACTTTGCTCAGTTCAAATTCCTTTCTTTGGTGGTCAAATTTGCACACAATTCAGCAGGGTCTTACTGCTAATCGTAGCTATTGAACATATCCTCTGGTAAACGAACATAGCTATGGAAAACGGGTGATTTATAGTTGGTTTACCTATCAAAACATTGTGATTTTCCAGTTCACAAACCGTTACTCTACTACAGCCCATATGCTCCATGTATGGAATATGTACCAACATTTGCCCCAAAAAACACCCAAATGTAGCTATAGGATGCTATAGGTAAATATACCATACATTGAGCATATGGGCAGGGTAACGCATACTTCGTAGAGCACGTAGAGTCCCGTCCAGGCAAAAAAGATCCCTGGAAAGCCGTGGACGGAGCGCTGGGGGACTCCTTTGTAAGGTGATGTGTATCGATGTAAAGCTGAGGTGCTGGGAAGGGCTAATTACTTTGTAACTACCCTCTGGTAAACATACAAAAAACTATGGAAAATCACCATTTTCAATGGGTAAATCCACTATTTCTATGGTCATTTTCAATAGCTATGTTAAATTACCAGAGGGTACTTGGTGAGCTTATGATGGACTGAAGAGATATGAAAATCATCCATTCTATGATGAACAATAATCCATGATTTTTTGTTATAGCTGTTGTATGAATACTATGATTGTATTCAATAATGTCAACTCTGGATTAATGAACCCTGGTTGAGGGGTTACCCCCAAACAATGACGGATTGCTACTTAAATAGTTGAACGGCCTAGGGGTTGATTCATCATTGATTGACATTATATTTATTCCATTTTAATTCATTTTATAATTTGACATTTTTTCCACTTTAGTATTCGCATGTATTCTCTTATGATAGGTTGATCTGTAACCATTAGAAGGGAATAGATCTTCTATAATCCCAAGTCATCCATGGTATGTTGCTATCAAGCAACCAGCCGACCAGCCATTGACCTGGATCATGGGCAAATCGGTTCGCCGGTTTCACCATGAAATTGAAACCAGGTTTCTGGTTTCGAGGTTCCACGTATACCAAGTGGGATGATCATCCAAGTAATTTTTAACATATTAATTTAGCTACAATGTGGGGCCCCCCAGTTATAAGTTGGTTTATAAGCCCCAGTAACTATAGTTAGAAGTACCATAAACCATAGTTATTGGAGTTATAAACCAACTTAGCTATCTTGGGGGCCCCACATTGTAGGGGATCCTTTTCCGATCATCAAACATGGCAATGGAACATCTACCATTTACAATTGATTTTCCCAGCGAACTGAACCTCCATTCATAAATGATTTTGCGATCAACACCGCCATTTTGTTGGTGATTTTCCAAGCTATAAACCTCCATTTTTTGGGGTGATTTTGCCAGCTATATCACCTCCATTTATCATCCACTTCAAGTGGTCTCCAGGAGAAACAAATCTTTAAGGACCACAATGAGATCTTCCAGCGGCGTGCGTTTGCTTGGACTCCTGCGCAGGAACGCGAAGTACAAGGCCAGGATTAGGATGTCTTACGCCGCCTGGGGTGTACCCATGTGTACCCTGTTGTTATTCATCATTTTCCTCTGGTCAATAATGGTTACCATCTGGTTATTTAACATAGGGAAAATCACCATTTTTAATAGGTAAACCAACTATAAATGGGCCATTTTCCATGGCTATGTTAAATAGCCATAGGGTAACAATAACCAATGATTTCATAGGATGTTTCATGTGTTTCACTATGATTTGATATAGGATTACATGGGATTTACTATGGTTAATAGTGGTTAACAATGATAATTCATGACCATCAATGGTGCTTAACGGCTATTAATCGAGAGTTATCCTGTGGCTATTTAACAGTTTGCTGTGGAAGCCTTGGCCCATTGAAATAGATGGTTTATGAGGACTTACCTATAAAAATTGGTGATTTTCCATACGTTTTGTCTCACCAGATGGTATCAGGGCCCATTGGTGGATCGAGAAGTTTCCTGGGTCCTATCAGTCCTATTCAGGTGGCTGATGGGAGGGATTATCAACATTCAAAAATACAATGGGGGATTAAGTCATGGTGGATCCCCAAGGGTTTGTATTAATGGAAAACCCATGGTGACTTAAGACATATGTCACCTGGATATCATGATTAAGTCGTTGGTGACTTTGGGATTATCATGTTATATGGAGGTGTCTTAAGTCATGGGGGATCCCCAAGTCACCATGGGTTTCAACACTAAAATGGTCTATGGAAATTGATGATTCGGGTGAATTTGGGGACAAATGCATGGAAATCGAGAACAAAAAATCACCACCCAAATCTGGGATCTATCGGACCATCTATCGGATGGATCATCCCATATCTGTCTCCATGGATCGATCATGTTCCCATATTTCCCATAGTCTTCACATGTATCCATCCGTTGATGATCCATTAGGACATTGAAAAAACACAAATAAAGCTTGCCCAAAAAGTGTTTTTTTTTTTCCATATTTTCCAATAGATATTTCACATCGTTCCATTTTACCTTACCCTCTGGTAAACATACAAAAAGCTATTGAACATGACCATTTATAGTGGATTTACCCATTAAAGATGGTGATCTTCCATAGTTATGTAAACGTTTACCAGAGGGTATTCCATGTTATGATTCATAACCCATAGGATCCATGTATGCTATATATGCTAACATTTACCATTAATATACCCCAGTCATGTTAGCATATATACCATACATGGATCCTATGGGATGGGGTAACTTCTTAGTACTTATAACTGGTACAACTTGGGTTATATAAACCCCATGAATACTATAGTTATAAGTACCATAAACCATAGTTATTGGAGTTATAAACCAACTTAGCTATCTAGGGGGCCTCACATTGTAAGGATACCGATTTTCGATCAATCCCGGTGATTTTTTCGGCAGATGACTGGAGAACCTTGCCGCCGGGGCGGATTCCTGATGTGCAGGACACACGGCTATTGCGGGAATTCTTCGTTGCTGTAGAGTTATCATGGGAAATATCATGGGAATATCATGGGAATATCATGTAGAAGCCAAGTTAAGCAAGCAGGAATGTCATGGAATGTTTTTTTCTTTTTTCACAATCATTCAGGGGAGATTCAACCATCAATGCGGATACATCATGGATTACGGCTATTTATTTATGTGTATATTATACAATTATACGCACCCTCCGGTACATTCTGACATAGCTATGGAAAATGGACGACCATTGTTGAAAGCATGACCCTAATCAATTCTGACATGATCGGATAAGTGTCGAAAAGCCTCTGAAGAAATCCCCTACAGTGTTGGTTTGTCAATGGGAATCCTGGAATATTCAACAGCTTGCTATGGAAAATGGTTCGTTTAGTTCAATAATTTACCAATCAGGTAATAGTTTTCCAAAGCGTTCCATAGCTATGTTGCTTTTACCAGAGGGTAGTTCACTTCTTGGTGAACTGTTTGTTGGGTTTATGCTGATGAAATATCTAGCAAGGGAAAGATAAGACTTAATGACAGCAATAAATGGGATTGATAGTTGATTTATAATAGTTATGTTTAACAGAGTTTTGGTTTTGAAAAACAGTTCACTGGCGCAACAAACTGTGTCTATGAGGAACTATGAAATACGTAACACGTCTCGGGTAATGACAGCTGGATCCGAGCTATGTAAGCCATGGCCATGGCCATGGCCCATAGAAATGGATGACACACATGATGACTTACCGTTCTGAAAGATATCAGAACAATGGTGATTTCTAGAGCGTTCAATTACCAGAGGTTTTTTTTGTTTTTATGCAGCTAAATATGTTCACACACACGGATGATTTGGGTATTTGCACTGATTCACTGGCGATGTCAAGCAGTAAACCATACCAACAATTGGGATACACCAAGGGGTTAGGCGTCTGGATTACAGCTAACTCCATGCCCGCGGGCATTCGAGAAAAACACAGCCATTCGACTACTCGCTGGTGTCAAAACTGGCTATGATTCGGCTTTGAAGCCCATCCAAGTATAGGCAAAGATATAGATAACTGATCTATTATCTGGGTAAACTATAACGACCTCACTGCGACCGAGCCCTGGAAATCATAGTTAGTAAGGGAATTCATCCCCAAATGGCCCAACAATTCAGGTTGGTGAATTATTATAATTTACCCATATGGGCTTTAATTATGAGAGTTATATATAATGGGGATCATCAATATAAATAGAACATAATAGAACAATAGTTTGCATATACGATCCTATTGAACATGAATAATTCAAGTTGGGTAATCATGAATAGTCACTGGGGGATATATTACCGTAGTGAAGTATAATAGTATAGATATAATTCCCATGACATTAAACAATATATTAAACATTGCCAGCCTATGAAAAATCCACTGAAATAGTGAAATTGGATATAATTTCATAGTGAAATTACCATGAAATGACCATGAAATGACCAGGATCCCTCCAAGTGTCAGGATCCCTTTGTGATGTCCCGCAGCTGGCTCTGCAACGAGCTCCAGTGTCTCGACAGGATGAATTTTCTATGGGGATTTACCGGGTAAACGAACACTTTAAGCGAACTGGAAAATGGATGAAAATGGCCCATTTGAATAGTTTACCTATTAAAAAAAGTGTTTTGTTTTCTATAGCTATGTGAAATTTGGAACCATGGAATTTTGAATGACTTTCCATTCAGTTGCAGAGGGGTAGGTGGCTCAACCACCAACCAGTTTTATGTGTTTTATCATCATTTGTAATCGTTAAACCATGTCAAACCCCCCAATTTTCCAATGAAACGCTTGGGACTTCATCATAAAAAAGACGGGATTTGAACGTTACAACCAACTGGGGGAATTGTGATGATTTCAGTTTAAACCTTGGGGAGTTCACCAACAATGACCCGGCAATCCTATGGCAGGGTGATCTTCAAAATTATGGCAGTTTGGAGAAGTATGGAGAATTCTCATTTTTTCGACAGAACTACTATTGTAGAATTGATATGATTTGATATGATTTGATTTATGATGAAGCGGGATTCTTGCATTATGAATTATGATTTTTAGGATTTAACACTATTGAACCAGCATATGTGAGAAAGTTAACAACCCATGACGTGGCCAGTTTTCTTGCTAACCTTTGGTGACTGGTCATGTTTTATATGGTTATTTCTGTTCCCAGGATTTACATGCGTCCCCCATAAACAAGATTTTGAACATGACTTCTTGGGTGATTTGATGATTTTGGATGTTGGAACATGTTGGAGATGTTTTGTTCTGGTTTCTGGTGATGTGGTCAATGATCAGGTGATGTTTCATATGAATATTTCAACACCTCTGTACGGGTGAATGAGGATTTTCCGGCGGCCAAGTAGTGACTGCAAGTCCCTCTGTGTTTGGGTTCCGGAAACATGCCAAAAATCCTGGTTCATCTCCACAACATATCCCATATGCTCCATATTATATATCATATATATATATATACTGTGTATATATATATATATCATATATCTGGGCAAATTATCACAACCTCACTGTTCTCCCTCACTGGAATCATAGTTGTTGTAGGGGATTCACCCAGGGCCTGCACTAAAGCTTAGACCGATTCTGCCGAAAAACCAGCCGCTGAAGTGGCCAACTTAATCCATCTGATCATCAGCATGTGAAGGAAACAAACGGCATTTTTTTTTTTAATACTGCCCCTAACATCAATATCAATTTGGTGCAGACACTATGTCAAGTTGCCATCATCCTGGAAAGAACGCCTCATCGATTGGGAGTCTTCTCCGCAATCGACACAGTGCGGTCTTCGGCACGGGCTGACGGGCAGACCTTGGAGGAGGATTCTATCACCTCTTGGCGGTCGTATCACCGCTTCAAGGACAAGCACGTCAGGTGGAACACAGTCCTCCCTAAAAGCGCAGCTTGGAGGGCTGAGGAAAGTTCGTGGGGCCGAAAAAAATCAGGTGAGTGAATTATTTTTTTATTTACCAACATGAATCCAAACAACGGCCCCCAATGTTGGTAAATATTCCATGTATGGAGCAGATGGGAATGGATGAAGATTGGGACATGGGTTCCAGCCATCAAAGAATCGTGATTGCAGGAAAGGGGTCCCTGAAATGTTGTAAGTGCATTTATAAGAAGGTACTACCCCATCCGACCATAGACAATCGTATATATATATATTTATACGATATATATTTATTCAATCATTATCAATCATTCTCAATCATTATCATCAGCCCTTTTTGTTGCTCCCGGGTTGTTTTTTTTCTTTTTTTCCCTCTTTGTTGAGCCGATTTTTTTCGCGCCACGCCACGCCAAGGCAGGGTCAAAATGATCAGCACGTCTATTTTCGCATCGTCTTGGATCAGCCACTTGGATCGGATCGCAACAGGAACCGATTGATTGGAGGTACCTACAAGGTGGTGCCCCCGTTCGATAGCTAAGTTGGGGGCCACATAACTCCAATAACTATGGTTTTTGTTGGTGATATATCTATTAGTTCATGGGGTTTATAAACAAATTTATAACTAGGGGGGGGACCACCTTGTACCATATATGCCATATATAAGGCCTATGTAAGGCCTATGTAAGGGAATATCGCCCCAAAATATGGCCAGAAATATGGTACAGTACCTCTATTTTAGGATCCTGGAATGACCATTGATATGAGTGGCGTTCAAATCCCCTGTTGGTTGATGATTATAGGGGCGCCTTTACTACCCAAAGAAAATGGGATGGAGGGGTTTTGAACGCTGCTCACACACACATATATACATATGTATATATATATGATATATGTAATGACCATAGATATCGGGGTTTTGAAATGTGTTGACCCAGAAACATGATATGGTGAAATATGAGATGATTTTTGATGATATCATATTCGTATGATCATAGTGAATATCTACGATGCCATGTTTGGGGGGATCAAACCTTGACACTTTGAAGATTGACAGCATCAACAAGGAAGTGGGGATATGACGGATATGATCCCCGAATTGTTTTTTTCGAAAACACAATGAGGAACCCCATATTATTCTATAGTACTTGGTGGCTCATCCCACTTAGTAAGCGACTTATAACCCCAGTTATAGGTAGATTAACCCTACAAAAATCCCACTAAAAAAACTGGGGTTATAATCCACTTACGATTCCTGGGTAGTTCGCCACCAAGTATAGTCATGCAAAGTCCTGTACAATGGTCCCCTGAGTTCACTGGGACTGTTTGGGGAAACCATGAGACAGTGCCAAGTGGCGAGGTATTTTTAACCCAGCGATGAAAAATCACCAACAATTTAGTAGCTAAATCATGCTAAATCCATAGATGGGCCAATTTTTAATAGCAAACTGTTTAACTATACCATATGGTATTTGCATTTGAGATCAGGGAAGTTTGCTCCTCGTTCTCGAATTTCCAACCACCAAAACCAGGTCTTCCAATGAAGAAACCAGGATCAAATGCAACCAGGATGGGTTCAACTGGATATTCAACTGCATTCCAATGTCGAGTGGAGAAAGACTTGGATAAATTAATAATCAACTGGATAATCAACTCTAGCTAAAATAAATCACGTCAACTGATGGATATTCATGCATCTTATTCATTATTCCCAGAAAATCCCAATGACTCATGCTGGTGGGTGCTTTGGAACATATTTTATTTCGCCAATAGTTGGGAATGTCATAATCCCACACTCCATCATTTTTCCGAGGGGTAGGTATACCACCAACCAGTCATGGATTACCCGTGAGTCATTGGGATTGTCACTACAGGTGGCTAAATCCAGTCAGACTGAGACCTTTCTGGGATGATCCCAAGACTTTCCCCTAAGTTTTTCTCGTCCACCATGAGCCATTGAGAAAACCTCTTGATTGGCCATGATAGTAACTTTACATAGCTTTACCCTTTGGTAAATGTTTACATAACTATGGAAAGATCCACCACTTTTAATAGGTAAATCAACAAACTAAATGGGCCATTTTCCAGTTCGCAAACTGTTAGTTTACCGGAGGGTACTACCTTTTTTTGGGGGTGGATTATTTCAATAGTATCGCCAGAAAAGGGTAGAGAACATTGGATATGACTTGGAATTGGACCTGACTTCTCTACAGCTGTAGCCTTTCTCAGAGTTATAACTAGTTATAACTACGGCAACGCCATTTAAATATGCTGAGGGCGGGCCAGACCGCGAGGCCCCGGAGGTAGTATGAAATACCAGTTCGTATATTTAAATGTAGTTGCAGTATGTTTAAATGAATTGGATTCCGTATGTTTAAATGGCTGGGCGGGCCAAGGAAAACCTTCCCGGAGGTAGTCTAAAATACCTGTTCGTATATTTAAATATCCGTATATTTAAATGTAGTTACCGTAGTTTTAACTAGTTATAACTGGCTCAGAAAACCTAATTGATTAAAAAAAACCGAACCAACGAGTTGCAGGAGTTCTTTCATAGCTGTAGCATCCACCTTGGCGCCAGGAAGAAGTTGGATGAAGCTCTGGAAAAAGTGCCCTACTTCAGGTGGCCCTGCAGGAGGGAAAATCGCTATTTGAAGTGCTAAAACCCAACAGGTAAACGGGTAAACCTCCAGAAACTTGGAGGGTTGATGTGGGTTTATACCTTGTGGATAGTGAATTTATGGGTAATACTGGTCATACTGCTTGGTTCTCAAATCTAAGCCTAGGATAGGAACTGAGGAAAGGAATAATGAGGAAAAGCTAGCGTCAAGAGTCCAAGAGCCTCCAGTTTCGTAGGGTTGGTACCACCATTTTTTTCTTAATTTTGGGGATGGTTTATTATTGGGTTTACCGTAAGTTACAATGTATCTGCTAGATTCTCAAGTCCACCTCTAGGATAGAAACTATTAGAAACGAAAGATTTAAACCTGAGAAATGAGTAGAAAGTATTGGAAGCTCTAGATTTAGGTCAGTTGAACATGGATCCAGACTAGAAGTGATCCTGAACGTGAGCGTAATCATGCCCCAATGGCCATACTTTTTAGGTTGGGAGTTATTGATTCATCCAGATCAAATGCTGGTAAAGTAATGTAAAGTATAGGTTTTGACTATATGGTTTTAACCATCAAAACTATTGGTCGACCAACAAACGTCGGGGTTTTGACTGACAACAATGGGGATATATTGAAGATATACCCTCTGGTAAACGTTTACATAGCTATTGAAAATGGCCCAGTCGAAATAGTGGATTTACCCATTAATAGCATGGTGGATGTTTCCATAGTTACGTTAGTTTACCAGAGGGTAAACCTCCATTTTCCTATGGTTTTCCTATGGTTTTCCTATGGATCCTGAGGTAAACATAGGAAAAACTCTGAGGTAAACATAGGAAAACGCATGGATTCCGCAGGACATGATCATGGCCCCAGATGCGATGGGTCTTCACATGTCTTCACCAAACGGTGGCTGGGATGGAAATCCCACCATAAATGACGATGAATGGCTAGGAAAATCAGCTATAAATGGGGGATTTTCTATTGCCATGCTTGATTACCGGAGGTAAAATGGTTGTGAATCCCACCCAAAGATGTTGTTTTGGAGGAAGTTCGAAAGAAACCTTGGTTTGGTGAACCTTTGGACGGTGGTTCTATTTGCCAACGAAAAATCAGGATACAGCCAGAACATATGACAGAAACCAGTGTGTCACCAAGATTGAGGATGTCTTTCTATACTACCCTCTGGTAATTTAACGTAGCTATTGAAAATTACCATTAATAGTGGATGTTCCCATTAAAAATGGTGATTTTCCATAGCTACGTTAAATTACCAGAGGGTATCCTCCGTTCACCGATGGCAATGAACAAAAACTTTATGATGGTCCCATTGATGGGGCTTTTTTTTCTGTGGCTGCAGTTCGCCCTGGTTCTTAGGCCATCACTTCAGCATCGACATCATGACTCGCATAGTCACGACATAGTCACGAATGGTTGGAAGATCATGTCACTGTCCATTATTCAATCGCAGCATGCTATCAACATCTATCAACGTAATCTTTGTGGACGATGTCCCCCGGAAATTGGAACCAATCTACATTTGAAATCATTTGAATGCCCCCAAACCCTTCTGAAGAACAATTTTTCATTGAAATCCACAGGGCTTCGAAAAGTCGCGAGGCTCTTTGGCGCAGACATCTGCGAACGTTACTTCAAACTCTTCATTCGTGGTGATGAGTCATCGGGCTCCAGCACTATGGGGGAACCCTCGGGTGATGCCAGGAATATCATGAAATAGAGATCAGTGGAGTTCACTATTGGTTACTATTTTAGATACTTCAAGTATCTTCAAGTGGTAAATATTATTCCCTGATTCAAATACATTCTTTTAATTAATTATTAGATTTGGGTTATGATGTAGGGTTACAATGTGCCCCCCTAGTGATGTTTGGTTTACTTTCAGCCCATGAATACTAGTTCGTTAAGTATCAATCCCCATTTTTGCTGTCTAAGTCCCAATGAATTCCCTCGTGTTTGAGGGTGAAATGATTCCATGAAATGTATGGTTTATGTCAATTTATGTCATACATCAGATCAGATCTATAAATTCCATGAAATCTTCATTCATGTTGATAATCAGATCAGCTATACATCAGATCAGCTATAAATCCCATCAGATCAGCTATAAATCCCATAAAACCCATAAATCCCATGTCTAAATCACATGTTTTTCCTATTTTTTGTCGTTTCCCAACATTTCTGGTCGCCAAGATCCTCACCGATCATGTTGGGTGAGCTGGGAGGCGAGCAGTTGACCGGTTGACCTTTGGGTGGCTCTTGAAGGATCCCATAGAGTTATGGCAAGTTATGAGTTGGTATTAACTGGTTATTTCTATGGGATTATTGCCATTTCTATGGGATTATAACTTACAACTAAGCAGTTATAACCAGTTATGTAAGATTATGTAAGTAATTACCAGTTTGATTATACATTCTATAAATGGGGTTATAAGAACTTACAACTTGTAGGGGACAATACAGTAGTTCTTAAAGGATCCTACGGGGCCCCATAGTTAATGGATATGGGACGCTGGGATTTCAACCATATCCGCGTAGCAATTAATGATAGTTGGAAACCTAGCCAATTACCAATTTCCAATTACCAGTTTTGGCCGTTGATCAATTATTAAAATGGTTATAGCTGGCTATTTCTATGGGATTCTACATTCCATTAAATGGGGTTATCAGTACTTATAAGTGGTAAAGGGCCATAACTGTAGGGGTTAATATTGTGGATGGTTGCGAAATCCTCCAGTTGGTGGATGGTTTATCTATATATAATCCCATTAACCTCTGGTAAATTGTTACATAGCTATTGAAAATTGCCCATTTATAGTTCATTTACCCATTGAAAATGGTGATGTTCCATAGTTATGTTAGGTTACCAGAGGATATTTACTATGTTTCATAGTTGCCAATAGGTACCAATTGGTGCAGGAGTTCTTCCAGTCTGTACAATAGATATACAATCATCGCCAGCCTTGGATGGCTAGGTGGACCACTTTTGTTTTTTTGCTATAAATGGAAAATAGTCGTAGCCAACAACATATGTTTTTCTGTGGACTATCAAAGATTGACCATGTACTGTAATATGTATATATATATAATATGTTTAGCATTTGGCATGAACAAACCAGAGGGGGTTATATACGCCCTTGTTTAAAATTTAAATGGGGGATTATGATTCTTGATATAACCCGTATCAACCAGTCTCAATGGGGCACATCGCGGCGTTTAGACACTGCTCAAGTCTGGCTAAAAGACTGTGTTGGTGGTAAATTTTAAACACATGCAATCCTGGTTGGTGCTGTGGAAAACATGAATTTTATTTTTCCATATATTGGGAATAATCATCCCAACTGACTTTTATATTTTTCAACCACCAACCAGAATCCATTCCAGGAATCCTTTTGTTTACTGTAATCCCAATGCCTACAATCAGCTGAAGCATCCTGCAAGAATCTGCAAGAGGCCAAGAGAAATTGCTGAATTCTCTGGTTTACTGAGCGTTTCTCTTTTTCACCCATTCATGACCTCACGTCGCTTAAACCGAGCACGTTAGGATGATGGTAAGTTAGGGGTATCCCAAAGCAGAAGTTTTCAGGTCAGTGACTCATGAAATAACTTACCCTCTGGTAATTTAACATAGCTATTAAAAATTGTGATTTATAGTGGATTTTCCCATTAAAAATGGTGATTTTCCATAGTTATGTAAACGTTTGCCAGAGGGTACGACAAGTAGATGGATTTCTCATGAAATCATGGCACCTTTTGTGATGTTCCGAGCACTGTGGATGCTTAAGAAATATGAAGAAATTCTGCAGCACCTTGGATGGGGATGGTTGAAAGCCTATAAACCATGGGATGTTTACCACAATGTGGGGCCCCAGTAAAAGATAGCTAAGTTGGGGGCCACATAGCTCCAATGTCACTATGGTTTATGGTACGCAAATAACTATAGTATTCATGGGGTTTATAAACCAACAAACATCACTGGGGGGCCCCACATTGCACCTATCAATCTATCAACTGGTGCATGTTTACCACCTGGCCCATCCGCCGTATCTTTATAGTAGCTAATAGTAGCTACGTAGCTATCCAACATCTTCCAACGCAGGATCCGTCCTCCCGGACTTCACGGAAATTGAATTGACCAGCGTGACGCGAGAGGCCAGCTATGGTCGTTTTGAATGGGGAAATCTTTGTGGTGAAACGTGGCTCCAAACTTTAAAGCCCTTAACAGGTCCATACAGAATGTTTGACTTCATTCCTGAATTGATTTATTTAATATGTTTATATAGGTTGATTATTGTGTATTTGCGTTTGCGAAATCACATCTGGTGTTTGATCCATCCTGTTTTCTATCACGAAGAAGCGGGGACTTCACTTGTAGAAAGATCTGGAATTCATTGCAAGAAAACTGGAATCGCAACCTACCCTCTGGTAAACTAACATAACGATGGAAAATCACCATTTTTAATGGGAAAATCAACTACAAATTGCAATGTTCAATAGCTATGTTAAATTACCAGAGGGTAGATTTGTTGAAGATGGACTTTTTTCCTATTTTCCCATGGGGAAATCCACTAAACCCTGGGGAATCGAACGCACGTTTCTAGATGTTTTTTGTCGGGTTCCGACACAGCAAATCCCATGTAACCAACGTCAAGCCTATGATTTTTGGGGGGCTACCTCCAAAAAAAAGGTGAGAAATTACTATTTCAAGAAATACCACTGGGTTATCATTCTTGGGTAAACATTATTTCATGCAACATTTATCAACATTTCGTGTTTTGGACTTGTGTTATTATTACACCTTTTGAGTTTGGTAATGATGTGTGTGATATTGCCAAAAAAAATAAACATGTGTATCTGGTTGGTGGTTTGGAACATGAATTTTATGACTTTCCATTCAGTTGGGAATGTCATCATCCCAACTGACTTTCACTCATATTTTTCAGAGGGGTAGGTTGAAAGCACCAACCAGGTATTAGTAAGAACATCAGCAGACAATCTTCAAGGTTGATCCTAGGACTCGACAAAAATCCTCGGGTTGGATGTTTGACTGAGTTTCAATGGTTGGACATTGGGTTTATTCCCATACTGTGGATGGGCCAGCGAAATCTTGCACCAGTTGATAGATGGCAAACATCCCATTATTTTACGGGTTTTAACCATCCAAGGTGGTGCAGGATTTCGCAACCATCCACAGTAGTATTCTTGTAATCAAAAAGATGCCTTCAAAGTGTCAAACCAGAATGGTTCTCTCTGATACCCTCTGGTAAACATACAAAAAACTATTGATCATTGCCATAGAAATAGTTGATTTACCCATCAAACATGGTGATTTTCCATAGTTATGTAAACGTTTACAGGAGGGTATGTTCCATTCAGTTGGGAATAATCATCATACCAACTGACTTTCATATTTTTCAGAGGGGTAGGTCAACCACCAACCAGCAGAATGCTTCTGTCTGATACTTCCCCACCTTTTTCGCCACATTTTCCAAGCGCATCGACACGTTTGACCAACCCACCTGACCTGAGGTAGAAGGACACCGGATCAGAGGAACGATGGAAACACTGCCCTGTCACTTGGTGCAAAGATTGCACTGGGAGAATGCAAATAGTTACCAAATAGAGTTGAAATATGGGTATGGGTCAATACCTATTAATACCATTTTTAATGGGATGAACATCCATTTACCAGCTATTTTGGGGTTCACTAGGGGTACCAGGGTTTTGACCCATCCCCATATAGGTAAACTATTGGGTAATTGCATTAATACAATAGGTGGGAGAAGATACCATGTAAACTGCAAAAAACCCTCTGGTAAACACAAAAAAATATGGGAAATCACCATTTTCAATGGGTAAATCCAAAGTTTCTATGTGCCATGTTCAATGGCTATGTAACAAATTGCCAGAGGGTAATAGATGTAATCTGTTGACAAGTTTACCAACCATTTGCTGATTTGGATACTGTGATCATACGAAATATCCTTCGAAGGCGGCATCTGAAAAAGGGGGGTTTCAAGTAAGCGCACTATGCCAGAATGATGTCAGTTCTATAGGAGCTATGTGTTCCATTCTATTCGAAAAGGGGATTGAGACTTTTCACAATGGGGTAGAATTGGTTTACATCAACATGCGCAGCGTTCATAACCCCTGTTGGTTCATGATCATGGGGGGTTAGATAAATATATACGTATAATATATATATATATTTTTTTTTTTCTTTTGGGGGGATTATCATAATCCACTATGGCAAATCCGCTCGTAACCAAGCAGTATGAAGGAACTGAGGATTTTTCAACACTGCTCACATGAACAGTGAGGATAGAGGCCCGATGGTCGAAGAATGCGGCTGCGATTGGTGGAATGCTATCAACCTGTCAGGTGACACATGTACCCGGCCTGGTAAACATACAAAAAGCTATTGAACATGGCCATAGAAATAGTTGATTTACCCAGCTATAAAATGGTGATTTTCCATAGTTATGTAAACGTTTACCAGAGGGTATGTCTTGTTCTTTTTCAATGAGTTATTTCTCAATCAGAATTTGGGACTCAGGACTCAACTCCTCAATTTTAATCTAGGGAACATGGCCTGTAAAATCAGCGCAATTTGTATTTTTTTTTCCGATGGGAACATTGAGATTCCTGAGGATTCCTGATTTAAACTCCTGGAAATGATCTCAAGATCCTGTTTTAACCCATTTTCCAACATATTTTTTTTGGGCAATAGCAGCTAGCCTTAAAATAATGAGGTCTAAACAAAATCAAACCCACGGTTGGGTTTAGGCGACCCAGCTTCTTGCCGCGCCAAGATTTCGCCAACATATCGCTGTTCGCAAAAATTTCACGGCGATATCTCCAGGAACCTCCAACATCTGATGCCTGTGTGTCAAAACCTTGTACCCCTGGTGAACATCAAAATAGCTGGTAAATGGATGTTCATCCCACTAAAAATGGTATTAATAGGTATTGATCCATACCCATATGTCACAATCATAACAGCACAGATTTGGCAAATGACATAAATTGTGAACAGAGATTTGGCATGGTTTCACTGTGAACTCCGATTTTTTTTGTTGGTGAATTACTGTAACTCCCCAGTTGTATTGGTGAATTCCAGTTTCAGATGTCAAAAAAGGGTGAACTCCCAAGGGTTTTCCTGTGGACATTCCCGGAAGATCGAGCGCGAACTGTTCCGAGGCTTGGACGTGACGTTGCTGAAAGCAGAGTCCGCAAAAAGCTGGGACGAGTTGATCTACTCAGAACAAGAGGTGCCGAATTCGCAGTTTAGCGGAGGCCCCAGTTCGTTAGCTAAGTTGGTGCAAATAACCATCATAGATCATCATAGTGTATATGATTACTTCATAATTATATTTAGATGGGGTTATAAACCAACTTACAAAACTGGGGCCCCCATCATGTAGTGTTTTTTTGACTCAACAGCAGTTGATGGGAGGAAAACACACTGAGAGTTTTTAAGCATTCTTTCTTGACGCTTTTGACATGGCTACTTTGGGTTCTCAACTCTGAACGTACCAAAAATGGGAATGTAGAACCCCAATATAGAGAACTTTGCAATGGGAATTTCATCTTCTAAAGAAATGTGTTGGGGTGCTTCCATGGTAGTTGTCAACGCTTTTTCAGGAAAGTACAAGGTTTTTGTTGGGAGAATTTAGTTGATAGCTTCATCTTCCAGATTCTGATCATATGGGTGTGTATGAAAATTAGAAAAAAATTAGGATACCTTTAAATCAATTGGTTAATCATCATTGTCCCTATTAAAAAGTACCATTTGGGAGGTTTTTACACGTCCACTAAACAAAAGATTCGTGTTGAGGGCAGCTTTCGGGTGGTAACCTTTGAAGCTGAGAGATAGAAACTATGTATCCTCTGGTCATGTGTTACACTTTGCGAACTGGAAAATTTTTCCCAGTCAAAATAGTTGATTTACGCATAGCATGCTGGTTTTCCAGCTCGTTGTTTCTTAATGTTTACCAGGCCGGGTAGATGTTACCCCTTTCAGATGATCATGCCGGCAGTTGATGTTTCGGCCATTGAAAACATGTGGAACTGGAGATTAAAGGACGGGAAAATGAGGACAACATGATATAACATGACCATAATTATGATCCGGGCACCAGCCACAGTAGTAAAGCCATTGTTCCATCTTCCATGTTTTACAAGGTGGTGCCCTAT
Source organism: Cladocopium goreaui (assembly GCA_947184155.2). NCBI lineage: Eukaryota > Dinophyceae > Suessiales > Symbiodiniaceae > Cladocopium > Cladocopium goreaui. Next base: position 401,983 of record CAMXCT020000824.1, read on the forward strand.
ATAGTTATGTTTGTTGTTGTATAAACCCAATTATTCGTAGATCGTAAATATATCTAAGCTACCATAAACCACAGGTCAGCTAGTGAACGAAACCATCGTAGCTATCGTTTGGGGGCACCACCTTGTAACTCTTGTTCACGGTGGAACAGTTCATAAAATTATTCACTCATCAAACTCCCAAATGGAAGGTTCTTAAAATGGTGGATCCCCAAAACCATGGGTTTCAATTATTAAAATTAAAATGGCCTAATCCTGAATGATTTAGGGGTACCCTCATTTTAGGAAACCTCCAACTCCCCAAGTGGATGGTCCGTTGAACTTTTCCTGCACGATCTATTCAACCTTTGGCTTCTCATCAAGCAGCATATTCTTTATTGCCTAAGTCGTTTGTTTGTTTAATGAAGTTTAGTTTATCAATTTCTCTGCCATAGAAATGTCCTGATTTTGAAATTTCTATGTTGCTTAAAAAACTCAGTCTCTGTTCTTCTTCGTGCTGTGTCAGGTGCTGAACAAACCTCAGGGCAGTCTGGAGGATTTTCAGGCGCGGATCTAGTTTCGCCGCTAGCCTGCCTGCTACTAATTCGTTGCAACCATGAACCAATTTGCACAAATGAATTCTGAAATTCTGCTTTTGCTCTTGACTTATAGCCGATCAACTTGGTACTTTTCTTGCAATCGAGACGGAGATGCCATCCACATATGTAGAGTTTAGATGCAATAGCCAATAGCTATAAATATGTAATGTATATGTAGCATGCTGTATACGTGTATATATAATATATACATATATATACACACGTGCATATCAATATCGCTACAACTTAGCAACCCGCAGTATTCCACCTGCCTGAATGGATATCTCCACTTTTCTTACATATAGTAGCGATAAGCACCACCCCAAAGAGATTGACAAGAGTACAGATTATCAGGTTGCCATGATATGTTGGGATGATTGGTCCTTGATATATTTTGTGGGGTGCCTGTCTCTATCTATCGATCTCTATCTATGAGGGCGAAAGCGTGTGAGAACAAAACTTTGGGAAAGAAAAATAACTATCAATGATATGTAACTTTATATATATATACGTGTATAACATGTGGATATACATATAATGCACACCACATTATATAGGGCATGTAACTATACTTTACCACATATATATATATATATATACATATATATATATATACATATTTATGTGTACATATATACATATATATATATACATACATATTTATGTGTACATATCTGTATATATACTTTTCGACCCAACACCCAGGTCCAGCGAAGCAGGCCGGGTTTTTTTTCCCGTGCGTTGAACAGTTCCGGAGCGTGGGATGCTTTCCAGTCGTGGGGAAGCGTCAAAGAAGGCCAAAAAAGGTGAGTTTTAGAGGAATTTTCATGGGATTCAAGATGGGTTTAAAATGGGTTTACAATGCTCCAATAACTATGGTGTATGTTACTTATACATCTTATACCCTCCACTAAATTAACATAGACCCTGCCAGGTAGGGGTTGGAAGATTAGTTTCCATTAAAAATTGGCGATTCTCAGGGTCTATGTTAATTTACCAGAGGGTAACTTATAACTTATATACATATATGGAGGTTTCCTAAAATGGTAGTACCCCAAAGTGGATGGTTTATTTCATGGAAAATTTGTCTATAAATTTGTCTATTTCATATTTGGAGTAGCCCTATGACTTAGGAAACCTCCATATGGGTTTAATGGGATTTAAATGGCTTTGATATCGGTTCCATTTGATTAAAATGGATTTGATATGTTTTATATAATGGAATGGAATGGGAATGCATGTTTGAGCTAAGTTGGTCTGGTTCTTTAGGTTAAGATTTGGGTTTATGACGGATATATCTTCAGTCATCGGGACTTCTTGGGCAGTTTACAACTGCACCACATTGTAGTTATGAAACGCTGAAATTGGTACACCAGCAAACAAAAGGTTAAATGATTAAATGTATCTTTGAATGTCGTAATACTGGACAAGAACACAACAAACTACAAGCAAAACTAGAAAGTTGATTTTCTGTGAAAGAAAGCAATTACTGTAAACCACCAGTAATTGTAGCAAAATTACTTGTGGGCAACCATTCGTTTGGAAAATGATATGCCTTGCGCACCAGTCAACTTTTTAGATAGACAGTGAAAGGGGTAGTAACAGTATCAACTCACAAATCAATAGATATGATATAGTGTTGAAATGTGTTGAATGTAGTATTAACTGGCAAATATAACAAACTATATTGAAGACTTGTATTACTTTGATTCTCGAGGGAGGTATCAATATTGACCCACTTGCATATGCTATATATTTCCCAGTTATATGTGGGTTATACTTCTACATAGAACCAATTCCCTTTTTCCTTTCTATGCAAAAAAACGTGTTATACTTCAGATATATCTTCAGTTATAATATATCCTGAGCGTCTTATCCCATAGGATCCATGTATGGTATCTACATTTGGGTCATTTATGGGGTAAATGTTGGTAAATATATGTAAATATTCCATACATGGATCCTATGGGTATACTATATTCCCTTTCAGATCACTTTCTGTTTTTCCTTTTCGCAAAGATGCGAACCCTTCGAACCGCGTGACCGCCACGTTTCCGGTCACCTCGCAGGCGGCGAGAGGTTTCACCGGACCGTGCCGATTGGACACCAGACGTGCCTTGGAGAGTTCGGCGGTACCGCGGCTGTAACGGAAGTACCGCCATCTGACTATTTCAATGGACAAAAAAGGCGCATTAATATAGAAATAAAAAAAATGGATTCAGATGGTATTAATATGGACTTATGATGGTAATTTCTTTAAATCTTGGATTATGATTATATCGAGGATTTATAAGGAAATACCTATTAAAAATGGTGATTTTCCAGTTCGCTACATCAAATCACCATAGGGTAAGTGTCGAGAAACCTGCAGAATCTCCAGCTGTATTTTGTTTGTTTCATTTCAATCTCTAATATCTGCATATATAATCACACACACATATATATAATATATATACACATGTATATACGGTCCATCGACTGGGAATCCCCATGAAAACCAAGAAAATGTGGGTCTTTGACGCTCCTCGGTTTCGCCGCATCAAAACATCCATTGGCTGATGATTTCTCCAGGACTTTGCGGATGAACAGAAGGAGAAAGCCGACGCCGCGTTCAAAGACGGTGAGTACCGCAGGGTGCCCCAAGTGGGATATCTCAGTCAAAATAAGAGATTTTCACTTCACCACCTGGTATTTGGCGGGTGTTTCATGCCAATCATGTGATCACCAAAGCCATGAAATAGATAACACACACTGATTGTGATCATGTTTGGTTTCAATCAAAACATCTGTGCGCTCTGAAAACGCACGCCAAAAAGGCGGCTAAGCTTCGAAGGGCAAATCCAAAAGTTTCCCTTTTTCAGTGGCTTTGTCCAGAAATAGGGCAAACCCAAAGTCTGATGTTTGGAGGTTAATTTTCTAATTTCCTATTTTCAGGTACCAACCCATGGATTCAAAACCTTCATTTTGTACTTATGGAAAGGGCAAGGTTCCGGGGTGAAAAAATCCTGATGGCTGCTGGTCAAACTCGAATCAAATTTGGGGTTAAAAAATATTTCTTGAGGATGTGCTGTGCAAAAAAAGGAGCTATGTCACGATCAAAATTTTAGATTGGTCAATTTGGATCATTATCTGGTTGGTGGTTTGGAACATTTTTTTTTATGTTTCCATATATTGGGAATAATCATCCCAACTGACTTTGATATTTTTCAGAGGAGTAGGTCAACCACCAAGAAGTTATCACAATTACTTCAGGATTAGAAGGATTCGAAGGAATTCAAACATCCTGGCTGGAATGATCCTTTTTTTTTCTTGAGGGAGGTTCTTGCTACAAGGTGGTGCCCCCTAGATAGCTAAGTTGGTTTATAGCTCCAATGACTATGGTTTATAGGTGATATATCTATAGTTCATGGGGTTTATAAACAAATTTATAACTAGGGGGCACCACCTTGTAGAAAGAATTAGCACGTATTCCGTGAGTTTTGCATCCTTTGCACATCTCATTTGTGCTGAAATGTCTCAGTTGTGGGTGAACGAGTCTGTGAAACGACCAAAGACATGGAGTTGAAGAAAGTTCAATGTTGGTGAATTGCGATTACAAACCCTAAAACATCCCCACATTAAACCCGCCAAAAATGCAAGTTCCCACGCCAACATGTGGCTGTTTCCGATGTTGCAATGCTAGCATTGCTTTCCCAATGGCAGCTAGTTTCACCCATCCGACTGTCACTGTAGATATATCGACCATAAATCCAACACAAGATACCGCGTAAGCTGTTTGCACCTTACTTAGTAACTTGGTACCCGCCGTACTTGGAGAATTTTACTTCAAACAGCCGTTGTTCGGCAGAATCTCAGAACAACCCAGGTGATGCCGTCGTGTACTACACCCGTGCACTGCGACATACGCCACGAAATGAAAGGCGGGAAGCGACTGGATTGCTTTCTCAGACCCTCCAAGTACCCTTGAAAATTGTAAAAATCCAAACCTAATGAGGCTGTTACACTATCTATATATATACATATGTATATATATATATATATTACCCCATTCTTCTAGGTATACTTGGAGTACTTGGAGGGTCTAGGTATACATTAATATATATATATATGTGTATATGTGTTGGAGAGACCTTTAGGTACTATGTTGCTCCACTGGTTTGTGATAGTTCTGGAGGATCAAACAGGATCCTTTCAATCCCCCAAAAGGCCCTGGAGGATTAAAAGGATTGAAGGTGGTGCCCAACAGTAAAACATGAGGCACAGCAATAAAAACCAACAACGAGTCTCGATTCCAAACTTACACCCATTTAATATCATGTCATCATGTCCCATTTATATCCATTTATACCCATTGGACATGTGCTCATTGGATGGTCATAATATATTGATTGGATGGACATAATGTACTGGACATCATGTCTTTTATATATATACAAATTTATACCCAGTCATATCCCATGAAACCATGAGATATGTACATTATAGATATCACCAGCCGCGCCTTTTTTCCAACTCAGCCACTTGAAAAGGTCGAGTTTTCGAAAACGTGGACGGAACGCCTGGGAAAATGTTGGGAGGAAACAGATGGAAACAGCATCTAGAAAAAAACGACTGTGAAGAGGCCTTCTACCTTTTTGGAGATTACTTTCCATTTTTGTTTCATCTTTTGTCCCAGCTGAATTGCAATTCTTTGGAAGTCCCATCTCACATTTTCAGACATACGAAACTTGGTGAGCTATATTAAACATTATTCAACATCATCCTTCAGTATAGAACAATTTTAATGTGCCTTCCATCTTCACTAATTTTGAATGATGTACTATCTTGCCGTGTTTACGGCCAATTCATTGTTGAACTTTTCAACTTATAGATAGTAATTAACTGCAAGAAGTAATTAACTGATAGTTGAACTTATAGTGATTAGTCAACTTATAGTCAATTTATAGTCAACTTATAGTCAACTTATAGTCAACTTATAGTCAACTTATAGTCAACTTATAGTCAACTTATAGCAATTAACTGCAAGAATTTCGTTGATCGCCATTTTTTTTTTCACCATTGTCTCCCGCTCGGCTGGAGGCTGTTGTCCAACCGGAGTCGCGGAGCCCGGCCTTCGACCCTTGATGTGTCTCACCAGCTTTGAGTTTCAATAGATTTGAACCTCAATTGATAATACTTAATAGTTGATAATACTAGTTGATAATAATAGTTATAATAATAGTTGATAAGAATAGTTGATAATATATGATAATACTAGTTAATAATAGCTACTAAGTTAATAGTAGCTAATAATAGCGACATTAACGTTGGGATGTTGGGATTGAAAATAGATAGTTGATACTTCTTAATGTTAATGTGAATGTCAATCCCTCAGATATCATGATTTCCGATTTCGAGTCTGAGGCGGGGCCTATTGCAAACTCTCCAAGTTCCAGTTGGCTTTGGTCGGGCCAGTCAGACAGGGTCAGATGTGTAGTTTTGAATAACTTCATCTTGTGGGAATTGAGGAATATTAACATACAGGATGGGCCCCCTCAGTTATAAGTTGCTTTATAACCCCATCCAAATATAGTTATAAGTATCATACACTATTGTTATAGTTATAAACCAACTTAGCTAACAATGGGGCCCCATCCTGTACCCCGGATTAATAAACCCTGGTTTATCACTAGGGGGATACTCCTCAAATAGTGATAAGTGATAACCTGATGCTTAAATGGTACCCCCCTGGCCCAACTAAACAGCTCAAGGTTTATTAATCCAAGGTTGACATGAATCAACTATTTCATATAAGTTCGCCATGTTGTCTCTTAAGGTCATTCACTTTGATAATGGGTTGAACTGTAGCCATTAGAAAGGAGACTTGCTATTCCAATTAATATCAAGTTGGAATATCAAATTCCATAATCCAATGTATACTATTCCATTGTATACTATGACCTATTGGTATATCAGGTATTCCATAATCCCAGTTATAGTATACAACATACTACAACACACTCCTAATCTTCTTGGTAACCTTGGTTCCGGAAACGATTTTTGGTTACGTGTCCCAAAGGGAACTGGAAGCAGCGGTGTCTGGAGATAGTTATGTAAGTGATGAGTCGATAAGGGAGCAAAAAACACATCGCCCAATCCCACTATTATCCCGTATTATGCAAATGAATGGATATTAATGGGACATTAATGATACCAGCTAGTTTATTACAGTTATCCCAGAATGATCCGTTGTGCCAATAGTGTTGAATATTCACCCATACCCACAAATTTGGGAAGGTCCCATCGCTTACCACACGATTGTACAATAATGATATATGGTAAACTTGGGGGGTATCGCTTGCAGGAAACTGCTACATTTATATATGTATAATTCGCAGAAATCAACGTCCAATTTGGGTATCGCTAATGTGGATATTAGAGAAATACAATGACATAAGCTTGAAAAGGGGTATCGCTAATTTGGGAAGGTCCCATCGCTTACCGTGTGTTTTTAACAATTTCCATCAATTTCCATAAACCAATGTCCGTCCAATACATATTTAGTATTGCCGGGTTTTTTGCGGTGGCTCATATGTGTAGTTCATACCCATATCCTTTATCTTGTCATTTCATAACTTGTCTATTTATTTGGGCACGCTGTACTGCTTGGATCTTAGCGACAAACGGCAGCGCTCGCGTCTTCAGGAACCCAAATTGGAGGTACCTACCATATACATCTACATGTATAATCATATATATATATATATACAGTGTAAGGTCTATGTAAGGGGATATACCCACAAGATATGGCTTTATGGGGTACAGTACCTCCAGTTTAGGTATCTGAAATGGCCATTGACAACCGAATAATAGTGGGATAGTATGGAAATTTATGGCATAATGTCCTTTCCGTGAACCTAGGGTTTTCGAGATTGCTCATATGGATAACTATGTATTATACTATGAACCGAAAAATAGATAGTTGGGCACCTGGCCCAAGATAATTGATAAACTACAAATGGGTTTTACTGAAAATTTGCTACTCCTGTGCCCCTAAATCCAAGGCCATTTCATCAGCATTATCCCTCTAAGAGATTGAAAAAAAAAAGGCCATTTTTAGATTGGGGATATCCCATGGTATCCCCCATTTTAATCCATGTTACATGACACACAAAACTGGTAATTTTTTCAGTTCCTGAACTACAGTGGATTTTCTATAGATATTGGCCATTTATAGTGGATTTTCCCAGCTATAAAATGGTGGATTTTAACTATAGATATGTGGCAACGTTTACCAGAGGGTATATCCCATGAATATATCTTATGGAATCCCCATGCTTCGTTGATCTTTCACCAGCAAAAAACTGCCACCATGTTTTCTAGGTATGCCCAGAAAATTTCACAGATATTAATGTTTCTAGTAAGTTTCTAGTGTTCAATATTACTGCAAGTTGGTTAGTCATAATATACATTCGCTATATCCCCACGATATATCCCATACTCTCCCAAGGAGATTTGTAATGCAGTTCAATCATCGCAAATCTTTGATACCCCACAAAGAAATAAATGATCCTCCATGATCATTGATTTTTGTTGGCGGGACATATATATATATATACGTATATGTATACAGAATACATATATATATATATATGCCATGATATCCTTAGGACGTCACGACAAGATAATATTACCATTATATAGCCAGGGTATCCCCATGAAATCCACATATGAAATCCAGCTTTTTTCACCAGGATGATGTGGAACTCGCCATGCAGATTGAGCCAAAGTGGTCTCTTACTGAGTTGAGCCAAGCTGTGTCTGGGTGGATGGGGGATTTAAGTTACTTTTTTGATCCATTTATGATTCCCCAGATGGCTTAAATCCCCATTAATCATCCATTTGTGTCATAGGGAATCATAGGGAATCATAATCATAATGGGTTAATATTGATAGGCTTTTTTGATCCATTAAATAAATTCCCTATTATCCCATAATAAGCCATAAACATCTGATGAATATACATACTATATCAAGACCATTTACTGTACCACTATTACGTTTATCAATGGAATTTCAGGAGCCTGAAATAGAGGTCTCAGGTACCATTTGTTTGGCTATATTTTGGGGTCATATCCCCTTACATAGCCTTTACATAGGCCCTATAAATCGGCACCTGAAACGGCCATTGATGAGGTGACTATGACTTATTTCTTCGTCAAACAATGGATGGATGACTGATGAATCGCTGGAATTGGATCAGCTGGGTGAGTGAATTTTCCCTCCAAAACACAAAATACGCATGACAACGCCAGTTGCAGTGAGACATGTTTTCCACGGTCCTTGCTTGGATGAGTTACCGGATTGTTGAAATAGCTCTGAAGTTGGTGATTGCCAGCAGAAATGCCAAGATTTGGGGAAATGACCATCATTGACCTGCAGTGCTCAGTACAATGTACAAACATCCACAGACAAAAAGCCCTTTTCACAGTTATATCTGGCTTCAACAAACTTCATTTAGATGATATTTTTCACCTTAGTTTCAGGAGTTATACTCCCATGGCCATAACCGTTGGGCGGAAACTGCAGGACATGATGAATTGCAGCCACCTCCCAGCGTTTTTCTTTCGTAGCCTTCAAGGACATCTAGCTTAGCTAACCGGTATTTTTGAGCGATAGGGAAACAAATGAAAACAAAAACTGTATATATATACCCTCTGGTTATTTAACATAGCCATGGAAAATAGCCCATTTATAAATGGTTTACCTTTGAAAAATGGTGATTTTCCATGGCTATGTTAAATAACCAGATGATATATACATATATTATATATACACATGATATCCATTGCCAAACTACATCTTTGTTCTTGAACGGTATTTCAGAATATTTAGCCATGAGAGAGGCAAGAACCGCAAGAACCGGACTTTGAGAGCAGCAGCTTTTCACCAAAGCTTCGTTCATAAATGAAAGATCCAAATCCACATAAGTCTGAGCTTGCACATGTGGCTACTTCATGAATGTAGGGATACCAAATCCAGCCAACTTTCCTACTAGAACATGATCACTTTCTATAAATTTCTGCTATAAAATAATTAATAGTGGTACCCTTTAGTAAATTAACATAGACCCTGGCAGTCATCAGGGGTTGGTTCAGATTAGTGAAACCACTCAAAATTGGTCATAAAATCAGGGTCCAACTGTTAATTTAGCATAGTGTTAAATTCAGTCGTTGTTCTGAATCCTTTTTGGGGCGTATCCGAAGTCTGCCCAGTCGTCCATTTTTCATTTCAGCTTTGACTTCCCCAGCGAGCTCCGATTTTCCATCCGGAAATTTCCGCCACATAAAGAATCCAGAACGATCGATTGAAGGTTGCTGATTCAGTCCTCATGTTCAATGATTACATTCTGATTAGTTACTGATAGTTTAATGTTCTTGATGAAAAACACAATTTCATGTTCTTCATGGTGAAATATGCCTATAAAATCGATGTATTTCAGTATTGATGCTGAGATGCTACGTCCAGGATATTTGTCAAACTCGGCGGCGCGTTTGTGAGGCCCAAACTTTTTTACCGCAAGGGTCACGCTTTACGCGGGCTGAGAAGATGGAACGAGGTGAGGTTTGGCCGGATCCAGGGATTCCCCCGAATGGATTGTGATCGCCCCCCAAAATATATCCTCTGGTTATTTGTTACATAGCCATGGAAAGATCCACCCATTTTTAAGTTCGGTAAACCATCTATAAATGGGCCATCTATACCATGGCTATGTTAGTCATAACCAGAGGGTATATCAATTAGTGACTAAATAATTAGTGATCTTCAATAGTTTGATAATTCCCCAGTGATCAATAATCTTCCCCACTATCAATTATGGGGGATCAATAATCTTATATATCAAAATATATCAATTACTTAGTTAGTGTAAATCCCTATATATCTTTAGGTAAAGTTAGTGTAATTCCCTATAAGCTTCAAGCAACAGCTATGAACACTGCTGACTTGGTGATTTTTACATGTGATAAATATAGGTTTGTTTGAAACTAGAGCATCCCAATATCTTGCGGTTGATATTTGTTTCCTCATGTTGTTGTTGTTGTTGTTCTTGTCGTCTTAAAACGATTTTCTTGGTATCCCATATTTCCCGAACTTTTGGACAGCCCAAAAAAATCCTATGACTTGGAGTACGCCAGGCCTTGGAGGCTTTCGGAGAGGGCAAGGTGTTGGATCCACAGAATCCGGACTGGGACAAGGAGGTGGACCCCGGGCAGCTGGAGATACCCTCTGGTTATTTGTTACATAGCCATGGTAATTGATATACCCTCTGGTTATTTAACATAGCCATGGAAAATGGCCCATTTATAGATGGTTTACCGAACTTAAAAATGGGTGGATCTTTCAATGGCGAATTGTAACAAATAACCAGATGGTAGTGATGAAAATTCAGGGGATCCAAAATTAAAGGGGCCCCTGATGGCGATGGCGAAAAGCTAGCTGGGTTTGATGACATTTGATGACTAATTCGTAATCCAACACTGGTTGGTGGTGACTGGAACCATGGAATTTTGAATGACTTTCCATTCAGTTGGGAATCATGATCCCAACTGACGAACTCCATCATTTTTCATGAGGGGTAGCTCAACCACCAACCAGAACATTAATTATGTATGATTACTAGTAATAGTTGTTTATAAATCCCATGGATATGTATCAAGATCAATGGGATTTAGTAATATAATCCTATGACAATTTCATCGTAATCCCATGACTGGCTCTGATTCAGATGGGACCCCAAGGATCCCAAAAAATCAGCACAGCTTGGTGATATTTTTGGGCATCGAATGGGACATACCCGGCCTGGTAAACATACAAAAAACTATTGAACATGGCCATCGAAATAGTTGATTTACCCATTAAAACTGGTGGATCTTTCCATATGTGGCTGTTTTTCAGAGGGTATCAGCAACAATATATAAAAACCTCTTTGGGGTAGATGGGTTTGGTAGCTGAAAATCAATGACCATGGGGGATTTGGCCTCCATTTCTGGCCATTGTGAAAGAAAAAACCGCTGGAATTTGCGGGTAGCCTATGTTCAGACCAATCTATATAATTGGGTATTCAACCAAAACATGGGCGTTCAAACCTGACAATCAGGGGCAGTTCACCAACCGTTTGTATGAGGATATGATATGGGCATGTCTCCGATGTCACCTAATGCCAACATCGGATTAATCAACCCCCCCCGGTAGGTAGGGGGGTACCTTCTGGCTAGTTTCTTGACTACCCCTTAATAGTAAGCAACTCTGAACCATAAAAATTTGGACATGGCTTACGTCAATTAGATCTTAATAGAATTCTATTGGATTTGTTAAAATCTCATGGATCAGAAAGGTGGTTGATTAATCGGGGGCAAACCATGGTTATTATTAATGAGGGACATGGGCTTATGGGGGGTACCCTTTGGGAGCTATCCAAACTGATGATTTTTATAAAGATTTTAATTAGAAATCGATCATTTGGGGAATAGTCATTTTTTGATTTTTTCAATGATCAACTTAAACCTTAAGTATAACAATGATGATTAAAAAAAATGTAAAAACAAATTGGAAATAAATAGAATTGGAAATAAAAATTGTTGGATAAAAAATTGATTTCAGCACTGGTGGTTTTTTAATCGGGGGGGTTTATTAATCCTGGGGGACCACCTTTTTTTAAATTACATTTTTTTTTGGGGGCAGAGGGGGTTGATTAATACCGCGGGGATTATTAATCCTAACTTGGCATTACAAATGACGCTTACAAATGAGGCTTAAGATGAAGCCTTCCCTGGGTTCGCCATGGCTTCTGTTTCCTATCCATGTACATACACATGGTATATTTACCAAGTGTTCACCCTCAACAATGGCCCAGTTGGGTCAATGGTTGGCTGGAAAATAGCCCATTTATAGACTCTGAATGTTTCTAAATTTCCAATCTCCATTGAGTGCGGGGATTTTCTAGCCAGCTACCTTTGACATCGGAGGGTACCTCAGCATCAAGTGCTCCCCGGGCGTCTCTCGGCAGTTCGTTTTTTTTTTTTCGGTAACCTCGCAATGGGAATTTCCTCGTCGCGACGCAAGAGCCAGGCGCACTTCACCGGGCCCTGGGAGGATTCTATGGGAATACCATCCTTTATCAATTGGCCTCTGGTAAACCAACATAGCTAATGTCAACCCCGGATTAATCAACCATAGTTTAATCATGTTTAAGCTGATAAGGCGGGGTACTTCCCCAATAGTCATTTCATCTGATACTTTTTTAAGGTACCCTCCCAATTAAACAGCCCAGGGGGTCATTAATCCAGGGTTGACATCATATGGAAAATCATGATTGTTTATGGGCAAATCAACGAGACAAAAATGACCATGTTCAATAGCTCGATTTCAACAGCCTCTGGTAATTTAACAGCTAGCTATTGAACATGGCCATTTTTTCTCGTTGCTTTTACCTACAAATACCTACAAAATACCTACAAACAATGGTGATAATCCATAGCTAGTTGGTTTACCAAAGGGTAATTGATATATGATGGTTGATTGGCAATGACATTGGAATCTTATCTTACCTAATCATATTTTTCACCATCCAAAATATGGGGATATACTAGATACATGATATACAAATCTAAAGATAAGTTGATTGGTTGATGATCAAAAGCAGTTATACTATTTGTGTGTGTGACTGAAAATGTATACCCTGACAACCCCAATATATGGCAAGTTCATGCAAATTCAATAGGCACTATGATGATAAACTGGTGGATAGGATGGGCTATCCAAGTTTCAGACCAACCCATGTGGTTTATTCTGGTTTACTATGGGAGTCGCCATCAACTAGTGTGAAAGGATGACATTGCGAGTTTTGAGCACTTCTCCATTGGTATAGGGACACATGGAAAACACTATCACTGGATACAGTAGTCCTATAATTTATTATTTTTGCAAGTCGAAGACCTCGAACACATATTTTATGTTTTATTATGTTGTCTTTGTTGATCATTATCTGACTTCTAACGACGTGAATTTTGCTGCTTGTGAGCGAATAAAGACATCTTGTCTACTATTCTTCTGGTGGAAATCTAATCAATAATCAAACTGTTTGTTGTTAGTTGTTTTTTTAGTAAAGTAAAGATGTATATAGATATGGACAGTAAAGGATGAGTCGCTATCATTTGAGGTATGTGGCCTTTTCGGTGTACGCATTGGTTGGATTCGTGTCTGATATTGACCTTTTTTTCCTGACGTGGTGTATAACTCAGTTTGTTCAAAGACCATGAAATCATCGCATGCCCCGAATTTCTGGAGGAACAAAAATACTCCACCACCATTTCGTAACTGGGTGGTATCGACTATTTTTACTCCTGATTTTTTTCCTGCATGGGGATATATGATTCCTTGGGTGATCTAGCATGATCTAGCTATGGAAGCCATGATTTACTTATTTAACTTGTTGGCAGTTTGGAACATGGCTTTTATTTTCCCCAATAGTTGGGATGATGATCCAATCTGACTTTCATATTTTTCAGAGGGGTTGAAAGCACCAACCAGTAAATTAAACATGGTGATGTTCCATAGAGAATTGATGAGAATTGTCAAATCACCAGAGGCCAGTTAATGCCTGAAGCGAGGATAGGCAGAAGTATGCAGATGACGCCAGGGGTCTTTCTGCAAAGATGACTTAAAGACGGTGATATCAACCGACACTGGGGATAGAAGCCTAGAAACGAAGAGATCACTTACCGGTAAACAAACTAACAGTTTGCTATTGAAAATGGTCATTGAAATAGTGGATTTACCCAGCTACAAAATGGTGATTTTCAATAGTTATGTAAACGTTTACCAGAGGTTATTCCAGGAAATGAGGATGCAACTAATTAATGCAAATTGAGGGTAGAACCATGTAGAACCAGCCAGCAAATGATTGCAACACATCCAGGCAACATGGGGATGGACTCGCACCCCAACACATAGTTTTGGTGCCTCTATGATTACTCATATGTGCCCTGGTCAAAACATGGTTTGTTTTCTCATAGAAGGGGATGGTCATACACCCATCAATAGGGTGAAAAAAATACCCATTGTATTGATTCCCAATATAGGATGGATAACCATAGCCCATGTACCATGTTTTGACGATGGCACATATGTTCATTGGTTTTAGCCTCATGTATTGAATCAGCGACGTTCGTTCTGAAGTGTGTTGGTGTTGGAGTGTTGGACCACAAAAAACCTCTCAAGTCTTGTCCATTTCACCCTTGTACCTCTCCATTGGAGCAGTGCTCTTCCCACCCCTAGTGAGGAATTTGATGGATATGATCACTGCTTGCTGAATGATTATTGAACGCACCACAAGAAGGCCCGCCAAATGACAAGTACTGCAAGTTGTTTTATAGCTAGCATGACTAGGATTTATTGTGGATATATCCAGAACTTGATGTGAGTATGAACCCAAAATCATGACTTTGATTTAGAGCTGGTTGGTGGTTTGGAACATGTTTCTTATTTTGCCATTCAGTTGGGAATAATCATCCCACCTGACTTTCATATTTTTCAGAGGGCTAGCTCAACCACCAACCAGCTATAGTAATCTGAACAAAATCGCATCGTGATGAGTGGAGAGCAACCCAACCGCTGTTCACAAGTCTGACCCACCAAAGGATGATTGAGATTCTGCAATGCCCTCTGGTAAACAGCCACATAACTATTCAAAATCACCATTTTTAATGGATAAATCCACTATTTCTATGGCCATTTTCAATCGCTTTTTGTATGTTTACCAGAGGGTATCTGTGGTTATTCTGTGGCTGCGAGCCGCTTCATCAATCCGAAGGGGGCCGACATTTTTGGCAGAAAATTTTCCCAGTTGAATCCCAACTGTTCGGCTGTCCAAAGCTAGGATGGTGAATGTGGTGAATTTCTAGCGTTTTTTGAAGCCAAAGATCAAGAAACCCGGAGGCTAATCAACCCAAACATCTTGCGAACATTTTGATCTAGAATCATTGCAACAATTTATCCATATTGCGAAGATCGGAGAGTGCGACATCCATCCCCAGTTCGGACACGCGCAACGCTTTCCCGTGTTGCACCAGGTCCTTGTTGTGGGGCTGGATGCAGCTGGCAAGACCTCTCTGCTGTACAAGTTGAAGCCCAAAAAGGCGAACGGGTAAGTTGGTGACTTAACTTGCTGGGAGACGAGTTGATTTTCAATAAGGTTGTGATGGTTATTATACAATATAATTTAATATAATATATATATAATATATATATTTGATTATGCATAGATTAACTCATTTGGTGATTATATGCATATATGTAACTTATTTTGTAGTATCTAGTAGATTAGTCGGACTAGCAGATTAGTAGATTGAACATGATTGAACTATACCGTAGAATTATGGAGACTATATATGGGATTATGTATAGATTTTCTAGTTAACTATGCTTGGTTTTTCGGTCACCATTGGAACCAATTCATTTTTTCCAACGGGGCACCATGGGAATGATCAAAGAATCATCCCATGGCCTAGCTATGACCATCCTGCAGTTTTTTGCTGTCCCTGGCAGCCAAAATTGGATCATCATAAGCCTGGGTAAGTCGTCTCTAATTCGTAGGGATAAAAAACATGGGTTTTATAATGTTTTATGTAACAGCATGTAACAGCTATACTTGGTGATCCTCCAAGTCACACCATAAGCAGGGGATTTGGGTGGTGGAACGTTCGGGACAAACTGAGACTGATCGTCATGTTAGGACACGCATAGCCTCCCATAGCCTTTCGCCAATATTAATGGATCAGGAACTATCCATAAATCCGATTGACATTGATGTGCTATGATGTTTTTGTTTTTTTGTGGTTTACTTTAATGTCGGCGGAACTTCGAAAAATTGAGTTTTGTACCACAATACAACGAAAAATCAAAATAACTTAATTGGCAGTAACATGTTTGTTGTAGAAACTGAAGGTTTCAATCATTCCCTCTAAGAAGGGGCCCTACCTCTGGTAATTTAACATAGCTATTGAAAATGACCATATATAGTGGATTTTCCAATTAAAAATGGTGATTTTCCATAGCTATGTAACAAATTACCAGGCCGGGTAGATAGGCAAGTTGTGTTCAGCATCATCGAGGATTCACCTTTGGATGTTGTTTCTCCAGTTGGATCCAAGGCCCTCAACTTTCGGCGGTTCACTTGCACCGTACCCCGATAATGTGAGGCATCGTAAATTTAAAACAAAAAACATCAACACTCGATTTCAAGGCATTTCAATATATGTCAATGTAAAAATAATCATAGAATCATAGTTCAATTATGTCCCCTTTTTTAAGCCTGAAGACCTTGGCAGATGTTCAGGTTGAGATGACCATCCCAACCATCGGTTTCAACGTGGAACATGCCGAGCTCTGCCCTGGCGGCGGCGGCTGCGAGCTGATCAGCATCGACGCCTGGGACGTGGGTGGACGTGATAAGCTTCGACCCTTATGGCGTCACTTCTATGCGGAGAAAAATGCGGTGACTGGTCGATGGAGATGACAAGGGATGACAATTGACAATGCTGGGGCACTGTAAAAGGCCTTGAAATGGCTAAGTTGGGGGCCACATAACTCCAATAACTATATATGGTTTATATAATACTTATAACGAACTAGTTGATGGGGGGGTCTAATTCTATACTTGCAACTGGGCGGCCCCACATTGTACCCTCTGGTGTCATGGATAACGTGGCGAAAATCCACCATTTACATCCATTTACTGCATGTAATTCGATCAAACATTCCCAGCATTTCCCAGGTTTGATGACACCATATGACACCAGAGGGTAAGTTTTCTTTTTCCCAGGTTTGAACGAGTTTTGGTTAAAACCACTGCTGGATGAAGTTTTGTTTTTTATCCAGGAAATCACCTTGTCACCTAAGCTATTTGGATCCAATTACTGGACCAATAACTTGAACTTGGACCTCAAAAAAACGGAGATGGGTTAACGCCCTACTTTATACCCGGCCTGGTAATTTAACATAGCAATGGAAAGATCCACCATGCTATTTTTCATGGTTAAATCCACTATTTCGACTGGGCCATGGCTTCAATAGCTCTTTATGTATGTTTACCAGGCCGGGTATCTACTGTGTGGAATGACCCCATCTTTGATTTGAAGGAGCGTTCAATTTTTTTTCCCCATACCGCTCTATAGCGAAGGTGTTTGGATGTTTTTATTGGTGCACTGACTGATCAAATTCAAGGTCATCTTTGTGATAGACAGCAACGATCGTGAACGATTTCCGGAAGTGAAGGATGAAATCAGGACCTTTCATGAATAATCCCTTCCTCCTAATATTAAATTAAACGCACCCCAGAAACCATGGTTTAATAGGGCTTGAAACCACATATTTGGGTTTGTTGAATATTAGGGGGATGGGATTATACCTTTTTTTTGTTCGGGAAGGATTGAGCAGGGTAGAAAGTGGATCAGTTATCTTGGCCAAATCATAATCACAAATGCTCACATGATGGCTTAGGATTCAATGAATCATCCAGTTCCGGAATCTTTTGGAATAATTCCAATTGGCCAAACAAATGTTTGTTTGGGACATCTGACTGTATATTGCTTCGTTCATGGAGGATTCGATCAACACAGGCCATGATGCCATGGCTAAGCTGATTCATTTCACTGGGCGATCGCTGAGTCCGTCCTGTTGGACCAGGATCAACATGTCTTTTGGCCAACGCTTGCGTTTTGTGAAAACCACAAGGATCAGTCATGGAGTTCGCCATGCCGTGGTTGAGCTCATATTTTTCCAGGTGGTTTTGGTTTTAGTGTCTCTCCTACTTCCCGTCCCCGTACAACGCGCCAAAGAAATGGATGGTTTGGGTTTGCGAAGTGCCACGTCATGCCATGCCACGCGTCAGGAAGATCTACATGGAAGATCAGCTTTCAGATTTGCCAATGCTAATCTTTGCCAACAAGCAGCTGGTCAGGGTCCAGGAACAGCAGGAGTTTCTGTAAAATGTGTTGGTAAAAGCCAATGGATTTTCCTGTTCCTCATGATCAAGTGCCTTGATCCAACTAATTCATATTAGTTGATTGGTGGTTTAGTGGTAATGCTTGGTGAGATGTTTCGTCAACTCCTCTTCTCAAAGATCGGTTTAAACAACTGCCTCATGTTTTCTTGGTTGAATCCGCAAGCCGTATTGCCAAGTCCGCAACCAGTTTTTTTCCGGCGAAAAATCGCCGCCCTCCTTGCAGGACCCTGATTCGTGAGATTGTCGATTATCCCATCGGCTCTTTTTGTTTGTTTTAAGGGCTACTCCACATGCTGACTTACCAATCCCAATTCACTTACTCCTCTGCTAATCTAACATAGGGATGGAAAATGGCGTGTACATGATTAACACAAAAAAACATGGTGCTTTTCCATGGCTATATTAGACTTGTTAGAATACCGGAAGGTTAAATCCCAGTTTTGGATAATTTTTGCTTTGGGACTTCCCAGCTTGTTTAAGGGTGATAGACTTTTTTGGTATAATGGGGTAAACCCAATTTTATAAACCATCCTCAAAATCATCCTAGTCATGGTAGGTTTATGGCATTGGGTTGCCCACATTCGCTTAGACTTCCCCCCGCCCCGAGGCAAGACCTCCCCCACGCCGCACGCGCCTCGGAACTGGTTGAAGCGCTAGAGCTGCAGACTCTGCGACAGAAGTGGCAGATCTTCGAAAGCAGCTGCTTGAAGAACCAAGGCGCAAGACAAGGACATTATGGTTAATAGTCGTTAATGATCCTCAATATTTTTTAAGTTGTGATGAATGGGGATTTACCCTCTGGTAAACAGCCACATAACGAACTGGAAAGATCCACCATTTGCAATGGGAAAATCCACGAACTTTCGACTGGGTCATGGCTTCAATAGCTATGTTAAATTACAAGGACATGATTTTTCTCCCACCTGGAGCTTCCAGGTGGTCATAGAAATTGCATTTTTTACTGTATGATGTTGGAGGATTTTTTGCCGACTGATGGGATGAGGGTATAGGACCCTAGATGAAATGGCCATATCATTTTGCAACAGTGAGTGATTGATAAATATATGATATATATATATACACATAGACATGGTTTGTCACGGCTTGTCAATCTGTAGTTTTTGGGACTGGACATGTCCAGCAAAATTGGCATTTCCCAGCAGCTGATGGGTATAAAATGGGATGAAGCCAGGATTTGTCTACCTCCAAAGAAGAGTTGATTAGAGTTGATCCAAATCTCGCGCTGGACATGCTGTCAAACCAGAGACATATCTATGTTTTTTTTGCCATTTTTGATGATGGAAAAAGTTCAGAATGAAGAACAAATGAAGAACAAATCAATTATTCCGATACATTCCTATAATTACTTTACTTTTGATGCCCCAAAGTTCTAAGTACAGTTTACCTTTGCTGTCTCACCATAATCCACAGTCAAACGTGAGTTATAACTTATAACCCAAGTATTTTTCATGGATGTCTCGCCATGTTTTGCCAGGCATCCAGGAAGGCATGGCGTGGCTGGTGTCAGCCATTCATGGCGTAGCTGTCTCCACGCCGCGGAAAACGCCGAAGGAGGTGGGTTCTGATGCCTCCACCCTGGCCAGCGATGGCGAAATCACACCGTAGCTCGGGGGGGCGATTTGTTGTTTAAACATCGCTTGGTGTATAGATATTGCTGAACTCAAGGGATATCACCATTAGAAACTATAGTATCCATTAATATCCATTATATATAATGTATGTAAGGGTCAACTTTTAAGCATCAAGCATATGGAAATGGAATTGAGACATAATGACATAATGTTCTGCGTGGATATGTGCATATACAATCATATATAATGATCCAACTTGATGCGTTGATGATTTAAGGGAACGTTTCAAGAATTGGAAGCACCACTAAGAATCCAGTTGCGTCCCTTTCCTGTCAAGTTGGTTGCGTCCCACTGAAATCGTGGCCGGATGTGCTTTTTTTGGGTGCAGTTGAGGCTTGGAAAATACTTAAGGTATAACTCGGTATAACCATGGTATAACTCGGTATACCCATCCGGGCCCAAAAAAGAAACTACTTTCTGAGACGCAGATCTCACTGGAACTGCACCCAAAAAAACAAAATTTCTAAGTCTAAATTTTGACCTTAAGCTTTGACCCTTGATGTGGGCATTGTGCAGTGTGTCCACTTCTTGTCCTGATAGATCCAGTTCAGCCTTTTGTACAGCGCGAAAATGGACAAAAAGGAGTGGCTTCATGTCGTGGCTGCCGTGCGGCTTCGATCGAGACAGAAGCCGACGGTCGGATGATGATTTCCGTTTCCATGCCATTCTATAGACATACTGATACTGATACACATGTAGAATATAATACTGATTGGTGGTTTGGAACATGTTTGATTTTTTCCATATATTGGGAAGAATCATCCCAACTGACAAACTCCATCATGTTTCAGAGGGGTGACGAAAAACCACCAACCAGAGTAGTATGATATGATTATATAATATTGATATATACATAGTAGAATATGTTTGTTGTAATACTTGAAGTTGAAACGACTTTAGTTCTTGGGATCGGAAGCCTTCAATGCATCTGCGCGGTGTAGGAGGGTTAACCGTTGGATTTGTGCTGGATATACCACTCTGTATAGTGGGATGAGTTATTTTAATTAATGTTGCATCTACTGATTTACATTGATAAACTACATTCTGGGCATCCCCAATGATATCCATTTAAATTCAATGTTTAGATCAATTTATCATATATATATACATAGATTTGTATTCTAATATATATATATATTATAGATATGTACATCAGACAACGTGGTAGCCAAAGTTTGTTCAGAATAACTAGATCAAGTCGGGTTTAAAGTTTCTTGTGATTGTAGCTATAGTCGGATGGGGTAACATAAATCAACATAAATCAACAAGCAAAAGTTGAGGCACCCCATGGCATATTCGATGTGTGTTGAACATGTTTTCTTCAGGCTCAAAGGATGAGTTGTTCATATGTGAAATCAAGAAGGAACCACACTTAAATAAAGCGGGAAAACAGTAAACAGAAGAGTCCCATAATATATAATTATATTTAATAATATGTAATATAATATATATTTAATATAATATAATATGTAATATATGTAATATATGTAATATATATATATACTATATATGTAATATATAATACAACATATATATATATTTAATATAATATAGTATATATATATATACATACACATACAATATCTAATGTCTGGAGCGGGATTCCAGTGTTTGACCCAAGCCTTGATGCCCGCGCCAGGTGAACCGCACTGAGTTAGCGAAGGAAGCCTTGATGAAGCGCGTAGAGCGGGGAAGTAGTGCCGCGTAGCATCGCGTAGCGGGGAAACCTGGATGAAGTTTGGAGAAATGGTGATTTAATCTGAAGAAAAGTGTTTTTAGTTGTGAGCAGATGGAATTCACTATGAGTCCATGGGTGATTTAACTATGATACATGGAGATGAAATATCATGAAATATCATGAAACATGGTGATTTTTCAGTGTAAAGACTGATGAGTTACTGTAGATAGGACACACCGTGACTTGATGATTTGGCAATGAACAATGGGTCATTCACCCAGGACTTGGGACTTCTGCAATAATGGTGATTTTCCCTATAGAAACTTGATTGATCTTGATTATATAGCCATACAGATTAAATATCGATGTTTTTGTTGGGATTTGGAATGGTTAGTTGGGATGTACTACACACAACCCATTTCTGGGTTTGAGAAATCCTTGAAACTTCTTGGCATCAACGGCAATTTTTGTCATGTCATTGGTACACGGTGGTGCCCCACTTGCTTGGATAAGTTGGTCTAGTTCGTTAGATAAACCTTTGAGTTTATGCCATATAGTTATATATAATATTATCTTAATATATATATATATATTACTGTAAATAAATAAATGAATAAATATATATATATATATGTATATATATACATTCATATCTATATATTAATATGTATATATATATATTAATATGTACATATATATATATATATATTAATATATATATATATATTAATATATATATATATGTAGTTCATGGGGATTATAACACAATCTCTGATTTGGGTGGCCCACCTTGTGTGTGGTTATAATCATATATTTGTATGCACGCATCTGATCCGCATATGCTATATGTGCCAATCAATTGCTGCCAGGTAGCCGGCCCCAAGATAGCCAAGTTGGTTTGGATTGACCCATGAACTATAGAAATATCTACTATAAACCATAGCTAAGCCAGTGAACTGAGCCATCTTAGATCATCTTAGCCATCTTTTTGGTGGGCCCACGGCCCGCAACTTTCCCATTGTTTCATAGTTAAAGCCACAGAACACAGACCCTTGGACTTCTTCAAATCTCCATGGGGTTTCGTGTCCACGATCCGAACCGAAGCGCGGTTTTGGTGAAGAAAAAGGACGCACTGAGTGACAGCGCTGATGTGGTTTATACATGTTTATACAAGTCAATGTTGCAAGCCAAGTGAAGGCAATTGGTCGTCTTCAAGACATTTGAAATACTAGTAACTATAGTTGCCATCTCAGGAATATTGGGAAATCTCTTACATCTTTCATGACTATGAAAGCGGGCGCCATGCTTTGAAAAGGATGATTTTCATCCACTACCTTGGATATGTAGTGGAAAATAATCCCATAACCCGCAAAAAAAAATGTTGTGGAGGACCAGATAGTTGACCATGGTCTACTGAAGTGTTTTGTCAAAAATTGGACATTATCAATCAACAAAAAACCGTGTGATTGACAGTTATCCAAAATGTCAATGATCTAACAATCAAAATGACAAATTTGCCCATGAGTTATCTTTTTAATGGCAGTGGGAAAGCACAAGATATTGAATGGGAACATATGGGAACTCATCTATCTATGAATAGGAAATTATCCAGCGCCATGTTCGATTGAAGGCTACCGTAACTGGATTACAACGCCTTACCACGGCCCTACAACGCGCATTGTGTAGTCATCTAACTTAACAAATCATGCTGGCACCAATTTTTACAGCCATTTCAGTTACCTAAATTAGAGGTAGCTACATGTAGCTACCATAATTTCAGGTTTCTTCTTCGCTAAATTTCAGGGGATATATTCTCGGACCGGCCATTGGTCAATCCACCATTTTTCTGGGGGATCAAATGGGATACATAGAATAATATATATATATACATACATGTAAATATATTATACCATATAAAATATTGTTTTACACTACACTTTTTTTTGTATTTTATTGTATAGTATTAAATATTATAATGTATTATATTAATATATATATATATATACATGTATGTATATATATATATATATGTATGGCCTTGAAACATCAAATCTAAGTGATTGTAGGTGATAAGTTACAGAGGAGCTACCGGTCGAATCATGCGGATGTATCAAGTCAAAATCAGCTGGTTGCGAGCGGTTTCCAATATGTCTTCTACTTTGTTTGGTCAGATCATCTCAGTGACTCAGAATTTGAGTGGCAGCTCAACCACCAGTCACAATATGATTGGAAAAAGCATGTAGAATCTTGAAAGTATAGCCTCTGGTAATTTTTGACATAGCAATTGAACATCCTGAAACTTGATAGGTAAATTATCAATGAACCATGTTCATCCATGTTCTATAGCCAACTCTTTTTCTTTACCAGAGGTTAGGAACGAAAAAAATCCGACACTGCACTCGGGCCAAAGTTGAAACTCAAGGTCATGCACCAGGTTGACAGCTTGTGACATGCTGCAATAACTCAGGTGTTGACAGCTCAGGTGGATGATTTCACCCCATTTCACGGCGACCTGGGTTGGAGAATCATTCACAGGAATATGGCGCGAAAACGATGTGCCAATTTTATGAGATCAGGAAAAAGATCCGGTTTAAGTATGTTTAAGTGAAGTACCCTCTGGTAAATTAACATAGCTATGGAAAATCACCATTTTTATTGGGAAAATCCACTATAAATGGTCATTTTCAATAGCTATGTTAAATTACCAGAGGGTATGAGATGTGTCCATTTTGATCATTTTTGAAAAAACTCCAGTTGTAAGTGTTGTCCATTTATTCAATCAACATATAGGTGCTAGGAAGTTCTCCCCATGTGACGAGAGCGCAGAAAATGGGAAGTGGGGCGAGCAGCGAGTTCAAGTCCAGGAAACTGGTGAAGAACCATGGCTGGCTGGGATTTTCCGTGTGTCCCATATGCTCCATGGTGCTGGTATATTTCCCTACAAAACTGGGTGATTTTTAGGGCAAATGTTGGTAAATATTCCATATACATGGAGCATATGGGTGTTGGAATCAAGTCGGACTGGTTCTAATCGGGATTGTTTTTTTTTTTCGTCAACCGATGGTGGTTTTTTGTCCACGAAAAATCCATTCCGGCGGGGTCCTGTAAAATTCTTCCATTTCAACCAATCGGACGAAAACTATGAGAAGCAATCCAGTATGTCTAGAAGTTTTAGCCCAATTAGGATAGACTTTTAGACTTAGTATACTTACCATAATCCGATAACTTTAGACTTAGTATACTTAGCCCAATCCAGTATGATAATCTGCCATAATTACCCCAATTAGGATAGACTTAGTTTCCACATAGACCCTGAGAATCCAAGCCGCAGCTCATGGCAGGGTCTATGTTCGCGGCATTTCGCAACATTGTTGGTTATACTGTAATATATGTACAATGTGGGGCCCCCCAGTGATGTTAGTTGGTTTATAAACCCCATGAATACTATAGTTATAAGTACCATAAACCATAGTTATTGGAGTTATAAACCAACTTAGCTATCTTGGGGGCCCCACATTGTATATATGTTATACAGTTATACATTAGTTATATTTCCAATCATATCCCATT